>WHYT01015805.1:204618-233949 GCA_009806455.1 Tetrax tetrax
AACTAAAAAGATAAAAAAAAAAAAAAAAAAAAAAAAAAAAAAAAAAAAATCAAATCAGATTTAAAGCCACCCACTGAGCTGAAAATATTTAGAATTACAACTGTACCACGCTATAACGAAGGATTTCACAAGCTTTATATCCTTATTGCAGACAGCTCGTACATTAAACATTTGATGCTGTGAGAAAAATGGAACACTGTCTGTGCAAAAATCTTCTGTCTAGCACAGCAACAAAAATAAATATTTCATTGAAAAGCCCTCAAACCTGTAAGTGAAGCTACTTTTATTACTTATACAGTATCGGCTTTATCTTCTGGGTGGCCAAGTATGCACCAGGCAAAAGAAAACGAAGAAGTAGTTTTGCAAAAAAAAGAAACTTTCTCATTCCTTTGTGTTAGACTACATGGAATACTAAGTCTTCCCTGACAATCTGGGTTATATTTCAGTATCACGTAGAACACTGCATACAACCTGGCAGAACACACACCCAAGAGGGTTTGTCACACACCAAACTCTTTGGCATTTCAAAACATTTAAAAGGCAACCTACTGACATATGACAAACTTCCACAGACAGCAGCAGCTGCATGGCCTGGTGCTGTTGGCACTATTAACCTCAGTTACAATTTGATGGTTGAATTAAGTTGTCTGCCAGCAGTTCCAGCCGGCATAATACATTACTACGTGGTGTCATGCTGTTTAGCTATGGTCAGTGTTGCGACATGCTGAGCTCCATGTGTTTATCCTCTTTGTAAAGATAAAGCTTAAATCCTGGAACTTCATGCAAAGTACTGATTTCTTTAAATCATAGCCAATCCAAGTCTTACCAGCTCTAGTTTTATATAAATTCCATCATAAACAAATTAAACTCTCTCATCTCTGCACACTGTAGTATCGTACATGACAAGACTTGGGAAAAGCATGGTCCAAAGACTGAGCTACATGGCACCTTTGGGGTAAATAAAGTTTAATATGTTTCTATTTCCTGTCTTTCAGATTGCTATAAGAGCTGAAATAGTCCCTGGAAGATGAGTACAAACTCAGGGTAACCTCCTGCAAGTTATTTTTGGATGGCATCTAACCTTGATTCCACAAAGATGCACAATCCCATCCCACCCCCAGCCTCCATGTGTCCTGGATTCTAAATAAGTGTTATTTGAAGATGCATTTGCAAGATACCAAAAATAATATAATTTGATCAGAGGCAAGCATATATGTAAAGTAACAAAGGTTGTTACTTTGCTAATGCCTAATGTTACTTTGCCTTTTAAAGCAAAGATGCCCAACTTACTGCCCACAAGCAATTCACCCCAGCTGTCCTGTTTCTGAGGCAGGTACCCACAGCGGGGTCAGGCTGCAGACCTCCTCATCCCATAGTCACAATAAACAAAAACTAACCCGCTTCCTCCTGTTATCATTTAATAGATACCTGCTGTATCAAAAATGGGAGAATTGTAAACCAGTCTGTTCATAACCTGAATATTACATTTCTTTCTAACACACTAAGTTTGAAACTGTATACAGCTATTACTTCAAACAGATTTCAGAATCTGATTTTAAGAATAGTAATAGAGAAGTCAATTCCATTGTCACGGCTCATTTTGAGATGCTGGGAATACTTCACAGTGGAATTTTGACAAACAACTTGTTATTTGAGAAACAATTATTTCTTGTCCTCTCCAGAGGTAAAAATGAGTTTAAAGGTTGGGTTTGGTTTTTTTTTTTTACATTTCATTGTATTATATATCCATCTTCACAAATACCATTATGTTTATTACTTAGAAGCTTTATTTAGGACAAAAAACTCACTAACTAAAGAATGCTTCATAGATTTCAAAGGGTATTAATTGCTCTATTCAGTTTCCTTTTCTTTAAACTAGAAGCATATTTTAAGGTGAATAACTTTTAAAAATGTAGAAAATGAAGCAAGAATAACCTTCCTGAGCAAAGCAAATTAATAAAACTGCTGGGATTTTATACAGTCTTATGGGTATTGATTGCATTCACCATGTAGTTAGCTTCTAAAACAAGAAAGATAACCATTTCATCAATATTATACTAAACTCACAATTAAGCTACATTTAGTTGTTTTGATATTTCCCTGCAAGATTCTCTTTTTACTTGTACACTATTTTTAATAGGACTGACCTTTATTATTTCCAATACTGAATCCAGACAAGAAGCCTGTTACCCATGGTCTCATGTGGCATCAATAGGAAGCATCCTTGTCTCTGCCATTGTGCTGACCTCTTGGGATGTGACCAGACTTGCTGCTTTTGCCTGCTCTGAGGTTGGACACACTTTTTCCCACCTCCCTAATTACAACAGCAACTATAATGAAACATCATAACATTACTAACTAGCTCCACCACAACACAGGGCCTAATCACTTCTAAGAGGTTACCTTCTTTGCAGTTACAGTAATTCTCTTTGAGCTGTTCTTCAACCCATATCAAAAGCTCAGAGAATAATCAAGAAACAAACTATTTATATGCTTTTCTGAGATCAAAATGAGTTTTTAAATGGAGTTTTGGTTTTGTTATGTGGTGCTTTTCTGGGGAGGAAGGGGGTGATGTCTTTCAATTAAAGCAAATGAGTGTCTCCTGAGCAAGCAAAATGTGTAAGGAATGCAGAACGGAGCCCTTGAGGTATTTGGGGGATGGTGAGGGAAACAAAATTAAAAGTGACTGAGGTGCCTCTGTTAAAACCATCTACTTTGTACGCACATGAACACTTCCTCATTAAAGATTCATAAGGACTTTATAGTTTTAATGCACATGTGGCCAGTGTTACAGTTCAATAGCCAGAACTCTTAAAAAGAAAAGAAAAAAAAAAAAAAAAAAAAAAAAAAAAAAAAAAAAAAAAAAGGAGATACTTCTCTGGTTTTTAACTGATTCCCTTTTCTTGGGAGATAGAAACTTCCTTTTTTAAACACCAAAGCACAATTTCTGCAAAAGCCTGGCGTTCTACAAAAAGTCTGAACAGATGAAAAACAAATCAATATTTCTGTTGTAATTCATATTCACAACCACTGCCCACTTCCTATTTCTGAATTTCTGCATTTTCTTGCCCCAACAAAGGATGAAATCACATCCCTTAGTCACAAACCTTTTCTACAATTACCAGGCTGTCAGTGAGGAACACCTTCAACGGCTCCTTAGCTGCAAAGGATAAGGCAAGAAAAGTAGAAAAGGATTAGGGAAGGGAAAGAAAAGCCCTCTCTATCTACTTGAACATTTGAACACAGAAAGCTCAGCACTGGATTTATGTAGGTCAGCCTAGGATAATTATGGCTTCAGGAGGATCTACCTGCTGTTTAGGAATGCACTGATTTTTTTCTTTGTCATCATTTTTTCTAGTGCAGGTTACACTCCAGTTCTACTACAGTCTGTTGACTTTCAAGGGTGGAGACACCTCTTTAAGGGCAGGCATAATGGGGATGTGTCTCACAAGCTGGGTAATGTTGATGTCTTCCATCCTGTTACTTTATTTTTGCTTGAAAGGTGAAGGGCTTTCTGCCTTATCAGTTTCTTGTGTCTTCTGAATGACCCACCGGACTCTTGACGGGTTCTTTTATTTTTCTTTTTGCCATAAAGCTATCTGCATGCATTAAAAAGCACTGACTTTAGACAGAAGACAGGCAGGCATCAGCAAACTACACAAGCTGGTATCAGGGACTAAGGGAGGACTGAGTTACATGTCACTAGACCTCTAGCATAGTTTCACAAAGGAAAAGTTTTGCAATGAAGCAAATAACTGTGTAAGGATTGCCCTGCAAAGGAATTACAATTTTTAACTTGAGTTTCTCCCCCCCAAGACACTCCTAAATAGTTTGTTGGTTTTTTGTTTTTTTTTTTTACAATGCGACATAGACCATCCACTCATTGGCCAGATCCCCCCTTCAGTGCCCTGCAAAGCATATCTGAAGCATATTATTTTTAAGCAATGTGAATTTCTTCCTCCTCCTCTGCTATGCAGAGCATGTGACTTCCTTTTGCAGTACTCAGCACTGATTCTAGGGGTGATGAACACAAAAGAAATGCCTAAATGCAGGTTCCCAGCAGCGTCCTAGGCCAGGCCGAGCCAACCCGCTCAAGTAACACCACATGCCTGTGCTTTGAGGATATTCAGAGCAATGAATTTTCCTCCTTTTTCAGCAGCTCTTTGGTACTCTTCCTTCTCTCTGTGTTAGTATCACCATCCCATCACTCGTTACTGATGTCCTGTAGCTACATCTTCCCAAGCTATCTCGACTGTGCCACCAATCTAAATTTTCGATGCCTGCTCTTTCCATCTTGATCTTTAATCTCATACTCCATTTCTCCTGCTTCTATTTTTATCTTCTCTTTTACCCTTTCCACTAATCTTCTTAAAAGCAGAGGCTTTAGTCAGTCCGTTAAGTCTTAATGACAGTATTACCATCTATGAAGACCACCTTCATCTCCAGTTTGGTTGAGCACATGTGGTTCCCTGACACTGGTTCGTGTGCTATTTGGCTCAGTGCTTCACACTTCAGTGCAGATGAGAAGCTGAAAAGGTATTGCTCTGCACTCCATCCAGGACGTGTAAATGACTGATAAAACAGGCGGCCTTCCACTAATTTGCAATTCTGTCTAGTTTATTGTTATAATAAATCAAAAGTTAGTGTCTCTATATTAGCAAAATATTTAGTGTTCTCTGACTTTCATTCCCCAGAATTATTTGGCCAAGAAAAGTTTCTGTACTCCAAGATAATTATCTCACTATTGGCTTCAGGAAGACAGAATATTTTTGTAGCAAATGACCACATCTGTACCATGTCAGGCCTAGTTAGAGATTAATAATGGGTACTGCTATTCTGCCCCAAAATTTTCATGCTTTTGATATTTTACAGCTCCATTAAAAGTGACAGATTAGACCATATACTTACAATAAATGTCAGTCACAAAAGCATGCAACTTAGCAGGCAGCAGCAAAAAACTTTTGGGAAGACAGGCAAAACGTAAATTTGATCAATATAAGTTTCTTCAATTACACTGCTCAAACTTTGACTCAGTATAAGCTTACTTTGTTATATATTCTTGTGATTACGGCTTTTTTATTATTAAGTATACCATAGAATGCTACAAAATTTATTCATATATTTATGGTCACATCTAACATGGGCAAAGACAATAAGTTGACAACTGTACTGAAGAATACCGTAACAGTAAGAGCTATTCCCATTATGACACCTGGATTTCAAGGAAAAAAAGAATTAAGATACTTGATATGTCTCAGTAGCAGGTATTTCACAGAACCATAGAATGGTTTGGGTTGGAAGGGACCGTAAAGATCCTCCAGTTCCAACCCCCCTGTCCTGGGCAAGGACACCTTCCACTAAACCAGGTCACTCAAAGCCCCATCCAACCCGGCCTTGAATGCTTCTGGGGATGGGGCATCCACAACTTCTGTGGGCAAGCTATATCAGTGCCTCACTGCTATGGTGAAATATTTGACACATCACCATGAGGAAAATTTCCAGGTTTCTCATGATGACATACTATAGCCTACAGCGATAGCAACTCTTAAAACATTATTTCTTAAAAATCATGTAACAAGTGAACAAAACACATGAAAAGACAGATAAATCTATAGTACAGTTGCCACTTTTTCATCACCTTATGCTGAATATTTCTTAACTCATTCTGCTAAGATTAGAGGCACTACTGCCATCCTCTAGTCTGACTTGCTTATAACAAAACAATTATTTTAGCAATTGATTGTTATAGTCCTAAGTTCAAATAGATCATTCAGAACTCTGAAACTGAAACCTTTTTAATATCACAAGACCAAATTCTGACATATAGCAACCTTTTCTTCTGCTTTTCTTTAGATTTTTTTCCCCCCTCATTTTTATAATTTTTTTTTTTTTTTAAATTGCCTGATTGGCTAGGTTCAGAGGTTATCGCATTTACAAAATGTATCTTTTTTTTAAGTGACAATATGATAGTAGGTTATAAATTTCTTGGTTTTATTAAGTGTTTTGTATTAAGTTCATTGCACAACTTTTAGATATTCCTTTATACACATACTAAATCACTGATAGTATAATTCCATTATCATGTACAATGACTTCATCATCAGAATTCTCATACTCTAGTCCCCAATTAACGAGATGACAATTTTTTCATCACTGCCTTTCATTCACATACACTATTGTTAACTACAGTTCAGAGCCATGTATGTATCTTTAAATTGCTTTATTTTCTTTATGCACACAAATCTAGAAAGTTCCTGCAAAAATTACTTTTACTGGGATTTTCCACAGTGTTTATATGGCACACATACATATATAATGTACCAAGTGAATGTTATTAAATCATTGATTTCATTGTTTAATACAAATCTTTGCACAAATGTAATATATATTGTTTAAAAGCTTGCATCTCAGCCAAATGAAAACAGATCATTATTGAACTGTGGAAGACCACATCTGAAACACAGGGACAAATCTCTGCCAGATTTCAAGTCTGAATACTTCAAATCTGAATATAACAGTGTTGAGGGAGGAGAGTGGAGTGGATAGAAATCTCAGTTTTGCATAATTTCTTCAAATCTTGGCCAAAACACTTTTCCATTTGTCCTCAGAAAGAACCCAGCTGCTTTTTAATGAATCTCTGTAAGAAGTTAACCCCTGGCTTAACCTAAAATGAACCAAACAACAACCAAAAGATCTGATTAAATTATTCACACTAGAGATTAAAAATACAGAATTGGAACAAATCTGTACTAAGCTTTCTGAAGAGACTTTTGTATAGGGAAAGAGAAAAAATATCTCTCAATTAAAGTTTTAACCTTTAAAATGTCTCATTGGCATTTTGTAAGATTTTTAAATGAAAGTTTTGGACAAATAATCTCAATAATTTGAGATCTGCCTAAAAGATGGCAACACTACTTTTACTGAGAATATCTATTACATTTCAGGAAAACAGCATATATACAATCCTATTGAACAGTTACAAAAATAGTGCATAAAACATGATAAGAAAGAGTTCTATGGTGCAGTAAATTAGATGTTTTTTCCTCAAAATATGAATTTATGACTCATATTCATCATGCAACCAAGCAAACAAAGAATGAGTACCCAAACTTACGAATTTATGACTGTTCAGAGTATATAAGAAAACAAAGCAATCCAGAAGCATGGGAGATGTGTAATGGTCAGCTGGAGTGTTGACCATTATTCTATGCAAAAATCCTGCAGATCAAATTATTTCTGATGTACTTGCTGCCGATGAAAATTTTGTTTTATCAAGAATGGACTGAACTGCAGAGGACTGAACATCACTTCAGAGAGAGGTTTGTTTAAATTAAGATAAATGATACTTCTTTGGCTCCAATAATACCCAATTAACTTTGTGATGGCAATCACTGATTAGCTTTTTTTAAAAAAAATCTTCTGATAAAGGATACCTGCCAATAATAGACAACAGAACCTGAAAACAGGAAGCACAAATCATCAAGGTGTGGTGTATATATGTATACAGATATTTTCCTTACCCTTTGTCCACAAAGTGTGGTAAGCTCTAATCACTTCCATTGCCTCCATCTCCAAAAGAAGACAAGGAGAGAGCAAAGACAGATCAGAGAAAAAGTGACCTGCAGCAGTGTCTCATACTGTGTTCCTATCAGCCCCTTCTTGCATTGGTCCCTTAAGTCTTTTCTCTGACATTATTAGGAATAAATCAAATAAGAAGCAAAACAGTCACCTTCAATTTAATCCTATAAAGTCAAGTAGGATAAACCTGGGTACACTTAGGCAAATATAATAATAATAAAAATAATACTTAGTAATCCCTTGTTTTCAGCAATATAATTAAATGAAATATATGATTATCACATTAAAACACAAGCGAATAAACCAGAAAACAAAGCTTACACATTCCCAAACTTAACCTATAGAAAATGCACAGAATAGCTGACATGCAAAGAAATGCCAGTAAAGAACAAAACCAAAATTGCTTTGACTTTTAGCATTCTGGGATGTAGATAGCTTGCTGGGTAATTGGCTGACTGACTGTTCTAACTTTCTGGGTGACTGGTGGAACAGGCAGGCTGCCTCCCTTCAGGCTCACCGCTGGCAAATTGGCACTGATATTACACATACACGCACATGCATTCTCTTCAGTTTCTTTGACTCCATGCTCATTGTGTCTCACACAGGAGCTTGAAACTTAAATGGAAAATGAAAGGTAATTGCATTTAGAACAAATATTGCCAAACTGGCAGTATTGTTCTGATCTATCAGTTCACACTTAGCTAATTGGAATTGATCCCAGCAACTGATGTAAGAAGTATGCTCATGTAGATCTAAGTTAGAAACTCATGATGATTCGTGCTATTTTTAATGTAAGAACATCAACTTACGAGCAGCGAAGCTAGAGATAATACTACCAAAATAATTTTGCATATAAAAGGATTGTTCTCAAAGTCAAGATCGATGCAAGTAGCCCAGCTGAACTACTACCTCAATATTGCAACAAGAAAGGTATGATTTCTAGCTTTACTTCAGCCTGTGGATTGAAGCAGGAAAGTCAGCAGCAGCTGCTCTCACAGAGCACTCTTTTTACATTAGCCCATTACTAAAGTTTGACTGTAAAATCTGTAAGCCAGTATAAAAGGTTCTTTCAGTCATTCTGCAGGACCAATAATACCTTGCGTGATCCTGTCTGCTTTTTGCTGGCTCACCACACTTCATTAGGGTTTGGTTTTCATATATCTCATATATCATCTTTTAAATGTTGTTGAACTACACAATGACTTAAAGAGGCCATCAGAAAAGCTTTGGTTTCAGAAATTTTCTTCATTTCATAGAAGTCTGACTGTGTATCACAAAGTATACATGCTGTTTACCCTTCCCAGCTGTAAGTTTTATGTTTTGTGTAAAGCCATTTAACGAAAGCAGTATCCACACCTGCATTTATATGTGACTAGCTTACCAGGAAAATGGGGCAATCAACGGGACTTCTTCACAGCATACCACCAGTGGCTTTAATAGTGTAAACTAAAGCAACAGATTTACAACCTCTGAAACATGCAAGCATAAAAATAAATAAATAAAAAGCACACAGCTAGTGCTCTACAGTTCATAAAAAATGCTAAAGGTTTAGTCCGTTGAACCTCAACCTTGCTAAGACGTATCAGGTATTTAAAGAAACGAATTTGCTAGGCTCCTTCAGCAAAAGAAAGCATGGCATACCATGCGTTAGCATGTTGCACAAGTTGAAGCAGCAGCAGCAACAATGACATGCCTATACTGGCTTTTGCATACGTTGGCGTGAGCCCAGAGTCCTGAAGAGTTCATGGTCTAGAAGTTGAGCATATGCCAGCAACACGTATTCAGTATACATCCTTCAAAAATTATGGTTCTACGGTCTTTGTAAGCATCAACCAGAGAGATGGTTTCACTTCTCAGCCTGCACCTACCTTTTTTCCTAAAATGCTTGCTAATGAAATGGCTGCTCAGTGGCATGCCAGCTATGTTTTCTGAAGAAATATGTACTGTTCCTGTGAAAAAGAGTGGAGCATTAGGGAATAGCACTTCCATAACATGGAGGTGTGGAAAGCCACAGGGGCTACTGAGAGGCATTAAAGGGCTGAAGGTATGAAACTTGGCTTAGCTCACTTACGCAAGAATTAAACCCTAATTCTTTTATTGAGGAATTGTCACATAAAATGTTTTACTAGATTTGCCGGGGAAATGGGCCAAAAGTAAGTAAGAATATAGGACTTCTTGCACACTTATGGAACTGTTTAATTAATTATACAGGTATCATAGAATCATAAAATCTTTAATGTTGGAAAAGACCACCAAGATCATCAACCTAAACAAAGTACCTGTCTTGGCAGGCTATTTCAACACAAGAAAAATAAGCAGTCAGAATTATGTGAGAACACAAATATAATGGCAAAGGACAGAATCTTTTGTTTTTAATGATGCTATAGGAATGTCATGCCTAGGAAATTAATATCTCACCTAAAAAAACAGAGAACTTTGGGGAATTTTCAAAGGTAAGAGACTCGAAATGAAAAAACAAAACTTTAGGAAATGCATCCATTAGCACAGCAACTCAACACACAAACAAAAAAAACCCCACCCCACAACCCAGATGATCAGTTTACAGAAATTCTCAGTTCTAGAGAAGGCAAAAATAAAATAATGTTCCCCCACTCACCTAGTAATGTCAGTACTCAACCTGAAAATAGGGACAACAGAAATAAAAACAGGAAGAAAAGTAGGAATCAAGTCAATGTCATCAGCAGGAAGCTTTAAATTTTCACTGGGCTTCTCTAAGTGACAATTTGGTCAGCACTGGCTGGTTACACAAGCTCAGAGAAAGCAGCTTTCTACAGACTTCCTAAGCCCTAAAATCCCAGTGAATTTCCCAAGGATATTTCCTGCATACAGATCCTCCAGAGGGGTGTTTCTTGTATTCAGCTGTATGAGAATTTCACAACATGAACATCACTTCTAAATGTTAAAACTAAGCTGAAATTGTATTTATCTGCACATTCAATAAACTGTCTTAAAATTCATCTTTAGACTATTAAAAAAAGTACACTGCCATTAAACACAAAATAAATCTTTGCAGATAATAATCTTACTTTCAGATATGTTTCAGGCCCTGCACCCATAATTTTTTTTTTTAAGGATGTATACATTTCATGGTTATTTTCATAAAGTCAGTAAGAGATTATAATGTTTTTGGCTTGCTTAGACAAGGACAGTGAGTATTACACCATTGTTTATAAATGGTGAACCCTACAAAGACAGTACTAAGTCATGTGCATAAAAATAGGCTATGAGTACATTCAGACCACAGATTAGAAAAAATAAAAGTTTAGCTATTTCAGAAATAAAGATTTGGAGTAGACTTCAGCCTACAGAAGGGGTTTTATGCCCAGACATTACTACAGCTAGAAATTGTACCTTGTGACATGAATTTTTGCATATCCAGAGTTGAATCCTGTCTGTCTGGACATCTGCAAGGACCACCAACATTTTTTCATTTCTTGCTTAATGCAGAACATGGCTTCAGGAGCTTCCCCTGCTCCTTCCTTTTTGCTAAAAAAAGGTTAAGAGAGGGAACTTTCACATTGGCAACCTGAACTGGTCCAGTACTGAAGAAATTTCAGGTGTCTGTGTTAGTATACCTTGCTGGCATACTCACAGTTAAAGTAAATGTCAGATTTGGATGGATAAGGATTTACTGGTTACAGTGGCAAAGACATGTAAAAAGAAAATTTTTTTTTAAAACTCCTGTGACACATTACGACTTCTTCTCCTCTAACACATTATGAGTTTTAGGGACATTATTTCGAACTGAAGTTTCAGTGTTCTTAATGGAGTGCTGGAGAGCAATTAATGGAGTGGTTAGTTTATAGTGTATATGATGAGAGGGAGAGCTGAACAAATTTTCTTTTTATCCCTGGAAACTCAGCCTGGCTGCAACCCATCCTGGTCTTACATTCCTAAATATTTTTGTAAGTTCACGTAACTCCGTACAGTAGGAAAGCTTAATACAGTACCCAACTTCACTCAAATGGGAGAATTGTCCCTTGTGAGCCACTTACACTTCTCAGAAATACCTAAAAGCAATTCATGGTACAAAGAGAAAAAAGCTATCAAATTCTCAACTTAGCTGCTGACACAGTACAGAAAACACTGTTTTGTTCTGAACACAATATACTTTAAACTCCCATTTCAGTTGAAAAGAATGTCTTTAAGGCCTTTAAAAAAATATTAACTTACTTTGCATTAAGAAACAAATGTGAATATTGAACATAAAAAACCAGCAAGAACATTTGGTGAAAACGACAAATGCACCATGTGTCTGGGGAACATACATTAGCTGTAAAAGTTTCTTTCATTGGCCATTAATTATAGTATCATAGCAAAAGTGTTACAGTTATAGTTGTGAGAGTACGCTTTCTAATAAACTATTTTTTTTTTTCAGGTAACTACAACTAAAATATTTTTTTCCTAGACAGAAATGAATTTATTTTAAGAGTTTCAAGCTGCCCCTTTGGCAGTTTTCTGGGTTAGAAAAGCATGATAAAAACATTTTATTTATGCTTCAACAAGTTGCTTGCATTATGCTAACTCAACTGGCTTATTTTTAACTCATACTGCTCATTTTTACAAGATGAAGCTCACTCTCATTGCATAAAACAATTTTATTTTATTCGTCCAGGTTCACAAGCAAAAAAAAAGCACACATTTTTATTCTAGCACAATGTTTCTCTCTGTATTCTCCTCAGCAAAACACTTTCTAAAGTAGAGCATAGTGGAATTTTGTAATTCTTTTTTTTCACAGAATATGTGCATAGCTCAGACTATACAAACATCCTCTATAGCTCTCCCAGTCACTTTCCATTTCAAGAACCAGGCAATTTGTGTTAACACAAGACAGCTTATCATGTGCTAAGCCTGCATGCAATTTTCTCGTGAGAACAACCATTTTGTACCTACTTGACACACGCAGTGCTATACTACACCCAAGTAATCAATTCTGTCTATATTAAGAAGTGGGGAGAAAAACTGCCCACAGCTGTTACATTACATCAGCTTTCCTAACTACTTCAGACAACTCATTTTGGGGATGTTTTTTAAACTAAATTGGAATAAAACACAGCCCTTCTTTCCATTTCTTTTCAAGTACATTCTATTTTTTTTTTATTTTGCATTCTTAGAGATTATTGATGAAGTAAAAGTGTCCGGGAACAAGCTACGCTTTCTGCAGGCATCGCCAGAAGTTTTGAGGGCAAGAAGCTCCCAGGGTCATTGGGTACCCTCAGAGGATTTACAGACTAGCATGATATGCATGAGTAATAACACGTTTTCCTCGGAGACCTCACAGGCTAGTCTACAGACATTAACTTTTGGAAGAGAATAACTGATAATTTTTTTTTTTTCTTATAAACAAGTAAATGAGGAATGTCTTTCAACTGACAGCAAGTCAGAGAAAGAGAGACAAAAAAGGTATCTGTAGGCCCCAGAAAACTCTCTGGCAGGGAGGATGGAGTTTGAAGCTTTTCTTCTGATACTGACTTCTACCTGAGCACATCATGACATTGAGAAGATGTTCCGATTCAGAACTTGAGGTCTCACATTTTATGTCCAGATACTACCAGATGAGGCATCAAACTTTGGTCTTAACAGTAAACATGCAAAAGAGCACATAGCATATGAATAAAAGAAATAATATTTTTTGGAGTTTGAAAATTATTCCATCAATATCCTACAGCTGAGGGATCAAAACCACAAAATAATGAACACAAGGTCTCTGCTTTCCTCACAGCTCACTTCACAAGATTAGCTCAGTTATCGATCAACTAACACTAATTTTTATGAGCTTGGCTTCCCAGCATGCTGCTTTGTGACCTCATACAAACTGCCCTTAAATCACATTTCTGTTTCCCCTTTCTTCTCCAACCAGTCTGACATTTCTTTATAGAAAAGATATACAGCTTGCATCAGTCCTAAGTGGTATAGTTCAGCTTATCATTCCAAAAAGATTGCATTTTGTGAATACAAAATAGTCGAAATACTGGACATATATGACATAGATGTTCTCAAAACTGCTGTGTCCCCACAGAACATTTTTATTTTGTCATGCTAGCATTTCCAACAGAAATCTGTTTTGTCAGGGGAAAAAAGTGCATAGTTACATTCAAAAGTACAGCAATGCAACCTGGCAAACCACTGACATCTTAAATATACACATACATACTAGTAGTTGGCAATTTTGTGTCCAAGCTGAAACCATAGTTTCACACCAGGACTGTAGGACTGTAATCTCAGAACTGGAGGAATGTAATCCCAGCAGCACATTCAGAATGGCATAAATGCCCATCATGCCAATGAGCACTCCTGTAAAGGAATGCAGCACTGGCAAGTCTTACATCTCATTATGAAGCATGGAATTAAGAGCAAAGACATGGGCTGGTAGACCATGTCATTTCTATTAGGGGAAAAAATACCGCAAAAAAAACCCCAAAAACCAGATAAATGAATATGGCAGTTCAGGAGACAAACAAAAACCAGGCTAAAGGTAAAAAGAAAAGATGAGAAACACGCTTGGTTCTGGACACTTGCACTAAAACTATCGGATTGGTTTTACTAACCTATTTTTTAGAGTTAATTACTGCTATTTTTAAATGGCACTGTAATATCCAAAAGGAAATATATCTTTTTAGAATTATTGCTTTTTTTGAGCATTATAATGTAGCAGGTCTACACAAGTAGACATACGGGGTATTTGCCTGTTGTCTCATCCTCTAAAATGAAAAGTATGTGATGTCTAATAGTCTGTATTGTAACTTTGTACTGGAAAATAACAAACGACTAGAGGAAAAAAAATACATTATCTTTCTGTCAGATTACATTACAAGTGCCTTGGTAGTTACTTCATGCTTGTAAGACTTACAGTACATATGCCTAATAGAAAGAGGGTAATGTAATTTTCCTTTTCCTTTTAATTTCTAACTCTTCTGTTTCTGACAGTCATACTAAGAACAACAGGAGTTTTACAGTTTCTGATTTAATCCTAAATCTGTCCTTGTCAAGGCTGCATGCAAGCACATAATAGGTTCTAGAGTTTTGAGTGAGGGCTTTTTTTTGAGAGAAAGAGTTTTGAGGGAGTTTTTCTGTTTGCTTGTTTGTGGGTTGGGTTTTTTTTTGGGGGGGTGTTTAAAAAAAAATCCATATGTAGCTTTTTCATTGCTAAATTAGTAACTCATTGTTAGTCATAGGATGACATTTCTCAATGTAGGATAATGATAAATAAAAAACAGGTCTTAAAACACCTTTCCCCCACCCCTCCCTTCTTCCAGGGCTCAACTTCACTCCCAAATTCTCCACCTCCTCCTCCCCGAGCACTGCAGGGGGATGGGGAACGGGAGTTGCAGTCAATCACACACCTTGTCTCCGACGCTCCTTCCTCCACAGGGGGAGGACTCCTCACACTCTTCTCCTGCTCCAGCATGAGTCCTTCCCATGGGCTGCAGTTCTTCATGAACAGAAGGGACCAGCATGAGTCCCTTCCACGAGGTGCAGTCCTTCAGGAACAGACTGCTCCAACATGGGTCCCCTGTAGGATCACAGATCCTGCCAGCAAACCTGCTCCAGCGTGGACTCCTCTCTCCTTGGGGCCACAGCTCCTGCCAGGAGCCTGCTCCAGCATAGGCTTCCCACAGGGCCACAGCCTCCTTCGTGCATCCGCCTGCTCCAGTGTGGGGTCCTCCACAGGCTGCAGGTGAATCTCTGCTCCTCCATGGACCTTCACGGGCTGCAGGGGGACAGCCTGTTTCACCATGGGCTACCCAGGAATTTATGCTCTGGCAACTGAAGCACCTCCTCCTCCTTCTTCACTGACCTTCGTGTCTGCAGAGTTGTTCCTCTCACATATTCTCACTCCTCTCTTCTGACTGCTGCTGATGTTGCATGAGTTTTTTTTCCACCCCTCTTCTTAACTATGTTATCCCAGAGGCACTACCACCATCGCTGATGGGCTCAGCCTTGGCTGGCAGTGGGTCTGACTTGGAGTCAGCTGGTGTTGGCTCTATCAGACATGGGGGAAGCTTCTAGCATCTTTTCACAGAAGCCACCCCTGTAGCTCCCCCACTACCAAAACCTTGGCATGCAAACCTGATACAATTTTTACAGACAGTATGTTAATACAAGCGTTTTATATATGGAACCATCTTATTTGTACCTTTTTTCCCCTTGATATTTGATTACACCAGATTATATTACTGAAAGAACAGATCGAATTTATGTCTGGACTAAAACCAAGTCTAAGAAGTCTATCAAGAAGACAACAAGAGGATGACCTCAGCCACATCCCCTGCAGCCCTGCTAGCATTTGTCAAAGTCCTCTTGGGTATACAGATGGGCCAGCACCGCCTCAGTCTTGTCACTAAGACAGCCTCATCACCAAAGATGACAGGTTGAGAGTTGTCTTCATCCCTAAGACTCATGCTATTCAGCCTACACCATGCTCAGGATCGGCACCATGGGATTTAGTGAGAGTTAGTTCAGTTGTTGTAGTCAAATATAAAACTTTTTCTGGTACAGGACAGTTTGCTGCTGCCAAACCTGCCTTTTTTCACTGCTTACAAAAAAAGTGAGGTTATATTTACTACTAAAACTTAGTTAACAACTGAATTTTTGTGGCACATGGAGCTGCACAAAATATGTCAACTAAGCATCAGTATCCTCTACCTGCACTCATGTATTTGTGCCCATTAAGATTGCTTCCCAGTTAGGCTAGAAAAAGTACATAAAAAATAAATAAATGACTCAATCTATTTAAGGCAGAGAAGTTAAATAACTGAATTACATAATCATCACCGTACTTTTTCTTACAATGTTTTTTTCTCAAGATGCATTGAGGTCCTTCAGTATTACTAGATTTGGAGACATTAGGTAAGCGATACTATTTCACAGATGACAAACAGAGAGAGGTAGAGAGAGATCAAGTGATATGACAAAAATTGAATAGAAATTTATGGCAAAATTTAAAAGAAGAGTCCCTGATTTCCAATCATTTACCTCAAAAGTCTATTCTTTCAAAAGATTTTCTTCTTTCAAAAGACTTTTGTTCAACATTAGTATATATCACTTGACTGTTACACATTTGCTACAACATGCATAAAATTCCCTATTTAAACAAACCCTATTATGATTAAGAAGGATTAATTAATTTACGTAGAAGACATAGTAGCCAAAAAACTTTAATTGAATGCAATGCTAAAACAGAGTATATTCCAAGATCAGATTATGACAAAAGGAATCTGTCAATAAATAAATACTATTAAGTAATAAAGTTGTCCAACTTAAGCTGTCAGTTGAAAATTATCCGCTACGAATAAGATAATTTTAGCTAAGTAAGGTGATAAGGGAAGCTTCTCATTACAACATAACTTTTTGTTTGTAATAAATAAATAAATGTGTATTTTTGCATGGTTTACAAGATATCATTCAAATATTTTAAATATTAAGGAGGAATCCATATTTGATGCTAAAAAAACCTTCAAAGTGAGGAACTGAAGATAGTCTGGTGCTAAAAGGATCATTTTCATGTCTCCTTTTAGTCTTCTATCAGACTCCTACCAATCTCACCAATCCATGCCATTAAAATTGTAAGATATTAAAACTATTTTATAGAAACTTGATTTTAGGGAACTAAATTGATTTTATGGAAAAAATACATTTTTCTGACATGTATTTAATTATTTAGCAATAATTCTTTTAAATGTTACAAACTTCATTGACAGATACATGAAGTTAGATATTTAAAGAACACATTCATGTAAGTCAATGTCTCTATCTTCTGGCTTCTGTCATTTGCGTTACTGAGTAACATAACCAAAATTATCATAATGGCAGAGGACCAAGCACCAAAGGGAGGTAAAATCCCAGAGCATCTGAGCTGTTACCACCACAGAGACAGGCTGGTGGTGGTAGGTGTGGAAGGAGCCCCAGGAGGAGTAAGGAATCGGGTCCTAACCCAGGGATCTGTTGCAAGCCCAGACAAAAATATCTTTCAGTGTCTGACTGGTGCATTCATGATCAATTTAGAAAAATGAGATAGCTAAGCTCTGAAAAATATAGCCCAATTTACTAGCTTACCACTCATTTTCTTGGTAGAAATTGGTTCTCTCCACACTTCAGGATGAGCCTTAAAACACATTCATTTCAGAAAAAGCTATTCTAATTTTAAGTGATAAATAATTACTATATCAGTAAATACTTTCTTCCCTCTTTCTGATCTGTCTGCTGCTTGACATTGTTCATAGCTTTTTTTTTCCCCTTCCAGTATTGGTAAAGGTCTTTATTTCTTTATATCTCCAACCTTCCAAACCTGTTATTTGCAACAGAATCACAGAACAGTTTGGGTTACAATGGACCTTTAAAGGTCATCTATTCCAACCTCCAGTACAATAAGCAGGGACATCGCCAACTAGATCAGGTTGCTCAAGTCCCACATGGCCTTGAATGTTTCCAGGGACAGGAAACCACCAGCCTCTGGGCAACCTGTTCCAGTGCTTCACCACCCTCATTGTAAAAAATTTCTTCCTTATATCTAGCCTGAATCTACCCTCTACCAGTTTAAAACCATTACCCCTTGTTCTGTCACAACAGACCCTGCTAAAAAGTTTATCCTAATCTTTCTTATAGGTCTCCTTCAAATACTGAAAGGCTGCTATAAGGTCTCCCCAGAGCCTTCTCTTCTACAGGCTGAACAACCCCAACTCTCTCAGCCCGCCTTCATAGAAGAGGTGTTCCAGCCCTCTGATCATTTTTGTGGCCCTCCTCTGGACTTGCTCCAACAGGTCCACATCCTTCTCATGTTAAAGGCTCCAGAACTGGATGCAGCACTCCAGGTGGGGTCTCATCAGAGCAGAGGGGCAGAATCACCTCCCCTGACCCGCTCGCCACACTTTTTCCTGATGTAGCCCAAGATATGGTTGGCTTTCTGGGCTGTAAGCACACATTGCTTCTTATCTCCAGCTTTTCATCCACTAGTATCCCCAAATCCTTCTCGGCAGAGCTGCTCTCAATCCCTTCATCATCCACCCTGTACTGATACTGGGGGTTGCACCATCCCAGCTACAGGACCTTGCACTTGGCCTTGTTGAACCTTGGTTCACATGGGCCCACTTCTCAAACTTGTCCAGATCCCTCTGGATAGCTTCCTGTCTCTCAGGCATCTACTGCACCACTCAGCTTGGAGTCGTGTGCAAACTTGCTGAGGGTGCATTCAATCCCACTGTCTATGTCACTGATGAAGATATTAAACAGATGCTTCTGTTTAGACAATAGATGTTTCTCTGGGAGAACAGTTACCTTAACTTCAGTAATTCATGAATCTTCAGAGCTTTGCTTTTTGAGCTCAATGTTTATAATTGCCTTAGTACAGAATATACTGCAAGCAAGTATACTTAACATCAACTAAAAATTTTCTACCTATATTAGCTGCTTCCATAAGTGACAAAGGGAACTACCCTGCTTCATGCAAACACCAGCATCATTATAATTAGAAATACAGTTTCTTAATCTGACATTGAAACCAAAAGTGTAACTCAAAGTTCAATGAGCACCAAGAGGAATATGAATAGTTTTCAGCCTAGTTTAGAGTATGTGCACAAAGCACAGACAGTCTCACTCCAGAAGAAAAATCATTCCCCATGGCTATTCCCATCATTCTTCACCTACTGGAATATGCTCAACCACTTCAAACAGTAATGCAGCATAATGAGGTTTTTTGTAAACAATTACAAGCCACCACAATAAGAAATTTAACATGAGAAATTGCTTAAATTTCCCCAGGACTCCCAGGCACATTACTAGACAAGGAAAAATAATGGTTGGAGCATTTGTATTTTTGCTCTTTGAGAATATTAAAGATGAATTTAAACAAAGAACTAATTTGTTATCATTATCAACTAGATCCTGAGAATTTACTAAATCCATGTGGTATTTGAAATACAAGAAAAAGTGGCAAGAAAACTTTAGAAAGAAACTTGTACTGATTTTCACTCCTCCATATTTCTCCAAATAAAAAAGTAGATAGAACCAAACCATTTCAATCATACCATGACTACTTACACAATAGACAGCTCTAAAATAGATTTTTAAATTGTCCTTTCCCTAACTAACATCACATTTCTCTAAACATAGCTATGTGGCATTTCAGATGAATTAATGTGGTCAGTTGAGGCCTCCAAGATTATTAATCTATTTTCTGTTAAAATTACTTGCATGAAGTTAGGGGCAACCTCTTCAGGGAGGAAAGAAAAACAAAAAAGAAAAAAAAAAAGGAAAAAAAAAAGGAAAAAAAGAAGTTGTACAACTGGACCTTGGCTGTCAGTCTTAAATATTACTAGTTTATAATAACTACTATTTTTCTATTTTTAGAACAATACAAAAAAAGAACAAGTAATTCTAAATTTAATTTATGAAGTTTCTAACTTTAAAGATGTCATACATGTGTGTTGAAAATAAAATTGTTTAACTATTTCTTTAAGCATCTTTGCAATCCTTCACAGTGGAAGAACATCCCTGTGTCTTCATGTGAGTGCACATGTGTGCATACGCATGTACGTTTCAAAAGTACAGGCAGGAAAAGAATGAAGTGGTCAGTAACTTAAAGAATGTAAATTGCATGTTTAAAGAATCAGATCAGTATATCAAAATATAAAACCTTTATATTTTACCCTTTCATCACTTGAGTTTTGCTGAAGAACATCTAAATACCATATTTTTATACTAGCTGTTTAAAAACATGGGTTTTTTCCCCTATGGTCTAATTTGTTTTGCTTGCCTTTCCTGCCCTTTCATTCCCTCAAGTTAATGTGTTATTACTTCAATTGCACAGCACAATATATAGTTGCAGAATGTCATATTGAAATCTACTGAAAGTAGGTTTTATGCAATTTTATCTAAGAATAACTGAGGACAGCATGTGACTGCTTAGCACTGCCACACAGTTGGTAACTTTACAATACAGCAACACTTCATAGAAGTACACACCATCTAAGTGAGACCTGGTCACGTAAGACTGAACTATAGAGCTAAAAAAATAAAATTAAAACAAAAAATAAATTCAATACTAAATTCTTCCAAATATTTCATTATTATTTTTCTTTGTCTAGAAATGGGTCTATGAATATTGGGAAAATGTAACAGCAAGTTTCTGTAAAACCGTCACTGCTGAAGTATTAGTGCCTGGCATGCTTTTCTTCACTGACAAAAATATGTGTGACCTTGCTTAGTGATCTTTCATCCTGATTCCCAAGGAAACACTGCTTATGCAATCACGGTCCGTTTGTGTGTGTGTGTTTATTTTTATGTGCTGGTTCCCTCCAAATAGCTTTTGAACCCGTTAAAGCATTTCAGACACAGGGGACAAAGGAATGGCAGTCTCAGAGGTAATTATGTTCCTATAAACTTAACGAAAAAGTACATTTGGTTACGAAACAGAGGGAGAAAGAGACTTCATACAGCCACTTCAGAAAATGCCAAGTAGAAGATCAACCCCATTAAGCACCAGGAAGCCCACAGCTGAGAAGCCACAACAGATTGCCCCCAGCTAGAGATAACATGGGCAGTTAGTGAAGGGCAGGGGCTATCGAGGAAATTGTGACGCAGTGGTGGTTGCGGAGAGTAAGAAAATTAGTAGTGTTCAGAGATTGCAATGTCTTTGGAGCAGGGTCCATACCATATACTGCCATGATAAGGTATCTGGTAGTAACTTGGTAATGCACACTAGCCTGCGATTCCTTGGGTAATAGCAACGGTTAACCCCACTACCCATGCGTTAAAAATAAAGAAATAACAATAACTGAAGAAAAAAAAATAATCTAACTGTATATCACAGACTTCTCTATTTAATATATTGTTCCAATGTATGGAATAACTATACCATCAAATTATATAGATTTCATTTTTCAATTGTTTAGATCCTTCAAATCACTATTTTAACTAAACAAGAGCTTCTGGATTGCTGAAACTTACTTGAAAGGACTACCTCACCACTTCATGGCTTTGAAAGCCCACTTGGACTTTCCTTTATGGTAAG
Organism: Tetrax tetrax; assembly: GCA_009806455.1. NCBI lineage: Eukaryota > Metazoa > Chordata > Aves > Otidiformes > Otididae > Tetrax > Tetrax tetrax. Next base: position 226,226 of record WHYT01015805.1, read on the forward strand.
AAAAGGCATAAGAAAATCTTATGCTTTCCAGAGCATAAGAAAAACTTATTTAAATGTCCTGCTCAGATCAATGCATCTTCCAAGAAGGCAGGACACTGACTACAGACAGGGAAGGCACTGGGATTGAAACCATTACAAGCTGTCAAGTCTTTGCTGCAAGCTTCAGATCCAAACTGAACTCTCAGCCTCCTGAAGGTGAAGCCATCTCTATAGGGTGTATCAAATAAATGAGTTCAAGGTACTCACTCTCATCTGTAGAATTTATGGTCTGTAGATCTCTGGGTTAAATTCCATAAAGCTATTCATATTTTAACAAACAGTTTCTTTACCACACTTGCCTAAAAAAAAAGTTTATTTATTTTCTTACCTACACTTCTGATTTTATTCCAAATCAAAGCTTCTATAACTGAGCACCATACAAAATGTAAGTTTACAGAAAGTTTTTATTCTTGCATAGTATTTAAGTAATGATATTCAGTTCTTAATACCTCTTGTTAGTACTACAAAGTAAGCCCAGTAGCTTAGAGGAGGTGCATCATGATCCAGATGCCATAACACATTTGTGAATCAACCTTTCCAAACCAGCACAAGGCAGCAATTCTTAGTTTCAGAAAACTCAAACTAAGTGGAGATAGAGTGCCATCTCTACAGATCACTCATGAGTCACTGTGCACACACACACAAAATACAGAAAAAGCACCTTTTGTGACACGGTGTTTTTCAAAGCATTTTTCCAAACTGCCCAGTAAAAACACTATTTCATCAATGCATTCTCTTCATTATTACTTACATAGTTTTTTTAAATAGGCACTAATAAATGTTTCATTTTTAATATTAATAAAGTATTAGTAAATATAGGATTATATTTCTATTACAAAAAGAAAAAAAAATGTTTTTTTACTGGCTGGCTTGTTGTATGCCCTGAAAACCTAATATCAGATTTCCTCTTACAGCAGTAACACAATCTAAGACAATCTGAAATAGAAACCTTGTAATACTCATGCTGTGGTTGAAAAAAAAAAAAAATGCAATTTTCTGAGAAGTCTGCAGAAACAAACACAAACCAGGTCCAACTATATTTTGAAAAAAAAAAAATGCAATTCGTGCATAATGTAAGAGTTCTACAAGTCTTAGATTTAGAGAAACTGATTCTGTTTTACTTTTAGAATGGACAGTTAAGGGGCAAACAACTTATGTTTTTCAATTTGCTTGATTAAAATTGTATAAAATGAGAAGTCCCAGTTTGAGACAACTGCTCAGTAAGGTCTCCCACTTGTGTAACCCACTGTTGAGAAATCACCAGAACTTGGGAGGACTGATACTTCTGTAATCCAATTCCTGTTGTGACATCCATTGAAAAACAAAATAATAAGGGGAAAGTTGTCCCTAGCTTATTGGAGTAGGGCTTCAAACCATTCTCTGCTGAAAAATAGCTTTTGAGCACTCCAGGACAGCAAAGAGCCAGAATATACAAGTCACTCAGTTCCACCTAAAATTTTCCTTCTCTAAATTTTTCAAGTTTGACATTGAATTATTTCCTTTTCCACAGAAGCTAACACTCTTCTGGACAATGATCTCATGGTAACCACAAAAGAATTAAAGACACACGTGATTCTTGCCTCTGTGGCACTCACATCACTCATTTTTTTCTCTAAACAGGATCACAAGGTGTGCAAAGCCAAATTAAATGAGAAATCCTTAACTCCAGTACACCCATGTTTCTAAGCACCCGATCTGGTAAACTTAACACTATCTTACAGGAAGATGGATTTTCCTGCTATTGTACTTCATAAGATTCTCCACCTCCCCTTTCAGGCAAGGAATAAATGTTCTTGTTGGTCCATTTTGGCGAGCTATGAACATCAACAGCAGTTGCTGCCATAGTTCTCCACTAAGCACCTGACGTATCCCTCTGAATTGGCTTGTGTGGAAAAGGCGAAGCTGAGAGAACCTTTATCCAAGGGTTAAGAGCACTCTTCCAGATGCAGTTCATTCACTTCCACCTCCTACTAGACTATTCCAGCTGTTCTCACCCCCCTAGCTGAAACTGGGACTTTGCAGATATTGATAAGAAGTGCATGAGGCCAGAGAACAAGAAACAGAGCATGTAAATCTAATGAGAACGTCACCACCTGAACTCTAGTCTTTGCTTGAAGGACTAATGGATTTTGTATTAACACAGTGGCCAAATAGCATTACATACAGAGGAGATGAGACTTACCCATTTTATCTGTAATGTTGTGAAAAGTCAATACAATAAAATTAAGAAAGTTTAGATGGTGATGATACTTGAGGCTACACACCTAAGGCTTTTTTTTTTTTGTTTTCTCACTGTTCTCAATACTGTTTGCAATGTCTTTTCAGATTGAAGTACTTTTTTAACTAGATAAACAATAAAGTTTTTAAAAGTACATGCTCAGTATCAGTCCCCAGCGTAAATCAAATCTTAAAAAATCCCAGAGGAAATATTTTCCTCTATTTCTAAACACTAATGCTTTACTTGCAGTACATTAAGGTTTAATGTACTTATTTCCCTTCCTGCAATAAAATTTGTAATCCTATCCCCTATTCTAAATTGTTTTGCCTAAAATATTTGTAAACTTCTTTATAAGCCTTATATCACTGTTACACACACAAGTACTCTTCATTACATACCATGTAATGTTCCTAATATTAAAGAAGTACCCATTACATCTATAAGCATAGTAAACTTAGTATCTCTTTTCATAACTGTTCAGATAGTCAGCTTTATCCTAACCATCCAAGGTGCTTAAGGGATTGCTCCAGACCTTGAAATATATTATGTATATTTAAATTGCAGTTAGAATATTCAAATATCTCAGTATCATATACTTACCCACCTTATTGCACAACCATAAACAGCATGCACATCACACACATACACAGTAAAATATTAGCAAGAGCTGATTTTAATATGTAACTTTTTTGCATATGGAAGCATTCATACAACATTCCATATGAATGCAAACATTCATGCATTCATGAATGTAGCAGCTACTTTATATCAACAGCACTACATAATGAAGGTATTCTTACAAAGCAATACAAAAATAATCTAGCTTAAGCTGCAGGAGATACTTTAAGACAGGCATGATACTACTCATTTTAGATGCACTGGCAAAGTAAGTTGCCTATAGATACAGAAAAAAAAATTTAGACTTGCTTACATGATTATTCTCAAATTAGTGACCTATATATACAGAAAGCAGTGTTACTACACTGCTACAGTATATGTTACTCCTTATTTATTCCATTGAAGTTTCCAAATGTTTTCTTCCTAACTCATTAGCTGCTCCTGAGCTCCTCTTCACCCCTCCACATATTGCCTAGAAATACACAGTCATGGAGCTTTATCAACGTCATTGTCTGCTCCAGTGAAAAATGCTATGCGATTTCTTTAGAATATAATTAAAACATAGAATAGAATTAAAATGGAAGTATTGGAGACCAATGAGTTAAATAACCCAAACTACATGTCAGGTATATTAGTGTTATCATTACATATACCAGTCTTCACTGTGATAATGTACATAGTGTAGTACAAGTCTTTGACTGGATGTTTATTTTAGTTTCAAATTGATGGCAATGCTTTCCTGTATGTTCCACAGCCACCCCCATTCACCCATTTTTATGCTGTTTCGTTAACTTGATGACTGCTTAGAAATACTGTGCAATACAGTTCAGAACATTTCAACTTCATTATCTGATGTTTGTTTTCATATTTAAAATGCAAAGGCTTTTTAATTGAAGGTGGAACAAGGCTGATCAGTTACTCACAATCTCTCCAGGGATCTCAGTCCAAAGAAAGAGCCATTCTTCAGCCATAAGATCTTGTTGTTACTCAGAATCCTACAAGACATCAGGAAAGCATCTGGTTAATAGAACGTGATAATTCCACTGATTAAAAACATGTAATTATAGTAAATGGCTGCTCTGTAAAATACTAATCACAAAATTCTCTGCTTCATTTGCATTTTCCCATCATAGCAATAAATAAAGATTACCATTTCCTGAAGTGCATAGTTTCTTCTTTATTAAATAAAAGCACATTCAAGAAATACATCAACAAATGAATTTTGACTTCAACTTTAAAATTATAACACTGATAAATGTCCACACTTCACTAGTAAATTCTAAATTACCACTGGCAAATGTAATTGTTGGGCTTCACAGTCAACAAAAACGCTGATGAAGCAAGGGACACGTTAAAAACTGTTCCGGTAGATTAGAGGACAGTATAATCACTTTGCAGTGGCTGCTATAGCAGGGATGTACAAAGAATGATACCATTCATGGCTGAGATACAGAGAAATTCCTAATTTTCTATGGGAGAGACAAACAAAAACCCATCCCTTTATCCCAGTAACAGATTAGTCCAAACATGTTTTCCTGTTGCAACCTGGTAGAAGTTCAGTAATTAAGCTATGCCTGTCCCATGAAGTACCACTATCATCAAGTACACATGCAAACTGGCCCTGCATGCAAGCTATCGAAAAACGTTGTCTATTCTTCCTCTTCACATTAAACTACTGTTGATGTCACAAGTGGCTCTTTCCAGTTTAGTATCTTTTCATTGTTATATTTTCCCAGCTATTTCAGAAGCAATACAATATCAACATGCAGTTGTGAAGATGTTACCACTTAAAAACCTTACAATATGCAAAAGAAACGCGATTTGCTTTAGAAGCTCAATAAATTGGTTTTTAAATAGATCTAATGATTATGCATTCATAGACGAAATGTTTGTCTCGGAAAAAATTTAATTCCAACTGCTCAAGAAATTAGTATTTTAATGTAACATTTACAATAAGTTAGACTTATTTAGTGCACAAAATTTTTTTCAAAATAAGCATAGCTTGCAATAAAGATAGACATTTTAAAAATTAAAAAAAAATATGCTCTTAACTAGAAAACTTGAGACTTTGCAAACTGACTTTTTACTTTTGTAAAGTTTTAAAACAATCTGTTACATGAGACTGTCCTAATTTGTCTCACTCTTAGCACTTCCCATTGTATATGAACAGTAAGTGCTCTGCCCTAGCATACATCTATTACATAAATAGATGCAAAATAAATACATCAAATCTAGATGCAAAAGACAACATATAACACTGACCCATAGTGAAACAGAATATAATTGTTGATGTAGGAAAGTTAAAATATTGTAATGTTAGTAAAATTTGGAGATTTTTGCAAGTTACTTCTAAAATTCATCAATAAACGTGTAAATATCTTTTGATGCAATTTGATGGCCCACTGTCAGAGAACACAGCAAAGAGAGCAGCTCGGATGTGATCTGTATGTTGCTACACTATGTTGTTACTGACTACACCTGTGCAGCAATATTACTCCTCCTCCAGAATCAGTCAGTATTACCCACAAATAGCAATTTGGGATTGGTCACAAACACTCACACCCTGGCATCTGAAAGCACATAGAAGCTTCTGTTTACAACAAAAATTCAATGTGCTCCAATACATACACAGTCTATTGACAGTAACTAAGAAACTCTGTATCTGACAAGATCTTCCTTCTGTTTCTCAGATTTAAAATCACATGTATGACATTAAATATTTCTCTAATCTGCCAACTCTTCACTACCATCTTAGCAATACATTTCAGCAGTGATATGACAAAAGACTGCAAACTGTTTCAATTTCTCTTATTTGTCAGATTTTCTGAACTTTTTAGGTGCTCATGTAGTGACTAAATTGAAAAATTGTTTTAAAATTCTGAATATCTAAAGTAGAAAATACAAATACATGATATGTTCTCTTATTTTTATTCTGTTCTTTTATTCATCTTCTCTTCTGAGGCTGCACAGAACTCGCGTCAGTGAAGAAAAAATGAATCCCAAACTTAAAATTGGCTGGGCTTGGAAAGACTAACATTATAAATTCCACTTCATATTGGGTCATTCAGTTATATGCTGTATTACAGAGTGACCATCTTTGAGCCTACTCCAATGACATTAGATATAAATATTATATTTGGACTGTTCTCTATAGCCCAATTTGCAAAGATACATGTACTTCAGAACTCTCATCTGGCTTAGATACAAGTAGTTCTATCTTTGAAAAATTTTCATGGTGCCAGTTTGTTTTTACAGCTTCTATTCATTATGCCCAGAAAAAGAAGGCAGCCTGAACTTTGCTGGCAACTACATGAAAATGCAGAATAATTCAGCAGCACACAAGTATCCTCCTTTCTACCTCTGGGTCTCCTTCTCTAGGGCCCTAGGCATGTAGACTGATACCAGCATCATTAATCCACAAAAACAAACTCCTAGAAATTAAAGAGAACTATCTAACTAGTAATAAATCACAAGATTAAGCAGAACATTTACTTCATAAATGGAGCACTCAGTAAACACCACTCACGTTCTGCAACACTGCTATCTCATTTAGTCGTTTGCTTTTATTTTTCTGAAAGATAAACAGTCTTGAAAAATATAACAGACACCACAAAATAATAATAATTAAAAAAAAAAATCATAGAACTTAACCATGTAAATTTGAGTTTCTAAATGAAACCTTTTAAATATTTATACCAGACTTCCACAGAGACTTTCACACAAAGATCAGGTTTCAAAAATTAAGTTTCCTTCAGGGTCTTCTCTTCTCTACAGTGCCAACTAAAATTCAGGTTTTATAAACAAAGTAATATGGGTATTATAGTTGAAATACAACTATTGTTCTGTTCGGAATCCTAGCATTCCAAAAAAGTCCATGGGGGTAAAAAAAAAAAGTAGTCTTCTCTAACAATTAACAGAAGTTATCTACATGTCATTCAGCTGGTTGGTAGCTACATAGGAAGAAACCCCCTGTTTTAAATGATCTTTAGTGATCTCCAAGAACTTGCAATGGGTTGTTATCAAGAAGGATTTGGTTTTCACTGAAGACCGATTCTGTGAATATAATGAACAACTTCACTGGCAAATTTAAATCACATTATTTTTCATACAGTAATGAATCACTCGTTAAACTTTTGATGCAACTCATAACATTTTTCCCTTCTGAGGACATTTGCTGTGGAAACGAGACTAGAAGGGAGGAAAGTTTTGGTTACAATATTCAATATATTGTAACCAGAACTCAGAAACAAGGCTTAACTACAGTTGATGAAAAATCTTTTCAAGTAATCAATGCTTGGTCAAATTGCAGCTCTTACTCTTGATGCTGAAATTAGGTATCTCTTTTCCCTTGTATACAGTCACTTGCTTACAGGTAGATATTTGCAATGTATCATATATATGTAATATATAATAAACCTGCAGAAAATTTGCAGGAAAACAGAGACATGAAGAGCATATTTTTCTTGTACTTATAGATGCAAAGGTTTGGTGGTTAATACATGGAAAAAGGTGCTATTCATATATTTGATTTTGGATAGCTTATAATATAATTATAACTTTCAGATGTATCAGAAACTCAGTCACTTATTTTAATGAAAGATTAAATATAGTTTAGATTTTCAAAACTAATCACCACCCTGCACCCATTATGATTAATTATTCCTCATATTTTATTTATTCACAACATTTTCACTTGCCTTTTTTTTTCTGATGTGCTAGTGAATCACAGCAATAAATATTGTGACACATAGCAACTAGGCAGCTGATTTAAACAATTATCAGTTTCTAGCCATGTGCTAAGAATCTCACATTTTCAGTATTTTATTCCAAGAGAAACACTAAGAAAATG
>WHYT01015805.1:233991-244914 GCA_009806455.1 Tetrax tetrax
AAAAAAAAAAAAAAAAAAAAAAAAAAAAAAAAAAAAAGAAAAAGTTTCCTTAAGAAATCTTTTGAGAAGATATTTATTTTGAAGTTAGATGTGCAAACTGTCTTTGCAGTATATATAATGATCCAAACCCACAGAATATATCAACTAAAATAGTGCTGGGGGGTGATCCACTAGCTAGCACCACTCTGCTGATCAGACACATTATGAACTGTTTGCTCACTTCACTGACCCTTTCAAATCTTCTGTCTCTTCCACTCCTTCTCCCAAGATACTTTGGGGGACAGTTTACACCCGGGAACACATTTGGAAGACTAACTCTACACCAGGGTTGTCCTTTCCTGGCCCTGTGAAGCCCTCTAGCATTATTTCCACAGGCTCTAAAGGGATATCCTTCAAACACCCTCTCTTGACTTGCAGTGACACCCTAAAGCACATAATCCATATATGTAGTTTCACGATGCAAATGTACTTCTCTGGTGGGCTGCAATACAGGCTGCATGTTATTTCATTCATCCTGTACTGGAAACAAACCAACTAACCTCTCACACAGACACAAGGACCAAAATCATGCCAAGGAGCATACTAACAACTGAGAAACATGGATGGCCAACGAGCCATTGCTTCCACTCTCTCTCCTGGACTTCTTTCTTTAGTAGTATAGACATACCTAAAATGATGAATTATCCTAATGGTCTACAAGCCATCTCTCTGATTTTCACTCTGATTCTTCCATTTGAATTAAACAAGCCACAAATCACAGTTTGATTAAACTGATTTTTGTTTTTGTGAAGCCATTAAAAGTCCAAAAAGACATAATTCTGTGCAAAAAAAAAAAAAAAAAAAAAAGTCTCATTCAAGTATAAAACACACCTAGTGTAAGAGAATCTACTGTAGTATTAAAAAAAAAAAAAAAAACCAACAACAAAAACCCAACAAACCTCTCAACCACAATGCAAACAAACTTTAACTTCCTACAATCCCTCAAAGAGAGAAAGAATAATTTTCACCATGCCTTCAAAGTCAATGGACTTGGGTTCATTTGACATTATAGAGGAAACAAATTCCACAGCTGAAGCTTCTTCAGTGAGACAGTACTGCATTCCACCCAGCAAAGCCGTGAGGTCACACGGCAGTGCATCCACATAGAAAGCACGTTTCAGACAAACAAATCCAAGAAAGACATTTAGATGAAGACTGCTATTCCCAAATGCATAGTGAACATAGAAGGAAGTGTGATCCACTTCTGAAAATACGTATTTCCTCTGACAATAATCACAGGGAAAAAACAAACAAACAAACAAAAAACAAACATAAGCAAAAAAACTCCATCCAAACATAATGAAAAAAAACAGTAAAATGTCAGCTTTCGCCTGATTTTCTGCTGGACAGCCCAGGAACTGATTCAGACCTGACTTCACCAGTCATATCTAGCTGATAGCTAAGATAAACAACCGATGTCTAGATAATTAATCCTTCTGCAATCCTTGATTTAAGGCCCACTCACTGAGACCAGCTGAAGGTACACTGAAGTACTACAGGAGACACCAAGCACACCTGCCCCTGCTGTGGATTTCCTCTTAATTCCTGTGTGTTTTTCCACTTCTCAAGTAAAAAGGTGTATTAGATGGCTATCCAAGATAACTTGAGAAAAGATAGAAAGCTCAGTCCATTAAGACTGTACATCTGGGACCTCTGAGCTGGAGTTCTGTCAAGAAATTTTGTTTCAAATTCTGCAGTCTCTCTTACATACTAATTTCTTTTCAAGCAGAAGGGAATGTCTTTTATTTTAAAATAAAAATTTAAGTACTAATAGTAATTAATCATTTTACATGGAAGCCTGATAAGAGCTGACAGGTTGCGGTTTAAGCTTTTTGCTTTCTTTACATATGGTATGTCGTTAGATACAAAAGGAGTGTGAGCAGACATCCTATAAAATACTTGGACATAGTGGTGGGAAAAAAAAAGTATTTAATTTCTTTATGGTATCAGAATAAGACTTGAATCACTTACACTGAAATGCTACAGTGTAAAATTAAAAACTATTTTAAGGTTTTTAAGGTTTTAAAATCCTTCTCAGTAAACTAGAATATTGTTTATTCCCACAACATCTATAATTAATTGAGATTCGCACCATAAAAACAATTTAAGAAGGAGCTTGCACCACAAAAAATGTCAGAATTAGCAGGAAAAAAAGAACATCTGCTTTTTGTGCCACGTATGTAGGGACATATGGAACTATTATAAAATAAAGATAGTAATTACACTTTTTTTTTCTCCCTCCAAACTGAAGACCACAGCTAAGCTACTACCTACGGCTTCAACTGATACTATCATAACTATACAGATAAACTGAGAGGAAAGTCGCAGAGCAATAACAAAACTTGCAGAACAAGTGAAGAGAGAAAAATGATGGAAAACAGTGTTGACAGACATTACTAGACAAATGGGCTGTGGAAGTCCAGGGAGGTGATTCTGCCCCTCTGCTCTGCTCTGGTGAGACCCCACCTTAAGTTCTGCGTCCAGCTCTGGAGCCCTCAGCACAGGAAAGACATGGACCTGTTGGAGCCAGTCCAGAGGAGGACCACAAAAATAATCAGAGGGCTGTAGCACCTCTCCTATGAAGAAAGGCAATATAAAGTGCCTACCAAGTGCACAGTCCTTAGTCAAGAGACAGTTATCACCTTCTGTGATAGGTCCTACTGAGTCTAGCAGAATTATTTACATGAATTAAATTTATCATGTGCATTAGTTTTTGAAGATCAAAGATTCTATTGTCAACATTTTCTTTGGAAAAGTTCAAAACTCTCTCTACAATGAGATGGAAATCCTTACATCTGAACTTTCAATAAAACACCATTTCTAAAAGCATATGTAGGCAATTGGTGACAGCATGGGTCTGCATGACTTCTGTTCCTGGTTTTGCCTTTGACTCACTGCACAGCCTTCATTTGATGAATATATATTTTAAATGCATTTTTAACAGAAAAAAAAAAAAAACAATGAATTCTTCTGGTGTAATATGCAAATGGACTTAATGAAGTGATTGTTTATAGGAGAAATAGCTTTTGATTTACTTGTTATTCAACTTAGTTGACATTAAGGGGAAATGACATTGGGTAATATATCCGAAAACTGAAAGCCTGAAAAAAAGACTGGTCTGACAACACAAAATAATTCCTAGCTGAATTTGAAGAGAAACTCTTTCCTTATAAGGAGACATTTTAAAGAGCTAGGTTATTAAATGTGAATTGGTTGCTCTATTTTGCCTCAACCAGTGACTGCATGTCAGAACGCTCCTCTTAGTCCTCCCTTTGGTTTCAAAGACTGAGAGGAACAAAGATTTAACTGCTAATAGGGAGCGACAAAGAAGTTTTTCTTAAGTACTTCAGAAAACTACTGATATATACTCTGGCAGAATGAGATCCTGAAATTTGAAACAGTTGGTGATTATTCATATTTAATTCAGAGAGCAAGTGACTCTCTCATAATACATACCAGCCATCATATCAGTTTACAGTTCTTTTGGTGGTGCTGCAAGGCTTGAAAATTGTTTTTAAAATTGAGATTTGGGATAGCATCCAGTTGAAGTAGAAGATGCAGGATCACAGATAATTTACAATCTCTGAATCACCTAGATTGGAAGGTCATCCAGAGGTCACCCAGTCCCACCTCCTGCCTAGAGCAGGATTCAGGTAGATCAGAGCACTGCTCTGAGTGGTGAAATAGTGACACTTTTTTGTAATGGAGACATTAGCTGTTCTAGATTATTTTGGCCTTAAGCACTATTTATAGAGTGGAGTACAGGAGATTAAACAATTCCCAAAAAACTCTAATTCAGAAGTTAAATCCATACAGCATAGAGGTACTCTGTTCTATACTTATGGCAGAGACCAGACATTTACAGCAAAAATCAGGATTGTCACAACAAGTATCAGACTGAGGAACCCTAAACATGAGGATGCAGACCATAAGCTTTACATGAATCTCCTTCTGCTTTACCCAATATTGGTCCCTAACTGGATGAAGAATATTTGTACTAGGGGTTATACAGCAAAATCACCAATGTGTAGTCTACAGGTTGGATGTGTTTTATTTCTGTGACAGTGCCTTCCTTTCAAATAATTTTTCAGGATCCACATGTCACAAGTGAGACCATGACAGCAACCTTTGTCGTATCAAATCCCAGTTCTATATTGCCCACTCAAGTCAAATTGGAGAATTATTAAAACATAACATTTATTGTAAATGTATGGAATTTCCATTGTAGGAAACCCATTGAAGGGTCTACTTCAAAAATTCCCTATGTTAATATATTATTACTGAATATATATATAAAGAAAGGAACAAACATTTCATGTCTATCTAGAAATAATTAAGATTTCAGCCAGCTTTTTATTTCCAATTTGAAAATATATTAAGGTGTGCCAAATCAGAACACAGAATTAATAATTTATTATTACAGGTAGAAGACTCAGTTTACTTAGTCAAAAGTACTGATTTTAAGCCAAAGCAATGTTCTTGTGTCTTACCTCTCAAAGAGATTTTGGTCTGGTGAAGGGCAATGTGGTTACCTTAAGAAAATGAGCTAAAATATAAGACTCTCATGAGACACTTGGGAAGGCAGTTCTCACGCCACATAATAATGTAACACAGGAGCAATCATCTCCAAGTGCATCTACTTCTCGGCTTCCAAGCTAAAATGGCCAATGATGGTCTCACTCGTGGTTTGTCTTTTTTTAATCTTAGCCTCAAATGCTATCTATCAGCTTAGGTACTTAAAATTATCTTCCCAAGGCTGTGTTGTTCAATATTTGATGTTCTTTCCATTTTAGTTATATCCACAATCTTTGAAATAAAGCTTTCAGCACAACTGTTCAAAACTCTGGTATAAATAATACAAACAAAGAAACCTAACATTTGATCCAGCTTTCATCACACAACTAACTTTCTCCTACCTTGCTTTGTCGCTGTTTCTTTCACATTAGTCAGTGTTCAGCCCACTCAACCACCTTTTGTTTGATACTTGATTGCGAACATTCAGCTTTACCTCACAGCCTGCACTTCTGCCAAATGGCTCCTAAAACATTTAGGTGTATAGTAACTGTAGCTGCCTGCATCGCTTTTACAATAATAAACTCTGGCAGCAATATCCACAAGGAATTCCAAAGGCTTTGTAGGGAATCATGACCTGAAGCTATCACAGCTATGTTAAATGAAGCTTGGTTATTCCTAATGGCTTGCCAATTCATGTCTTTTAGTGGTTTTTAAAGTTTTCCTAAAATAATGATGACAGAATAATTTATTCATTTTTCAGAAGTGTCTTTAGATCCTTGAATAAATAATGAGAGTGATAGCACCTTTCAGAGATGCCTGAAATGACATGAAAGGAGCTTGCTTAAGTGAGACCAGTTGCACTTATTTATTTTTTAAAAACAGATACTGTCTACAGGAAGAATAGAAGAAATAAAAGGCACAAAAGAAAAAAAAAAGCGGAGAGAGAGAAGAGAGTACAGCTATGAGTACTAATGAAGAAAAACAACTAAAGGAAAGTAAGATAAAGAGTGTCTCTTCTAGTATATATACAATTAATCAGTTATTTATTAAATTGGTCCACAAGTGATACAATTTTTATTCTTTAGCAATGTGAGCTGTTTGGAGTTAAGTAGAATGATGAAAAAGAAGCAGGTCCTTAAACAATTCCTAAAATAAACAGCTCAGACATTCATTCTTTGGGCAAGCCACTGTTAGAGTAATGGACAGTTGTGTGTACCAATATGGAAGCTGCATCACCCAAAGACGAGAAGGCACCAGAAAGTACAGAGCGCGACAGATAGTGCTAGTAACAGCCAAAATCAGCATGGCTACCCATCCATTTATTTTCCATCAAAATGCCATTTTCTCATTTGCAACTGCACTACGTGCAACACATGTATAGTTATTTCTTTACTGACCACCCTTACAAGTGACATTTATCAGATTGTAATTCTGTTCTTAGTGTGTTAGCATATGAGGTGGCTAACATATAGCATTTAAGGCAGCAATTTGCTAATACAGACACTCAGTCTCATTATTGATTTAGATTGGAACCATGTAATATTTCTTAAAGGCTGCCAAGTGCCGGCCAGATGGAAAAAGAAAAAGTTTAATCCGTATTAGAAAGAAAAGTCTGTAACACACACTCTCTGTATTACCAAATAACATATGTAATATTAAACCTGAATATTTTAATGTTGTTTCAATCAGTTTTCCCCTCATGCTACTGTATTCCAAATGACTAAGGAGAGAGTAAATATTATAATTTTCCTCCAAACTTTATTTAAATATCCATTTCTGCTGTGTTTCCTGTATTGAATTTAGTTAACTTTGGTTTTCCTTGCTAGTTAGGCCTCTTTCTCTAAAATTTGTTTACTTACTTTCCATCAGACTCCAAGTTCTTATAGAATATCAGAGAAGCGCTTACAGAGATTGAGAGATTTGATGCTACAAATTAGTTTCAGTAATTGTCACAGAATAGTTAAAAGATATCAAAAGTCCTCCCCTACAAAGTTTTCTGAATGGTATGTATTAAAGATTAGGTAAAAGGAGGGCTTTCATTTCCAAAAATAAACTCTTTCAAAATTGTAACACAAGACCCAATATATACTTCAAAAATCACTACTCATTGTAATCTTTGTATCAGGCATTGTTTTGACTAAGTAAAACCATTCTCATTCCAAGCCCTCCACAAAAGTCAAGCGATCATGAACTAATTGGTCCTGAGCAAAACCAGTTCTATTCAGTATAGGTGAGGGGAAAAAATTAATAAGAATAGCTGAATGTCTTAATTATATATGATTCTGAATATTTACGTAGAGTAATAGAAGATTACCTTAAAGCATTTCATGGCAAGATAATCGCACACTCTCATAAGAACAAAATACCCGAAACCAAGCTTAACACTTCTGCCTACAGCAATATTTTCTGCTGTGTCATGCTCCAATTTTCTTTTACATTTGTTTTCAAAAACATTTCTATACCATAGAATACATCTTATTTCAAGATGACAACTCTGGAAAAAAATTAGTTTTTGAGAGATCTGTTACTTTTCAAAATCTCCATCTCTGAGAAGTCTAGTCGTCAACTTTAAAACAAGAAGTTTCCAGGTATTGCAGATACAAAAATAAACAAACAAAAAAGCTGACCCAAGTGTACCATGTAGATACACTAGAGAAATCCTTAGGAAAAAAGTCTTTTTTTTTTTTCCCCCCAAAAAAATCCTGACTTATACTCCTGAGCACATGAATTCAACAGCAATGCTTTCTTCCCTCTGCTTCAAACTCTAACATTATAAGCACTTACTGTAACAGACCTTGGAATCCTGAAATATAATAATTTCCCTGGAATAATAGGGAGCTGTGTACTTTCTTGCCGCAGGAGGGCACAGGCAGCTACCTCTGCAGTACATTCCATGTGTTTCCTCTGGGACCCACAGCAAACCTTTGGGATTGCCAACTCTTTCGTGAAGGGAAGTCAGGGCTCCCACAGCAGGCAAGTAGCAGAGCAGGAATCAGCACAGCCCCCATGAATATAGGATTGGAGAAGTGTCAGGGAGCTGCTGCTGACTGAGCCCACATCAACAGGACGTTCTTGCTCACCCAGAATGAGGGCTACTCAGTGCTCCAGGTAGCAAAAGTCAGAAGGAGACTAAGAATTTGGGAATCTCATCAAGCAGCTTCATTTTGAGTGCCCATGGTTCCCTGAAGGCTCTTCTCACAGTGAAATATTCATATTTTTAGCTCTGAAACACTTCTTAACTAAAAGCTATACAATTGCTGCTGAATAATCTGATACTCAATACAGGCATGACTTCAAATTCCTCTACCAAATAAACAGAAAATAGGTTTCCTAGATGCTATATTTACAGTTCTAACTAAAAAGACTCTATTTGTAAACTTACTTCATTTTGGAGTTATACATGCTGGAGATGTACAACTCAGAAATGTTCCTCTATCAGACTAATAACTCCTAGAGAGGGGATGTTTTGGCTTTCAGAGACTATTGCGCAGATATTCAGACATTATCTTGGGATTCAGCAGAAACAAGACAACTAGAGTTTTAAATTGCTTTTGATGTTTCTTACATCTACAGTAATAAATGACATAATGGCTACCTATAGTGACACACGTGCATCGGAAGACCATTATCATGCTGTGTGTAGCAGAATTTTTTTTTATATGTTTAAGTGCTAAACTGGCTTCGTATAGCCAGAATCAAAAGGGAGCTGCAGAAAAACAAATGGCAGCATCTTCTTGTGTCCTTTTTCATGATTCAAATATGCATACTGGAGAATACATAAACTTATAATTCCTCACTCTGAAAGGCATTTTCCTTGGCCAACAGCATTTTCTTAACCTTCTTTAAGGGAATAGGTTTTCAGATATTTGCCATATTTTAAGTGGCAAATTGTCTTATGAATGATGCTGAATGTCAAAGGTTATTTTTCATTGCAAAGCCTTCTCTCATTGGTTTTAGCAGAACAGAACTAAGATTATTTTTATTTTGCAATAATCTACCTGGAAAAGAATACAGGACATGAATAAGCACAGGATTTCAAGCTCCCTCCACTTCCAATGTAAAATAACATGGGTATCAAGAACAGTGCATAGGCAAAGGAATAATGGAAACAAAAACATTTTAAAACTTTCACACAGGTTTTATGATCAAAGACAAAATCCAGAATGGTGTAGCAGAAGCAAAAAAAATGAGGTGATCTTCATTAGGACCCTAGCACTGGAAGCTGTATTGTGCTTTGTTTTATAAAGCACATCTGAGTATTCTTTATCCTTAAAATTATACGCATTGGTGTATTATTATTTCACAGACAGTGAATCAAAGTACCAGAAAGATAATTATTAGTGCGGTTTTGGACTTGTAGCTGAGCTGGCAACAAAATCAAATTTCCGGTGTTTCAGGCTACAACTCAGAGCAAGCGACTCTCCTTCCCACTTCGTTGATTTCGACCTGAGCATTAGACTCAAGGAGAATTACATAGCTGAGAACTACCACAAGAATAAAATCATGAGACAGAATTAGCTGAGATGCCTGATTCAACTTAGGAAAGCTTAAGACAACTCTAGCCGCACTTGTTTAGGCAAAGCTAATTCCACCCCAAGAGCTTCTTATTAAATCACTACATATGAAAACCAACACAGATACACGTATTCATTTTACAGATTCCATTAAACCAGTCACATTTCAGTCAAGGACCAGCTCATCTCTCTGGGAAAGCTTTTCTGTTGCTTTCCCTGTCAAGTATGAAACAGCTGAAACACCAAGCTCAGCTACAAATCCTCTCTGAGCAGAAGGGCAGTGAAAGCAGGGACACCTGCTGACCCAGAGATGGACGGGAAGGGGCTCTCCTGAGCAGAGAGAGAAAACCTTAAAGCAAAGACCAAGTTCATTTTGACTGTATATACCCACCATTTGACATGAAAATTAACTACCTGCTTTTGTAAGAGAGATACTTAGGGATTTGCTGAGGTGATACACTTCAGAAAATAATACGCTGCAATAAAAGCTGGTAGCATCATTTCAGCAAGCTTCTGCAATCCTACAGCGGGCAACAGTCACTTCCAGTTTTGTCAGCATTAAGCTACATACAGACCACATCAGTGACCTTAAAAACTGGAATACAAAGGTATCATGCCAGATCAGATCTCTATTAATGCCAGAGAACAACTGTTTTGCAAGCCTCTGGAAAACCATTATCTTCTCTGTGTTGCCAAACCCTAAGGACTATTCACTTGAGCTTTAAAGAGGTATTCAGTAATTGTAACTGGTATGATTTGATAGAAACTCATGGACAGCTTGGCACGATTTTGCAGACAAGATTAAAAGGATGGGAATACACCACACAGAGTACCATCTTTGCAAAGTCAAGCCATAATGCCTGAAATCTCTTCACTTAGCAGATGCTGTGTACCTAAAGACCTAAAATCCAATACAAGAAAATCTGACTGCTGATCCACACGGTTCATCATAAAGGCAGCAGAAAACAAATCCTGCCTGAGAATGCATCTACAGAACTCTATCAAGGTGTCAGATGTCTGCTGTATTCTCAGCTCCCTCTTCAGTGCAGGAGATAAATAAAAAAGATTGCCGGACTCAATGGCATGTTTACAGGGTGCTTTAAGTACTTGGGTTTGAAAGAAAGATTTTGACTGTCAAAATTTCTTTACAGATAAGCTCTACACATATTTGAAGGGCATGAGGCTGGAAAATTTATGGCCATTCTTGCAGATCAAGATGACAACTGAACTCAGCTAATGATGAGTACTTTCATTTAATAGATGCCACAGCTCACTACAGTGGCTGCATTTGGAATTAGCGCAGGAAGGGTTAAATCAGTTGTCACTTGGTGAAATTCTAACATTGACTTTTATATAGATACTTGCCTACCAAAAGACATTAAAACCTCCAGTGGCATCCATTAACCTTTCATCCACATCTAATACCAACTGACACAAAGACTGTTAACGCAGTCTGTCAATTGTAAATCGCCACTCCGCTCTCACTCTGATCAATTAAATCATCAGTGATACTAAAAACAAAAACTCCCTCTATACCTACCTTGGCAATAAGTGTTATGAAAACATTGGCTTTTGGACAAGGTTTTGAGCTTGTACCGACCTTTTACAGCAGTGATAAATCACCATTAGCATAGTTTGTGTGACCGCAAATTTATCGTAAACATAGATGAAATTACATTTGCAGTTACAGCTTATACTCTTGTGAACCTTTTAAAGACGACTTTCTAAAGTTGATTTCAGAACTTTAAGGACCTACTGACAGCCCTGGAGCCTGAAATCAGATACCTTCACAGTTATAGCATCTCAGAGTTCAGCTATCAAGAAGGGGGGGGGGGGGGAAAAAAAAAAAAAAAAA
>WHYT01015805.1:244934-269678 GCA_009806455.1 Tetrax tetrax
GGGGGGGGGGGGGGGAATAATAACAAAAAAGAACAAAATTAATGCATAACAACTTTCTGGAACACCTTAGAGTTGTACTGAATAAAACAGTCAGATACCAATCTCATTTGAAGAATGTCAATAAAACATAAAAACCCATTCAGAATGCAGTTAACACTACCTGACTGAACAATGCAAGTAGTTTCAAAATTTCGTAGATTTCACCACAAACACTGACTCTGTCTATAACAGATTAGTGCTTTTTAAAATGCCAAACTTGGAGAGAGTTCCTTTTTCTTATTTCTATATTATGTATTTATAAAGCTAGTGACATTATTAAATAGCAAGCAATATAAGTTAAAACGTGCCCTTGCACGTTGCATAAAGGAACAACGGTAGGGATGCTCTGTACATTGTATTTCGCTACTTGCCATTTTGTTTAAGACATCTTCTATCTTAGGTATTATTTCTGCTTTTGTACCTCTACAGACTGAAAAGAATCATTTTAAAAGAGGTTTCAAAACTACAAGAATTATTTCATACCTGAGCCTGCCACTTTCAATCATGTTAAATTACACTGATTTAATACTTGAGTCTGCCACTCTTACTCCTATTGAACAACCAAGAAGCTATGCCAGCCTCACTGAAATTTAGAAGGTCAGTTTACAAATCTCTTTTTCACACTTCTACGCAACTGCTCACCAAAATAACCTCTTTGAATGGAGCTATAATATTTTCAGAGAGTATCTATTTTACCAATGCAGAGTATCAACACATGTGCCTTAGAAATCACCAGCAGAATAAATTCTTGCCTCCCTCAGCTCAGCACCTCTCTACCTACAGTAAGATGTGGCAGAAGTCCTAATCTACAGACAAAAGCAAGAAGAGGGCAGAGGGAGAAGACTCAGGACAGAGGCAACTGAGGCAAATGCTTAACTGGATTAGATTGAAATTATAAAAGTGAATTCACATTTTGTCATTTTCTCACACTTTTTAGATTTCAGTATTCTTTTCAGAAATGCCTGAGAGATAAATGTTTCAATAAATGTCCCAGCAAGTTTCACCATATTCACCATACTCAAATGAAGAACAGATTTAGTAATCTAACGAGAGGTATCCCACATTAACTACTTGATCACCCTTCTTCTAAGGCATCCATGGTTATAATTTTATCCAAATGATATACCAGAACTATAAAAAGCTCTTTGGCCTACAATCTGGATCATCTCACTCCCATCTGTAAATCATCAGCTAACCACAGACTAGTCAGCAGTTACACATTTTAGGTAGCAATTTATTACATAATTTTTTTAAAAATATATACGAAATTATTGTGGGCTTTAAGAGGCATGCAAGAATAAGATTAACAGATTTCTTATTTAGCCTGAATATGACTTAAATGACATCATCTGTATCAACAAGCTTATACATTACACGTGATATTATTTCATTTCTTTCTTTAAGACTGCATCAAGATTTTATAAGCTGTATTAGCCCAAGGCATAAAACATTGATAAGATGAGTAAAATTTCTAGCTGCATAGTTGATATTGCATAATTTTGTAGCTGCGTAGTTTCAGAAAGAGTGAGCAGCAAAAATCAACTACAAACCACCACTAGCCTCATTGATTCCCAAAAGAATTAACACTTAAAGAAGTGAAAATTCCAATATCCTACTTTCTAACATGCAGTATAACTTAAAAATAATACACTAAGTTTGCTTTCCAACTGGACTCAGTACTTTACAACATTCACTCTGTTCCCCAGAGAAGGCTATCGAGCTCCTAACAGTTCCATAAGCTCAAAATAAAAGCAGAGCTCTTGGCCATACTGCTTTGGAATGTTAAGTCTGTAAACGAGGCAAAGTATTTTACATGCTTAGAGGTGGTTTTGATTCTATAATAAAAGGAATTTAAATTCCTAAATCCTACGGTGTTATTACAAACCTTCAAGACAGTTTTCTAAACTTCGGCGATGTGCCTTTATCTTTAAATTCCTTTAGCTTTCCTACTATGTTTAAATAGAAAGAACTTTCATAAGGCTGATTAAAATTTTCCTAAGCTATATAGTTTCATAAATGTGTTTTCATGAAGAAAGGAGAGCTCTTGAACTTGAGATGAGCAGCTTTTGAATCTAGAAATTCAATTTCCTTAGAGAATATCTGAAAACCACATTACAGGAAGCTATGGTTCCTGACTTAAGGGAAGTGGAGGGAAGGAAAAAGTAAAATAACAAAATGTGCAGCTGACTTGAACGTGCCAAAAAAACCAAAATAAATATTACCCTGCATATATTGTCCTGAGCACACGTTATATGAAAATGGTAGCTGACATGCACCAATAAATAAATAGGCTATGAACTTTGTTTAATATGTCAACACTTAGCAAATTAACGAAACAAAAAATTCAGCATTTATGAGGGTTTTCTTGCATTTTCTTAACATTTAAAACACATTTCTGATTACTTTTGGTAGTAAACAACACACAAATATAGGAATTATCTTGCTGATTGATACATTTTATTATACATTGACAAACTTGTTTTTACCCATGTGTGGTACTGCACACTTCAAAGGAATGACAAAAATCCCACATTAAAGCCTGTCCTCAATGAGCTTATGACTCCATAGTATCAATTAATGTATGCCTGCAGCCCTTTTAATCTACTCCAGTGTAAACAGGTTTTCTCACTGTACATTTTCTTTTCCAAATTTCCTTTTAAAGTACTATATTACCTGCTTTGACGGTTTCACTGCCAGTATTTAGGTATACTTTATATAAGTATTAGTTGGTTTTACCCATTTTGTCTTTCATATTAACTAAATTTATTGGTTCATTGAGGTACTTCTATTTCAATTAAAGAACATTGTCTCAGACTATTTAACTTGGTTTTACTTTTTTATATTGCGGTGGGAACTTTTTTGAAAATAATGCTAGTTTCATATGTAATACTTGTGCCATACTTAAATTTTACTTCCTTCAGTTCCCCTCCCCTCCAATTTCATTAAAAGCTCCCTCTTAAGCTTAGTGCTTATTATATCCTGTCACTGTATTTGTTTGCTCTTTATGCTGCTGCATGCACGTTATTCACTCTTCGCTTACCAGGGATTATGTCTCTAATCACTCTCTGAAGTTCAGAGTATTGAGCTTTTCCAGTTCCATTTGTGTCAAAAAGAGGTATGAAGTGCTATAAGTAGACCTTATACAATCCAAGTGTAAAAATTTATCCAATGAGGTTTTCCTCATTTCCAAAATATTATCACAGCATAGGAAAGGAAAAATAGAAGCTTTGTCTTTTCTAGTCAAATGATTCAGGAAAATTATTTAAACTGAGACCTGTTATTGTTTTTAAAAAGAGAAACATTGTCACATTACAGAATTTGTATATAAAAAAAAAAGTAAAAATTGTTTTATTTAATCTAAGAATGCCTAACATGCAAATAGTGATTCTTCATTAGCACTCAGTAGATACAAGTGCAAAATGTGAGCAGTTTAAAAATACTAAGTGTGGACCAGATCTTGCCAATCTTTATGCGTGCCAGGTATAATATTACTTTCCCAGCACACTACTGGGTTTTGGCCCTACCTCTTCTCTCCTGAGAAATAAAAAAAAAATTTACTTTTTCTGGGGTTCAATGCATAAGCATCTAATGAAAGTATCAAAAATAATACATGACATATGATAATAACTCACATGTGTTAAGAAATAGCCCTGACACTGAAGTATTTTAAAATACATCCTTAATTTATTTCTCTTCTTTCCTCACATAGACAGTCAAAATCCATGTTCTTACAACTATACCATAATAAAATTCAAAATAATTTTGATATATCGGCATCTAAGAGGTTTCTTATTTCTTTACAGTTAAGCTTGACATTTTTCTTTGAAGGTTAATTCATTGGAACTGTTGGCTTCCTTCTGGGGAATCATTTTTTCTGTTCTCCAGACTTTCAAAATATTATTACTGTAATTAACATGTATTTGAGGACTTGATATTCCTGCGTTACCTTTGAAGTCTACTGAATACCTTGTACCAGTCAACTTATTCATGGGATAAAATGACTCAGGCAATCTCAGAACCATGTAGCTATCATACATAAATCCACCCCAAAAAAGTAGGCCTTTGTTGAATTGAAGCAGTACTTCAAAATCCTCGGTAATTTTATTAGATTTGCGCCCCCCTCCCCCCGCCCCCGCTACTTCTCAGATTATTTATCAAATCCAGCACATCTTCATGATACTTTATAAATAAACAATAATAATGACTTCACGTAGAAACAGTTGAATCGCCATAGCATATTTGTTCACAGCCATCACATTCTTATCTTTAACTGACATTGAGGACTGCACTTGTTATTTTTAATGCATAACTGACCATCTGAAGACATCCCTGTCCCCTTATGCTTATTTTCTCATCAGAACCTCTGTCTCTAAATGAATTCTTCAATACAGAGAGTGGCCACACAGTGGACAACTCCAGTTTGGATTCAGACAGTCAGGCATGGACAACAAAGCTGATCAAGGGAAAAAAACCTTATTGAAACAGAACATGATTCTAGGTTCTACAGAAGATATGAACAACTGGCCAGCAAACACATGATCAAGAGAAAAACTTTCCAAAAGGCAAAAAAGCACACAAGTATTTTTCTTAAGTGTGTTACACAAATGCTAACATACAATTACTAAGTATCCCTGTGGCTAGCAGTTTTACTTTTAGACTTACTTTGTCGTAGGCAGTAGGCCAGACTTACACTGGCTAGTGCCAGTCACAGCTAGAAGACCATCTAGAAGTATACAAGATAAGTTTCAACTAAAATCACCCCAGCAGAAAAGCAGACTAGGAAGGGGGGTAATAATTATAATTTTTAAAAAAAAACCAAAACCCCAACAACTTTCCTATCATCTTCTGTAAAATACAATTATTTTGAAAACAAAGAAATATATCAGCTCCCCCTTCCCAGCTAATGAAACTTCACAAGAAAAGCAGCTTGTAACAACTTGAAAATGAAAGTATTTATTTAAAGATTAGCCATGTAGAACATGCAACCCTAAAGGTAAAGGGCTTACTTCAAAGGTGCCCTGCAGGGCTGGTAAAGAGGCAGCAGTGACTTTTGAAACTCAAGTCTGAGACCCTGTCAATGGCTTAAACAAACTAGGACAAACCTAATCCACTGAATTTTGACCTGGAGTAGTACAAGACTTGAATTCTCTGAAGACATAATGCTGGCTACAGTAATTTCTTTTTTCAACAGCAGGATGTTTAACCTACATGTGTCAGTTCAAATACTCCATACAACTTGTATCTGTTACAACGTCATGTTAAAATTAAATTTCACTGTAGTAAACCAAGCTAATATAAATGAATCTGTCCTAAGAATCCATTAAGAGTCAAAGTCAGAAAGTTGTTGGAGGTCTTAAGCAACAGCCATGATTAATCTCTTTCTTCTTTTGCTGTTCCTGACTTTGTCCTTTTTAGCCAGCCAGCCTTTTGATTTCTATGTCCTGGTCATCAGCTGAAGTACTAGAAAATCATAATATTGCAAGAAATGTTGCAAAACATTTTGAAAATATAATTAGTTTCTTCCCTTTTCAAATACTTTATTCATTTCAAAATGCAGTAGCCATAATACCAGCAAGAAAAATAAGTAGCTGATTTTTTTAAACACTTCTGGATGCCTCTCAGTGCCACTATTTCATATTATATTCAAAAAAACTTTCAGTGAACATTTCAGAACTGCTCCTAGCAAATATCCAAACTCATTTCATCCCAGGCACTTGCAAGGTGTACGATTAGCTCACTTCCATGAGCTCAGTCACATCATAGCATAAGCCAGAGACGCACAAAAATTCTACACAGGCTCTCAAGAACACTGAGGAATTTTGTGTACAGAAATAAAGTAGATGCCCTCCGAATTTCTGAATGAATACATAAAACTACATCAAGTAATTTTCAAGTATGTATGACAGGGCTGTGAGTCAGCTTCAGCTTTGCAGATTTGCTTAGTCTTTCTGCTTGCAGTTTACTCCTCAAAGAGAACTCAAAGGTCTTTTGACTATGGCAGACAGCATAGAAATAGAAAGTGTTTTAATCCAGAGCTCCCCTGGTCATTGTTTCCATACAATTAGAGGGGGAATTTTGGGTGGGGTTTTTTTTTTCCTGTTCATTTGAGAATTAGTCTTCAGAAAGTCATTGAGTTTGGCTTGTACCAAAATCTGCACCAATCTTTCTGGTTTTTTCAGCAAGCTTTTCTCGCCACTCCTCGATGTCCCCATGCTGGCGTCCTGTTTAGTTCAGGACATGAGCACACTGTGAAGGGAATCTTGCTCGTCCCCATTTCTGTGCTTTGGTTTGCAGCACAAAACAGCCTCTGGGCGCAGTGATGGGATTTCTTGCAGGTGAAATCAAGTTCAAGCTCTGCTCCAGGATTGCATCTAATGCCTTTCAGAAGAAGAGGAGCATTCAGTCTGTGAGACCAGACTAGAGCTAGTCCGAATTTAAATATGAACACACACTCCCCCTCATCCCCAGTATATGTATAACAGAGTTCTACAGCCACATTTAATACTCCAAACTGAAACCTCTCTAGGATGGACATCCAGTCCTCAGCACCAGCTCTTTCATCCCCCAGAGCCACAGCACTGCCTGTGTTGGAGCTCTGCACAAGCGTCCTGGGCTGCCAGGCACCTGCTCACCATCACCCCTCCCAGCCAGCTCCTGGGTACCTGGAAACCCCAGGCAAACAGCCAGCTTTCTCTCAAACAAATCTCCAGACCAAGGAAGGCATAGTACCTTCACATCCCCAAGCATCATCACAGTAGCTTTTATATTTTACGTAGCAATGAGGGAAAGGAAAGATTACCTTCCAGTCACCACCACCTCCATCCCAGGGGGTATCAGGTGAAGGTACAGGCAAAACCACAGCATATGCTCAATTAATTTACTTATACATTACTGAGCTGCTGTGCTTGGCAGCAACTTCTTGGAGACCCTGAAAAGCTATGACAACTGATGTGTCACTGTAAATGTGAAAATGCAATAGGACTGAAAGGAAGTGCAGATGAACCATGAAGCTTTCTCTCTGCAACTAAAGAAGTATATAGTAATTACTTGAAGGATGGTATTTCGCTACATTGATAATATTCACCTGAATCTTTACGATACTTAGCAACTGCTTTCCTACAAGCTCTGCATTACCACTGCGCTCTTTCATTTTTCTTTCTTTCCTATCATCTCGAAAGTAATAATCCTGCAACCTAAATTCATACTTTTCAAATGACAGAATTTGGAGACATAGTATTCACCTAGAGGATCATTAGTCTGACTCAGTAAGGTGTGGGGTTTTTTTTTATATTGAATGTCACTTCTGAGCAACTTCAACACTTATCTCACCGGCACAAAAATGACAGATTGAGCTATCAAAATACAACATCAACTTTGATTCCACAAGTAATGTATATCATAATATAACAACTGTGCACCTAGAACAACAAATATTACAGCTAAAACTAGTGTAAATTTAGCTTTAGACTAGACTACAGATTCTGGTAAATGCTAAAATTAAGTCAACTAGGGTACTCAAACCAGGAAACAAATACTGCAATATTGCATTTTTGTTACAGACTATGCAAAACATTTCTGGGTAAGATAAAATTTGTATTTTGGTCATCTTCAAAAATAGCAATGCAGTGAACATTATTAAAAAAAAAAAAAAGGGTCTTGTCTTTGAATACTGGACCAATTACACAGAGCTGATTTCTCACTAAAGAAAATGGGAATTCATCTCTCACACACATGATTAAAATGAATAAAGTACCATGCTGTCATCTTGCACTAAAGGATCTATTGACGTATTTCTGTCAGACCGGTATGAGTAAGTTTCCCCTTTCTATATTCATTAAAGTAAAAGAAGATTTTATTCACCTTGAAAGAACACAGAACATGCTCTGCACTCCCTATTCTTGACATGAGTCCCAAAACCTGCAGTTATCACTCTCACCAGGCTCAACAGTTAAATGCCTAAATAAAATACTGTACAATCAATGTATCACAGGAAGAATCAAATTCAGAAAAAGCACAGTTTAAGTCATTCGGTATCTTTTTCTACTATTAGAAATCCCCGGAGTATAAATTTTGCTACTTATGTGGCAACTCCTATGGTCAGCTTGTATTTTCTCAGCTTGGCTTTGTCAAGATTTATTGACAATAACATTTGGATGTATACTCCATCAAAATTCTGCATAAATACGTACTGTATTAAATAAGACTAATGATCTTTGATCATACATACTGTACCATTAAAATATCACATGCAGACCTCATTGATAGTGCCATTAAACTGATGTGACTTAGAAAGGCTTTTTCTATGAAAATGCTACCTATTTGCAGAAATGGGCAACAATCATTTTTACCAACACCACAGTATCAAGATAGTATCTGGAAACACCACAGATGAAGTGAAGAGCAAGGGAAAAGCAGCTTCCTTTAATGCCTGCAACATAGATGCCATAAAAACATTTCAAGATCCTGTTACTGAATTCTGGCAAAGGACTTTCCTCTTCAATTCTTTTATGATAGTTTGCATATTGTCTAGGAAAGCCAGTCATGCACATTTAAGTTACAGAGGAGAAAAAAGCTTGCTGGTTTTAAGTGTTTTAAAAATAAGAAAAAACCCAAAACATTTAAGCATAATCCCTCCCCCCAGCAGCTATGCATCATATTCGAATTTAATTACAAACGATTGGTGGTGATGTTTTACACAGCAGTAAGCTTAAAAGTAGCTGTATTATGAAACATCTTCCAAATATCTCTACTTTACAAATTGAAGTAACAGCAACTTAACCATCTAAAAAGCATTTGTGATTAAAGAATTGCCAGCATGAAGGTTTCTCCTTCCCCTAATAACTTGGATTACTCCTTTGGGTTTAGAATTTTGCTATAATATAATGTATATGCTTATACCTGTTACACAAGAGATTATCCATCAATAACAAAAACAATCCTAGATTCTATGAGAATTTACCAGTGAATCCTCAGGGTGACTAACATGTTCTTTCAAACAGTTGTCATCTCAGTAAGTAAAATATTTAATTTCATACACATAAGTTGTAGTCAGGGTCTCCAAGTAGTTGTAAACGTGATTGAAAGCCATGTGAAGAGAGCAGACATCTGACATGTTTAGCCTGTCTTTATAAATTATAACATACTACTTTCACTGTTGTATAAATTATTTTAAAAATACTAAGAAAGACCAAGAGGAAATCTTTTTAATACAGCTAAAAGTTTGCACTTCCTAGTACAGGAAAGAAACAGTGCCAAATTACAGAAGTACTTTTTTTTTTTTTTAATTTAAAATACAGGTTACAGGGGAAGACTTTAAAAACAGTAGCTACTGAAACATTAAACTTAATGAGTAACTTAAAGATCAAAGGATGGTAACATTCAAATCACAAAGCTCTTCATGACTTTCATCTCTGCAATAAAGCTGCTATACACTGACTTAGAGCTATAACTGGTTTCTAGTAGCATCCCTTTTACCAACACCCACCACCCAATAAAAATCCTACTGGCAGTAACAGACAGGGAAAACAGAAATACAGTTCATTAAAGAAGCATGGAGAAACAGGCCAATTATTTTCAAACTGCAACTTCTTATGCTAATATATTTATTGAACTTTTTTGTTGTCAATATCTTGTAGGTAAAGTGGTGAGGGTTGAAGGAGAAATTGAATTAATTGAGTAACATCAAATAATAAACAAAGACCATTAAAATCAGTGGGTTTGACGTCTCAAGAGTTAAATTAGAGTCAGAGTATCTGGCAGAATTCAAAGCAGAAGAACTATTCACAGATGAAGTAAGTACACCTGGTGAGCATGCTTGCCAGTGTCAAGCCAAAAGACACTTGGAAACCATCCAGTGTTGAGTATTTCCAAATACATAGTGTACTACCAGACAGTCAACAAAATTATTTTGATACTACCACAATTCTACTTATGAATAGAAAAAGTGTCACATTTTTACAAGTACTACACTAGATCGGCAGCTTCTCCCACACAGAAAGCAGCGTGGCATGGATTCTCTTGATATTTCTAAGTCCGTATCCAGAAATACTTAAAGCATTATTTTGGTAGTGTACATATAAGTATGTGTGAATACATACTAGAAGTATATTTTCACCTATTCATTTAATTTAATGTTCAGAAAAGACAAATGTGATCATGTCACATGATGCTAAGAACCTGTCCCAGTAAAAGCCACATCAAGCCACTATCTTCTTGCTGAGCTTTTACAATATTCAGTCTTAATCTAAGAAGGAATAAAATATCCATCACAGTTCCTATGTCTTCCAAAGGTTAATTACTCTCACCTAGATTTCCACTGGCATTCTAATTCTGAGTGTATTTGGTTTGAGCTCTCAATGACTGTACCTCATTATTTTCCATATTAAGTTACCTTTGATATCAGACTTCTTTTTTCCATGTACACACCTAAGGGACATAATCAAATAACCTCTTAATCTCAAACAAATAAAAGATTTATGAGAAAACATTTAAGGATACAGCAAATATTTTCTAGTTCTTAAAAAATATATTTATAACATCTTTTTCTAGTCATCTTTTTCTCAGTAGCAGCGAGCAAAAGTAATACTTACTCCTTAACTCTGCATTTTATTCCCTGCTTTTGGATTTAGGATGATATTATCAGTTCACTTTTAGTAATATCACACCAGGAACAGATGTTTAACTGATTACGCACCATTATAATTAACTGCTTTTCAGTGACACAATTTTGGAACTGTTTTCTGGAACATGCAACTGCAAACCACCTTCTTTGTCCTGGATATATAACGTTCTTGGCCATGTTAAAATGAATGTTGATCTATTGAGTCCAGCTTGCCAAGCAATCCCAGTTACTCTACAGAACTGCCCCAGGCTGTAATCATTCCTCCCGACTCTGCCTTCTGAGAACTTTATTTTTTCCATCTGGATCGTGAATAAATATGCAGACAGCAAAAAGTCATCAGGAGCAGGTCAGAAAGGAGTCTATTTAGCTCCTGTCTTTGATAGCAGTCAAGAGAAGATACACAAATATAAAAACTACAGCAAGAAGGTCTGCAGCCAGTCTATGTTAGCCATGAAGAATTACTTCTTACTTCCTATGAAACCCCAATCCAATAATTTCTTGCCACCTCAGTCCTATACTATGGAAAACAGTGAACAACCTTCCCTACTCACTTTCAACATACCATAGGGGTTTCTCAAGACAGGACTCCCTCAGCTATTCATCACTCCTCACACACAAGCTTTTCTATGATTCTGCACATCTCTGTACCGTCTCTCGCCCTGCTCTGCCCTTTTTGGCACGGAAGAACCAGAATTCTATACAGCATCCAAGATGCAGATGCATCACTGTGTGCTTACACATTGGGAACAAGACATTTCATTCTGTTACGTGTGTTGACTGCTGCTGAGCTGTCATTTTCATAGGATGCATTACACCTCCAGAGTATCACTCCTAAATGTCACAAGTGTTTAGTTCAGAGTCACCCAAAGTGTAAGTAAAGCTAAAATTTTCCACACACACTTTTTCACTTAGCATTTATCAATACTAAAATAACATTTATCAATTTCATCTCAATTTTATAGGAATCTTCTTCTTAATCACATAAACTCACTGAAAATCACAGAAAAGTAGAAGAGGAAAAGACTAGGACATCTACTGGAGTATTCTCAAGTTCAGTACATCAATTCATATTCTTACCCTCACCCTTTGTTCATAATTCTTTTAAGCACTGGCAAACTAACCTTAATAAAACACTATTTGTATTATGTATTATTTGTATGCTGTATGTCTTTTTCTGCAGAATAGCTTCTATTACAATATAGTGCAAAACCAGACAAAAAGTACTATTTGAAGTTAACACTTGCAAGCTCAAAGTGAGCAGCCATTCCCCTATAACCATATCCTCATTCAGGGCTGGAGAATCCATCAGTGAGGACAAGCCCCACAGCACCCTCTGCGGCTGCAGGATAGCCTTCGACTCTGACTCACCATTAGCAGTGGACGCATTTCTCAAGATACATAAAAAGTGCTTGGCAGAGCAGATCTGTCCCTGATGACTGGGCAGGATCTCCTCTGCGAGGTCGCTAAATCTTCAAACCATTCACACAGATCAACACAGAGAAGTTCTTTGAATATTAAGCATTTTGCCCTACTGTAAGAAGTACCAATCCAGCTGATGGAGCGTATTTATCTTTGAACTCTGTGTCTGATCATCTCCTCTTTCAGGAGGCAGACATTAGGCACCCTGAATGGTCAACAGTGGGAAAGGCTTTCCTACTAAAGGCTCAGGGAGAGGACTTTCCTGCTGGTCAGTTACTGGAAGGTGGCTTCCATAATTCACAGGTTAAAACAACAAAAAACAAAAACAAAACCCCAAAAAAACCTCCACCACATCCCCAAAAATCCACACTAAAAGAAGCAGTCAGCAGTACAGGAAATCAGCATAATGGTGTAGAAGAAAGTGAAAACTAAAAGCAAAAAGCATAATAGCCTGCCCTAAGCCCAGAGACAGGGATGACATACAGGTTTTGTGGCCAGTCTTCACAAAACAATAGATGTTCAGAGAGCGTCAGCCTCAGGCACGTCCACCAGAGATAATTGGAGAGACTATCAAGATGAGGAACCATTACTAAAAGGCTTCTTTTAGATTGGCTAAAAAGAGTAATCCAGTTTAAAAAACATTGTCAATATTTTTACCTCTGTTCCCCCCCCCCAAAAAAAAATTCAAGTCTCAGATGAATAGAGTGGTGACCCACACTCAATAATAAAACCTACTAAACCATTATTAGCACATTATAAGGCTTAGAGCTGTGAATTAAAAAATACACAAAAATAAAAAACTGAAGCTTAACTCAAGCAAAAGAGCTATCAGCAGAGCCATGCTGCACTCAAATATATAGCCAGCATCAATACCAATCAAAATTATTTTTAACAGACAAAAAAAAAAAAAAAGACCAATTGCCCAGCGCTCTGTACCTTTTAGAACCACTGACCTCCTCCAGAAACCTTTTTTCACTGCCATACTGTTATTGCAATTTCATAGCTTTTTCTCTCAGTCATACCTTCACCCTTTCTACTTTCCATAGTGCCAATAACTAAATGAAGCACAAAATATTGGCCTCAACACACAAGGAAAATTGAAGATGCACTTACTGCTCAAGAAAACAGAGAGAGGCAGAAAAATCTATCAATCTGCCATGAGAAAACTAGGCCAACCAATGAGAAAGCTAAATTTAAGCTTTTATTCATTTTTCATTAATTCAAAATGTTAAAAGCAGGAGTACAGATTTCTGTTTTCCCCACTAGAAGACCAATGCACTTCCCCACAGATTGAGTTAAATGTAATGACTTCAGTCATTCAAAAAGTTTTATCACAAAGTTAAACACAATGTTGATTACATACAAGACAGCATATTATATATAATTTTAGTTCTTGAAATTTCAGCACCCCCTTGCCTTTCAGCTTATTGACAACAAAAGTAAAGTAAGACAACTAGAAAAGCAGAAAGACGGGTTCCTCTATTGAAGACAGAACCTGGTTCATTTTCCAAAGTTTGATAATCACCTCAGCTCTGGCTGAAACAAATTCTGAGTTTTGAACTCTTGAAACTCAGAAATAAAAAAAAAGGAGGTAATTCTTCACCACTATGTAGTTGAGCTGTGGCACTTCTCGCCACACAATGCTACAAACACAGGGAGCTGGCACTGGTTCTGGGGAGGGCTGGACCAGGCTATGAAAGGACACTCCATTTTGGCAAAGGAAATGCACAGGAACCACAACACTGAGTTGGGATGGAGACTAGAAGATCCTGGTGAGAAATATCACACTGCTACTCTACCCTAGTCACCTGTTTTTAAACACTTCTAAACTACACACAGGGTACATGGCTGTTTGGTCTGGTCCAGGACAGTCACTCATGTATTTTTATCAATGACCCAGACTGCAGAAAATTAAAAGCTGTGTAACCATGAACATTTCTTAAGTCCATATATCATATTTTTACAGGTTCCAAAACAATATTAGTAACTGAAAATTCACATGAAACAACAAAGCAGCAAGGAAAAACAGCCAGGAGATCTGGCCACCCCAGTTCTTCAGCCTAAAGCTTCTTCAGAAGCTTTATTAGCTATTCCAACTTCAAAAAGGGAACACCAGTCAACTGAAAAGGCACTGGCTCAACATATAATTCAATGCCAGCATTTTGACAGCTACTTTCAGGAGAAAAAAAAAAAAAACAAACAAAAAAAACACCAAAAAACCCCACAAAAAACTCAACTTCAGTGCTATTTAATAAATGATAACTTGAGGAATTTTATTTGTTTAAAACAATCACTCTGCCTCAGCTAAAGCAATACACTGGAAAGCTAGCATTAAAAAAATTATTTGCTCTAATCTATTCCAAACTGAGACTTGGCATTTAGTCCCTCTTCATTACCAAATAGCTTGCTAACCAAGTATTTGTAAAGCCATTTGTAAAGCAGCCATAATAACAATATCAAATAGCTGACCTGAGTTCTTCAAAGGTACCTACAGAAAAAAAATTAAATAGCATTCGATTGCAGGGAGATTGAAGCAAACAACTCTCTTACCCTTATTAACAATGCATGAAAAAATATGGAGGATATTTTCATTTAACATCATTTTGTCCAATTACCAATACTGTTGTATTATTTATTTAAAAAGATGTTTTCCTAGTCAGCAATTTACTGTTTAGCTGTGTAAAATTGTTATGAAGACTATTTTATGGACTAATTCACTAATAGACTAGTTATTAAATATAGGCATAAATTAATTAATGAGAATTGTTTCAGAAATAATAGTTTATTAGAAACAGATTTATAATTAAGGACTTCATGCTTATTGATTATCTTCTCTACATTCAGAAGATTAGAATTTATTACATTTATTTAGCTTGTGTTTATTTTTTTCTCCATCAATCTATATTGTTGACTCTTTACATTGTTATTAATAACATGGAATTGTGCAGAAAGTGGAGAGAATTATGAACAGTACAATACATGACCATTAATGTGGGGAGTTTTCCACATTTTAAGTGTTAGGAATTTCATTATTCATCCTTTTATTATAGAAGTAAAGGAAAAGACAAAGAAAAGTGTTTGAAAAATCGCCTTCTCTTTTTCTGCAAATCTCATTGTTTCTTCTTCTGTTTAAATTAAAGACATTAGTGCTAGAATATCTGCTATAGCTCCAAGAGGACTAGTAAGTATATAAAGTAAGACTTTAATATAACAGCAGCTTGGCATTCATTTAATACACATATTAATTCATATTAATAGATAAATACCAAATGTCTACAACAGGCATCACATCATTTTCTGATGCTCATATCTCAAATGTTTTCCTCCTCTGCCCTTCCTCAGGTATACTTAAGGTCCTCAAACAAAAAGGTTCTAAGAACCTTAAGAACTTTATGTGACCCTATCAGCACTGATGCTAAAGAAAGGAAAGGAAAGCATAGGAAAGAATGACCATTGGGAAAAAAAAACAAAACAAAACAAAAAACAAATCCAACATCTTAAAGATGGCCTTCTACTTGTACTGGGTGAACTTACTCAAAGTCTCCCAACATTAAAGGAAAAATGTATGGAACTTCCCTCTGGAAGATTCCTATATGATATAACCAAGGAAAAGATCAGATTAACCTTCTGATAGTCTATTGTTACCAAACATGAAGGGAAAACTCTCCGTACAGAAACTAAAGATACTATTCTCAGTAGTTTAACAGCTACTTGAAATATCTGGTGTTGTAACTCCCACAGCTTGACTTCATTTTCTTAGTATCATGTAATCCAAATTCCTTTAAATAAAACATAATATCATACTTTGAAGCATAACATGACAAAATTTTACCATTCTCCCTCTACAGATGATTACCTTGCTATAGATGAGATGATCCATGACTCCATCAGGGACTCTAGTAATAAATAAGTCTAATGATGAAAATGTTGGTACAATATAATTCACAAAATGTGTGCCCAACACAAAAGCTTTATAATGATGACATTCATTACTGAGGGAATAACGTATTGTTTTCTTCCAATGGAAAGGATGCTTTGTTTTGTGCATTTCAACTGTGTTTCCTTTCCTCCACCCCACAGGTAGTAAGGATGGAAAATCGTGGCTTTTGCAAAATTAGCATGGATTTGTCAACTGCTACAGCCATAGCTGAGAACAGTTCATTAACGTGATCTAATTTAAGATAGAGCTACATTATAAATTTAAAATGTGAATATAGTGATATGATACATTAATAGAGCTATGTGAATAGCTGTATCACAGGAGAAAGGAATGCAATCCCTTAAGCACAGGCTTGCTTACATATTGAAAAGTTCATTTTTCTGACTCAAGAACTACAATGAGAATAACAGCACATATTAAGATTTCATCTTTATCACTATAATTATTTGTGTTATACGCATTTTGCCATTTTTGAAGGACAGTTGCAATATTGCTTGAATGTTGTAACAAAGGTGTAGAGAAAACTGGAAATTAAGCTTTTCCTCTTCCCTTCTAAACAATGCACAATTCTGGGGATGGAAAAAAAAAAAAAATCTCATCATTGTGACGATTCCCTCCAATCATCAGCAACACATTTGATGGATCAATATAAAATTATTGCTTGAAACAACCACCTTCAGACTCCTTTGCTACTCCACTGCCTGCAGTTTTGATTATAAACTGTGTAAGGGGGCAGAGCTAGACATTCAAATGTTTTTCATGTTTGTAAGTTGTGTAATAGGATCAATTCCATCTGCCTGGCCCCAATTCCAGGCACCGCTGAACTCCAAGACTTAATTCAGATCTCTCTGAGGACCCATATCCTCACTCATTTCAGTTCCACTCAGTAAGTTCAGAAGAGAAGAATAAAATGAGTCAAGGATCAAAGGTGATGAGGGAAGACGTAATGGACGGTTTTAGAAAAGAAGTAGGAACTGGAAAGTCATGTAAGATTAAAGAAGTGGTGGAGACCATGGATCTGGAAGCAGAGGCAGCAGCATACGGCAGTGAAAGTGCAGAGGCTGCCAGAGAAGCGGAGCACGCCAGAGGATCAAGAGCAGAGCTGATGAGGAGGGAGAAAGGTTTTCTTTCTCTACATTTGTAGCAAACAGAAGTGTGCAATACATGCAAGGAGTAAACAAAAATAAGGTGCAGATAAGATGGAAAAAAATGGGGAGAAGTATCAACGGAATAAGAATAATGACAAAAGGAAAATGCAGCATTAAAAGGTTCTGGGAACAACAGCAGATGGTTCCATGCACAGAGGACGGCCCGTGAAAGACAAAGAGAATGAAGCAATTTTCTTAGCCTGCAAAGCTCCTCTGATACTAAATGTGTTAATACGTAAAAACTGAGTTACTTAGGAGTGCTGGTAAATTTGATTCCTCAAAATTGGTAGGAACTTTTGTTTTTCTTCCCCCTCTCTGTTAAACGCTGGTAGGTTTCCTGTTGCATCAGGTTGTTAGCACATTCCATTAGAGGAACCTTTCCTAACATTTCAATATCCTTCCTCTGGAATTTCTGTAAAGTCTACTGTATTAAGAAAGTTGTTCACAAACAGATTATTATTTTCTTTCACTCCTTTGCTCTCAAATAAATTGATATCATGCAGATTAATTTGTAATGCAGATATTGAAATAACTGTTGCCAGGGAACTAATAATACAGAGCAATGTTAAATGTTCAATTATTTCATTATATCTACGCTTTTCTCCAAATTTTCCAGGCCGGATTTGGTTGTGACTAGGTTTAACCTTATTTTCCATTCTATGATGTAGTTTGTTCTTTTCTCAAGTTACAGGACATATAAAACCTTTACCCTTCCAATTTATACTGTTGTCTATAAAACATGCACTCTCATGCGGGATAGTCTACCACATAGCATCAAGAGAAGGGTTTTATGGGGAAACATCATCTTGATTGCTATGAGAAGGAAGAAATCACAGTAATTCTTCAGTAAACAAGGAGAATCATGTCCATACTTTGGAATCTGGAAGCCTTGGCTTATCAGGTTATTCAAAAACCACAATGATATCTTAATAACATAGAAAAAAAAAACTATTAAATTTCATTTTGTGTTATACAAAGCCTACAGTATATATGCTGAAAATGCATGCCAGTGCCTTTATACCTTCAGGAGTTTTTATGAATAGCCATTTCAGAAGACAGCCACTCACCAAAGGAAAGCTTAGAATACAAGTTTAAAAGAATTTGCATAGCTATCAGCATATCTAAATTCTGTACAATTGAGGAATAAATCTCAGGTTCTTGCCAAGATTTATAGGTCTATGCACATAATACACATAAACCACTGTGTGCTTCCCTTATTGGCAGAACAGTTTATACATTCAACATAATGCTGTTCAGATAAGATTATAACCAAGTACAAAAAAGAAACTGTCAACAAGTCTCTAAGACTATAACAGAAACTGCAAAAGCAGAGTTTTCAGATTACTAACTATACCTTCAGAGTACTCCCAAATCAGTCCCAGACATGAAAACACAGTTAGAATTGATTTTAAGAGAAGGGTGAAGAATGGCATGTTGCCATAAAAATAAGAACCAAGCCTGAACTGTCTGTTCCCTGTATTATGTAATTGCCAAAGCAGATGGAAAAAAAAAACGTTAATATTATAAATAATAAGGAGTTTTTAGCCAAATTACATTTGGGAAGTCTAGAAACAGACAGTAAACTTGTGATTGATCAAAGGTAATAATAGTTGATTAGAGAAGCACACACCCAGCCTTTTCATGTTTTGTATGCTTTTACTGCTGTGAGGGTTTGGATATTCTGTCAGGAAGATGGAAAGGGAGGAAGCTTAAAAATCACTTGGCAATTTTCCTCAAAAATTTAAGTTAAATAGCGTAAATAGTGATCCTTGAAAACACACACGAATATTATTAAGTAGCGAAAACTATGCTGGCACAAAGCTCTGACTCTCAGATGTGCACGAAGGAAGTGTGTAAGCTTCATATACATGGATGTGTTTCCTATGGGCTGTCAGAGCAGAACCTCTGTCCCAGTAAAGATACTCTGCCCTTTAACTTTCAGATTCATGCCAGCTCTGTATTATAAAACAGAACAAAAGACAGCAGTGCGGAAAGTAGGGATGGATTATCTGGAAAGTGGTTGGATCCAACAGCTGCAAAATTTGTGATGACAGAGGGTCCCAAATAGGGAGAAACTTTGCACAAGAAAGCAGTGTTACGCTGGCTATTTCTGCCCAGAAAGTTTCTAGGTCTGTGTTAATGGCAAAGGAATAAACAGGCTTCTAGAGTCACAGGGGTTCATATGACCCTGCTGTTGTACTGCATCAGACAATTAAATTAAGATTTGTGATTTTAAACTTCTGAATACGTAGAAAAAGTAGAACGCATACAATATTGAATCTTTAGAGCTTCATTTTAATAACATTCTTCAGATCTTTTGCTTGTGGCTACTCAGACCTGTCATAAGAAAGTCTTTTCCCCTTCTTTACCTCCCTCCCCATCACTCCATCACTCCTCTCTCTCCATCTCACATCTTATATTGCTGTCAGGATATTTAGAAAGGGACAGGGAAAGAAAAATGTATTTGGAGAAAACATTTCAGTATGCCTTCAAAAAAATAAGAACAAAAAAAGAGCTACATTTTCAAGTTTTTAAAGAACAGTCTGTCGGTCCCAAGGGGCAGCAACTCATGCAGCTTCCTATAAAGGGAAATTCCACTTACATAAATCACCTTCTCCCTGCAACTACCTCACTGCAACAGATGAGAATATCAACAATTCAGAAACAAATTTCTATTGCACATATCTCTCTGACAGTTAAAATTAAATGAGTTTTATGAATATTAGGCCAACCTACAAAAAAAAAAAAAAAAAGAAAGAAAAAAGAAAAGAAAAGAAATTTGTACATGCCAGTGTCATGTACAAAATTTCTTTCTGCTGATGGCAAACAAGGTCAGTAGCTGACTAACTGACAAATTATACCATATCACAAAATCTCAACTTCATTTAGGACATTCTCAATAGGTATCAGACACGTTCTCTCGCACCAACTGCTTTTCTTGAAGAAAGCCCCACTGAAAACTTAAAATCACTAGGATACATGGCACTGTTTCACTTTATGATATTCACAGATCAGTAAGGATAAACAGGGAAAGAAATCTTGGTGTGATTTGTTAATCTCGTAACTAATAAAGCAGCCTTTATTGTATTTTGGACATGATTTGCAAATAAGAATTCTGTTTGCCTTAACAGAATCTTTTACTCTTCTCTCGTGTTAGAATTTCCAGTAATGCCATGCATCAGTTTGATCACAAAAAAGTCAATTTGGAAGTGGCCCTAGCAGAGAAGATAATTCAGGTGTAGATATGCCCTCATCAGAAATAATATAAAGAAAATGAAAGTATTTTCAGTTACAGTATTTTTTTTTAATCTATACCATGAAATATCAAGGAATACTAGACTAATAGCTAAAGACTTTTCATCTCCAATGGTTTTCTCTTCTTATTTCACCCCCCTCAACCATCTGTCCCAGACTTTCCAAGTTTTATGTGTATTTTATGTTGGTCTCCTTTATGTTAGGAGTGGCTTTCACAACAACAAGCTGGCTTTTTTTTTTTTTAAAGAGTTTTGGAAAAACCATGTATAAATATGTATACACACATAAATAATGGAGCAGGAAATCTGGTTTTTTATTCTTTTTTTTCTGCCACTGAGGGAACACAGGAAGCTAAACAAGGTGAAAATGTTTGTGAAAATCATTATAATGAGAACTAGCCTATTTTCTTTAATCACTCTGTTATTTATTAATTAGAAATACTATGTGAAATCTTATAGGAATAAAGATGTGAGTTTTAAGATGGGGAGATAAAATTACTAAATAAT
This sequence comes from Tetrax tetrax, assembly GCA_009806455.1. Classification (NCBI taxonomy): domain Eukaryota; kingdom Metazoa; phylum Chordata; class Aves; order Otidiformes; family Otididae; genus Tetrax; species Tetrax tetrax. The sequence continues at coordinate 265,863 of WHYT01015805.1, forward strand.
ATTTTTTGTTCATCCTTTCCTCAATTCTTGCTTTGTTTGCTTTGGCCAGCTTAAACTCTAAGCTCTTCAGGACATAAAGAGTATTTTTGCCATCTATTTTTACAGAAAGATGCTTATATTAAATAAAGCATATTGATATATCCTAAACCAAACACAGGAGTGTAAAAGACAAGACTAGACATGAAACAAATACAGTAATATAATAACTTTGAATAAATTCCAGTAGACATGACATAAATGAATGTGACATAAAAGTAATTTTGGGATAGAGAAAAGCGGGACAATGCTGCTTTCAGAAGACTAGTTAACATTAGTAAAGTGCTTTGAAGATGAAAACCCTTATGTATGTATTATGGCTATGAATTGCCATTGGAGTCACGTAGCCTCACTCTGAAATTTGGATTCTGAGGAATTTGAGACAATCTCCAACTCAAAGTCAAAAGAAATGCATAGATAAAAATATGAAGATTCCTATATGATATGAAATTGCTATGAGCCATACACTACCTTAAATTTCCTTCATTTCTACCATGACAATTAAAATAGTAGACTGCCACAGGTGTATCCATGGGTAACATTTGTAAAAATAACAACCTTTGGTATAAATGTTGGGCTTCCTTTTGAATTAAGAGGGAGGAAGAAAAATAGCAATGCTACTGTAAGAAACTGACAGCATTTGTCATTTCAGAGTATGTTCTGCACGGTGATATCAAGATATGTAACAAACTGAGAACTTCTAAGAACTAAAAGAATAAACTTTTTAATACCATTTGACAGAAAAAAAAAAAAAAAGTACAGACAGTACCCACCAGTATACTGTCCAGTTTACATGGAATAGCTCATAATAAGTTGTAGGGCCTCTGCATTGCAAAAAGTAGCAATATTCCACATAGTTCAAATTTCAGCAAGTCAATCAAAAGTTAAACAACTAAAAGTTTGTTAGCATAGAAGAGAAAGAAAATTGCAAATAATCATTTTCTCTAGAGTTACACTTCAACAATCCAATCACACAATTTAAAAAACAAAAAAAAACAAAAAAAAAACCAAAACAAAAACCCTGAACAAAGAAAACTCCACTATTATCCTGAAGGGATATGGCTCCTCCTTGTTGGGTCTACACTTCCACGCCACCTGAGAGCAAACTGGGGAGAAGGGATCCCATAAATTAGTGATTCAATAGGTGTATTCTTCATGGAAAAGAAGACAGTAACTTTCTCAACTCCATCCCTTCCCCGATACAAGGCACAGAAATACATATTGCAAATCAGTAAGTGACGGAATTCCTTTAACAAAATACGTAGAAATACTACGCAAAGACACAGCTAAGTTTTTTCTTTTGATCCATATCAAGCACTTGAATTTTGTTTCCAAAGCAGTAAAATACTAAATAAAGAGAGGAAAATAGAGTCCAAAACAAGGGGGTTTTGTTGGTTTTGGATTTTAATATAAAATAAAGAGGAGTGGATAGCTGCTTTATCAGCTTATATTTTGGTTTTATTTCTAGTGTGATTGTTTACTATTGGGAGCATTCAGACAGTACTGAATAGCTCTAGTGTTCGAATGATTTCAAAGAAACCATGCAAACTTCCTCACCTCATAAGCTGGAAATAATCGGTTCAAACCTGTCAAGAGTAAGCATTTCTTCAGTGACTTCACAGCAGTCTGTAGTCACTGCGTGTGAACGTCTTAGAAGTATCTCCAGTAGCGATACTTTTAGTCCACATATGCCATGAAGAGCCTAAATTGTCAAACTCAGTCAAAGTCCACGGTCACTCAGGTGAAAAAAAAGGTTAAACTAACAAATTAAAACTTAAATTTGTTGGTAAGTAACATTACCTAGCATGTAAATAAAGTGTTACACATGCACAACCTCATCCCTTAAGGGCTTAAGAGATACAGCAGAGGTAATCCCTCCATCATCTTTGCAGAACAGTTAAAAGAGTTCAGCTTTGATTTTCCTTTCCAAAAGACAATAGCTCTAGAGAAGCGGCCTCTCTATATAATAAATATATATATATACACATACGAGAAGATTATTTATCTGCCCCAAAAAAAACCCTCAAAATGCTTTTTACATTGTTTCATTAAAGTGCTACTGCATCTGAACACATATTCCTGTATTCACCTCTATATTTCTTAATTGTTAAAGCAACCCAAAATGTTATATTCCATATGTTAAAGCTCTCTTTCTCTCTGTGGGCCCATAAAACTGAATGGAAGCAGGCAGCATCTACAAGAATATTCTCTTTTGCCCAAGTCTTCCACACAGCTACAAAAACAACTGAAGGCGGCTAGTGTTTGAGCTTTTTATCATTATTTTCTGCAGCTGGCCAAATCTCACAAGTGTAATTTAATTCATCAAAAACAGTTTCTCCTGGAAAATCTTTGACACGTTCAATCAAGCCGTCATCTATGTGTTCCATCTACTGAAAATTATTACATCCCTAGCACAGCTTTTAAATTTTTCCCTTTGAATAGTCAAGATTTAGCCTTAAATTTACTTTTTGAGACCAAAAGAAAACTCACAAGACAGGCAATAAGGAAGGGGATAAGTTTAGGTGATACAGTACTTGCCCACATGAAATATAACAAAAAAAACAACTCAATAGTGTGTATGTTTTATATGAACTAAGGTCAGCTAATCAGCTATCAGGTCAATGGCTATTTGTAATTAAGTTTTAAAAAAACTAAGATGGCATCTTTCTAATGAGTATGAGCAAGTGTTACCTGAAATGTGCATGTTTAGGGTGACGGTATTGAGTTTGCTTTTGGTGCCTTAAATCACATGTCTAAGTGAGCAAATCCACCTACCACTTCAAACACACCACTTCCCCATTCATCTCTTCTCACTTCTGTTTCCAATTCCATTTCTTTTCATGGCAGTGAATGAAAAAGCAAAATTACTTCTGGTGATGTGATGGTCAGCTGGATTCATCTACTGGTACTTACCTCATGAAAAGAAGAGTTTCTTAAAAATAAAAAAAAAAAATCTAAACAAAACTCTGTAAATCAATGCTTAAGAAGAAAAACCTTTGTAGAGACACTGAGCGTGAGTTTCTACAGGGCTGTAATCAATGGAAAGAAATAGTTTCTGCCTGTCCAAGATGTTGACATTTTATACTTTTGGGGGAGTACAAACTGTAACTATACAGCCAGTTACATAAACTACAAAAGTAGCAGTGAATTTATCACCTAGGTCAAAACTGAAGTTGATGTAAAAATTTTATTCTGAACCAGCCTATTAAAGTTTAGCAGGAAGTGTAGTTATTAGATCTTGTATATTAACACGCAAAAGTTTCCCAGATGAATAATCAGCATATAGCTAATCAGCATCAAGTCACTCAACAGCTATAGCTAAAACTGAACTGAAGCCTACATAGCACATCTGTACATTTACAAGCACAAGCTCCCCAGATGTTATAAATTACTTTCTTTACCAGTTGTCTCCTAAAAGTGTTGACTTAAAGAAAATGCAGTGAACAGTGGAGATGTTCACAGCAGGAATTGTCAACAAAACTACATTCAACAGTAAAAGATCTGTTGATATATGCATGATCTAAAGGGTAAATGTCACAGGGCTGTTACTGCTTGGGTCCATTACAGGGACATTACTTTCACCTACGCTTGATGATAGTTACGAAAAGTTCTACTACTTTACTTACAAAACACATCATTTATTCAATTTAGCTATGTGCAACAGGCAACACAACATCACAATCTATTTCTAAGTCACTTCGGGAGGATAAAAAAAAAAAAAAAAAAAAAAAAAAAAGACACCAAACCGTGAGTCATTTTCAATTACCAGACAACTCAGAA
>WHYT01015805.1:270074-286354 GCA_009806455.1 Tetrax tetrax
CTCCGAGGAGCCGCCGCTCCTTTCCTGCCACATCCCGTGGAACGGCGGCGCTGGGCGGACCCCCCGGCCCCCAGCGGGGCCCCCCCTCCGCTCCCTCTCAGGGGTTCGGGGCCGCCCCCGCGCCCCACCGGCACCGGGAGCCCCCGGCAGTTCCGTGCGCGGCTGGTACCTGCGCTGGACCGCGGTGCCTTCAGCTCGCCGTGGGTGTGCGGTGGTCGGGGATGGGGGAACCAGACAGATGCGCCAAGGACGAGCTGGACCGCAAAGCGGGTGCGACTAGCCTGGGTACAGGCTGGAAAATCAGGAGCTGGAAAAATTGCAGGGGTTGGGAAGCTAGTTTTGAAAACAGCCGGCTTTGTACACATGTGGTAGCACTGTGTGCAAAGCACTGTTGTGTTTTGTGCATGTGTGCAAAGCACTGTTCACACCTGTGGTGGTGGGAAAGGGTCAGGGTGGACCAAAAGACAGGACTGGTTCTCCAGCCAGCTCTGTGCTGGTCAGCCACTGCCATCACAGAGGGGCTACACGGTTAGCTAACTTCAGGCCCCTCCAAAAATGCTGCAGACATGACTTAAACCAAAGGCTTGATCAGTAGTCAAAGACTGCTTCAGCATCCAGGTCAACAAGTAGTTTTCTTTCTTTTCTACCTGTGTGTGTGTGTTGTTTACAGCATTCAGTAGCTTTGGAGCATTTTCAACAGTATTTTGTAATATAACTCTTAGGATAGATTTTCACTATCAACTGCAAACTACTTTTTTTTTTTTTTTTTTCTGAAAGTGGACAAAAAAAATGCAATTTGTAAGAGAGACTTCCATTTTTAATGGGCTTTTACGAAAGGAGTGTGTTCCTTGCCTTCTCATACTCAATGGAGACTCACAACACACATTTTCATTGCAGGATCTAGGCCAAAGTTAGTAATAGTCTGCCATGGCTGTAAAGCTATTTTAAGAAATCACTAGATTTTTTTTTTAAACAATATTGTATTATAGTCCCTTAGGGAAGATTTGTCTTGCACATTTACAATGCCTGTTATCACTATGTTCTAATACCTAATGGGAGCCTTCAGGCACTAAGTTTATTAATATGTGATAGAAGGGTTAGCACCCTTGTGAAATTCCAGGCGAATGGGAACTTTCTCAGGAGCAATCTTTTCCTGTGCAGTTGTTGATTTAAAGAATCATAAATATTACAATCTCTGTTCTTTTATTTTTAAAAGCAAAGTTGTGTAAGGCTTACTGGCACACAGCAAAATGGACTGTGTTACATGAGACCACTCAGCATTGTAATGGTTACATGCTGTTCTTTATCATAAAGAAACCCTATCTAGCATCTAAATTTGCAAATGCTTTTTTAGTTTTGAAAAATTCTGTCTCATACATACTATTTTTGAAAGCACAAGTGGAGAACATACATTTGTTGAGATGTAGCAGAGATTTCATTCAATGTTGACCTTGCTGAGAAGGAATGGAATTTTTCAGTCAAACTCAGCCCTGAACACAAGCTAGCAGAATTTTAACATTTTTTCTAACTCACTGATCCTGAAAGTTTTTTTAAACATATTGTTTTATTAAGGAACAGGAAGGTCTACAGTCACACTGAAGCCATCTATCAAATGCTACAGTAAAGGTAGAAAAGGAGTTATTCATAATATTAGAGGTGAAAAATAAGGGGAGTTTCCTCTCCACTTCCCAGTGTATCCAATTCCTTTTTTCCTCTTCCTTTCTTACCAAAAAAATAAACAAAAATCTCAGTCATCTTTCCCCTCCCTCACTCTCATCTTCAAATACAGCCAAATTTTTATGATGATTTTAAAAGCATGGATGATGCTTCCTGCCTGAGATCTCACAGTTTAAACAGATTCAATTGAAAAAAGGACCTGGGCACCTACAGAGCTCAATACTGCTTCGGTTGTCACTGGCCAGCACAGCAGAACATGTGGTGTTGGCAGTAGCTAACCATTTGCCCAGACTTTGAAAGATGCGACTTCAGGCCGTTCATGATATGCAAACAACTGAGTTTCCCATGTCTTTGGAAGATGTATAATCCCGGATTCCCTTGTAAGATGGGAAGAAAAAAGTTTTGGCACTGCAAATTGAAAAGCAGCTAACATTGTACCATGTTTACGTTCTAAAACTGCCAGTTTTCGACAGAATGTGTGCCTACAGCTTGCTTGGGTGCCTTTGGACACATACACAGCAGATAGCATATGATATGGTTTTGGTCTTTGCAAGAGAATGATGAGTTTATAGTGCATATTAAAGCCAAAGATACTTGGAATATTTAGGTGTCTGTGCTGTTAAATAGAACTGAATGAGAACTGTAATTTTTTTCATTTACACTTGACATTGGACCCTTCAATTTCTCTTAAATCTTTTCAAATCTAGCCCAAGGTTATTGCCAACATATATTAGAAGGAACACACTTTAGGATATCTCTCCTTAGAGTTTTGGTTTGTCAGCGACCAGAATGTGATGTGTACTGGCCTCATTTTGCCCACACAGCCAACCAGGAGAACTTAAGAAATACTTAAAGAGTTGTGAAATGCCAAGTTCTGCTCAGATGAACTTCCTGGCAGACAGAAGCAAGATCAGAGAGTCACCTGAAACATGAAGTATTTTCTAATTTTAATAATTTATTTACAGTTAAATTCTTGCTTTAGTTATTTTATTAAATCACAGAAGTGAAGGATACATTTTCTTAGACCAGGGAAGTAACAAAATGTCTGTATGTGACTATTTTCTCTGTATTTCTATTTCTGTGCATCAGAAGTCTTAAGGATTTTTAGTAAATCTGTCCACATATGCATTAGAACAGCACATTTTATCCTGTGGCTGAGTGTGTAAGTGTTAAAAAGGAATGTAAATAAATTTAGGAAGAGAATCCTAAAATGGCAGCAGCTTGAATGAATATGACCAATATAAAAAGGAGCCAGAGGTCAGAGATACAGGTGATTCATTAAACTACAGGTTTACATTACATTTAGATCATGTTCCCAAGCACGAAACAGCAGCAGCACCTGCTTAGCATCACAGGACATTACACAGCAATTAAATAACAAGCATGTGTTATACAATAATAGGAAATGTGGGCAGGCAGAATGTAAATAAGTCAATTTGAATTTTGTCAGGATTTCAAATTTGTATGTTAGTATTGGAACTGAGCCATGGAAACTTTAATAACCATAAACCGTCAGGGCTTTTGTTTTATTTCTTATCCAGAAGTTGGCACTCTATCAGCCTTCTAATTCCTTGAACATTGACCCTTTATTGACAGTAGTGAAACAGTGAATCATTCACCCCATTTCTTCCAGTGCCCCAGTATCCCAGCACCGTTATCCCATCATGACTTTATCTCATGCTACTCCTTATATCAGCATAGATCCATGCTATGTGTGTAAGCCTTTGCAATTAAACAATTTTTAAAAAATGAACAAACCAAGCCTAGAAGAGGTTTGGCCTAGATAAAGGATAGGTAAAGTAACTGGGAGAAAAACAATCCAGAGCAGGTTTTCACTGAGACACTTAGAATTCTGTGAAACAACATTGTTTGAAAGGTGATAGAGGAAGAAAGCAGAATGGATAAAAATAAAAAAACAAATTCACATAGAAAGGATCCAATAATTTTTAGCTTCCCACACAGCGAACAAATATGTCAGTATTAGAGGTGGGATAGACCTCGTCCATAAAGACGAAGCACTGACGATGTCAAAACAAAGATAATAAAACAATAAAAACAAAGTTGTTTAGAATTGTTACCTGTTACTGTAATTAATTGAATAAAACTGAGTGCAGAAACAGACTCTCAGCAAAATAGTCCTGAACCTATTTAACAGACTTTTAAGGAAATGCGGAAACTGAGTCATTCAGAACCGGAGTAATCAGAACAGGGAATCATGAACCAGGGGAACAATGCTGTGTTAGAAAGAACTGACAAAACAGGATTTCCATTTCTGCTATTCTGCATCAGCGTAATCAGAAACACCTCTGTACTGCTTTTCTGTTAAGAAATTTTAATATAAGAAACACTCAAATATAATTGCATTGTTTTCCCTGCACTTACATTTTGCATCTTATTTGCAGTTATAAATATAGTATTGTATCTGAAATCAAAATGGGTTTGAACACTTCTGTCCTTGCAGGGTGACAGGTTTAAAAAAAAAAAAAAAAAAAAAAAAATTGCATTGAACTCTTCATGGAAATAAGGAGTTCCTTGAAGTTAGAAACTCCTTACTAAAAATAAATAAATAAATGTGGCTTTGTTTGCTCTGTGGCAGAGATGAGACCAATGCAAAATTCTGTTTGAGAATGCAGCTCTGAAGTTACACACAAATAATAATAAGCTATCAGTGGGGAGTGGAATAATTATCACAAAACTATCAACAGTGAAATAAATAATATTTGGAGGAAAAAAAAAGTAGAGGGTTACCTGTTTCTTAATGCCAAATAGTATAAGGTCCCCTTCCCTCCCAAAATATCATCCCTACATGGGAGTATATGTCAGTGTGAATTTCTGATGACCACCAAACACAACTCCAACTGCTATCAAGTTCCTCAGCTGCCTCAGAGAACAGATTGAAATTGTTCAGAAATGCTATTAATGGCACATAGTTTTTAATGCTCAAGCCTTCATCTCTTCATGCTGTTTTATTTACTTGCACAGTAGCAGAATAACTCTTCTGCACAGTCAGCCAAAGAAGCAGCAGCTTTTTTTTTTTAAACTTTGTACCTTTTGAGGTCTCACATGGGGTAAGGTAAAGTAAGTAAACTGCAATGAAAATTGAAATTCTGTCCCGCAGAAGGCAGAGGAGAAGGTACAAAGTGGACAGCAGCTGCCTTCTGTCCCACAGACCCAGGCATCTATTCCTGCAGGAATGCAGGGCTTTCAGGAGAGCCACCCTCTCTCTCTCACATGTGGTTTTATGACGCACTGGGAGGACATGTTTTTGGTGTTGATGTACACGTGCCAATGCTTCAGTATTGTTAATTCCTAAGTCACATGAGAATTCTAAGAAACTTACCAGCATGCCTTGCATCGGAGAAAAACCTAGCAGTCTGGACATTGAGTATTTTTCAGGTAAGAGCTCTTTCCAGCTTTTTCATCATGTCATAAAGAAATGCTTTTTCTCTCTGTCAACTCTCTGCCTAAAGAAGGTAAAATGAGTCTTTTCCACACCTTCCTGAGTTGTGAAGATCTCTTAAGACCCTCCTCTGTACTTTGAAGTGGCAGGTTAGATAGTCTCTTCATTGCAGAGGAGACATAAAACAGTACGTGGGTAGTGGTCATAGACGTGGTTAGCAAAAGCAATGCTTATTTGTGCAAATGCATTAATGGGCTTTAAATACACTTTATAGTAGCTGTTAATGGAGTTCAGATTTGAAGCACAGTCAGAGAATGCCATACCAGAATGATTTATGTCAGAAGGGAGCTCTGGACATCACCTGGTCAAAGTCCCCAGTTAAAAGAGTACCAGCTTCAAAAGTATGTTTGATTGCTCAGGGCTTGTCCAGTGACATTTTGAATCACTATGCATACTCTTGTTTCACAGCCTCTGAGCTCCACTCCAGAGTCTGGACATCTTTACTGCAAATACTTTTTCTTCTGTAGCTCTTAAAATAATATCCCTTGCTACAAATTGTATCTGTTCCTTTTTTTTTTTTTTTTTTTTTTTTTTTTCTTTCCTTTTTTTTTTCTTTTTTTTTTTTTCTGTGTACCGCTGCCCTCTTCTCTTCAACTACTCATTAGATAATTGAAGATAGCATTAAGATCCTCCCTTTGTCACCTCTTTTCCAGACAGAACAAAACCCCGCTCTGTCCCCTCTCCCTTGTACGTCAGGTGCTCTACCCCCCAGCAATCTCACTGACCCTTGATGAATTAAAGCCGGTTTATCAGTATCTTTTTTGTATGACTGTACCATTCTGTGACAATATATCAGTGGTGCAAAATAAAAGTAGTTATTACTCTGTTATTTCCCTTCTTAATCAACTTAATTGTGCAGATACTAAGCAAATTTCTGGGTTACTTGCTATCATGCATCCAGTGAACTAAAATGACATATTAACTTAAGCTGTATTTCATTACTTGCTGTTTTATTCACTTGTAGCAGAAAAGGGAAAAATATCAATTTATAATCTGAAAGACAGTTATTAAAATAAGAACCTCATTATAAAATAGATGCTTAAGATAATGAAATGTTGCATTCCCTGATAGATTTTGTCCTTGTCACTCAGCTACATGGAATCCTATCTGAATGCCAATAATAGTATTACAGAAATTTCATGCATAGCCGGTGGTTCTAATAACCAATTTATTTGTTTTAAAATGGCCAGTTGAAAACATAGGCAAAACAAATGACAAAGATTACATGAGAACTTTTATTTATACATGAGCAGAGTTTTTAAAAATAAACTATACTATATCTTGAACTAATTTTGTAGAGGATTTAAGCAGATTCATATTTTTTGGCCAAGTTAGAAAGTCCATTGATAGAAGCCCTAACATGAAAAGCCAACAAATCCACTTACCGCTAACAGCTGTGCAACAATTGTGCTAGTATCAATAATCCCTCAGTCCAGCTACATTCTAGCATGCTTCCATCTTTCTCTAAATTCCTTCTGTCAAGACAAATTTCTGTCCCTGTTGCCTAACAAGCAGAAAGTTGCATCTGTTATTTTCTGTCTACATATTCCCCCTTTAATTTAATTTCCCACTTCAAGCTACTTGAAATTGTGTCAGTGGCTATTACATATTATTTCTTTCAAGTTCCTTTGGAGAGCTCATGTCTTCCTCAGCTTAAAGGTGGTTTAGAAACTGAGCTTTTCTTCTGTCAGGTGGATACCTTCTTCCCTCTATTTCCAATGTCTCTTAGATTGGTCAGTAATTTTTGAGTTTGCTTTTATACGTAACTACGGTACTATGTACAGCAACAGCAGCAAATGTCAATCAAAAAAACCCACTTAAAAGTAGTAGTATTACAGGCATAGAAAATGAAAATCTTATGTATTTGCAAATCTTAATTACTGTAAAGCATAGCATAAATTATTCACTAAAACATCACTTTTAAAGGGCTCCACTTACACCTGAATCTCATGGTGTCAGAACTAGATGCTGAGAATGCAGCTGTGCTGTTACTATAAAACTTGGAAATACTAATATCCAAAAAGCTTACTGTGAAAAAAAAAATTCACAAAAAAATATCCTCCTAAGCCTCTCTAAAATGGTGTGATAAAGAAGATGAGAACCACTTTAAACATCTGTGATTGAAAACCCATAAATACACTATTTGAATAAGGATAGTATTTAGGAAAATAGAAACTGGCAAAGATCACAGAAATTATTTCTGTTTCTCCTTTTAAAAGCTCTGTGGCGTACAGGTATTAACTAGTATCAGGCACTAAACCAACCACAAAACAAGCTGGTGAGGGCTGGTTTTTAAATGAAGACTTCTAGCTCCTGAGAATCACTAAAAAGCTATTATTCTTTAGTCTTTTCTTGTAAAATGTACCATTTTCCCACTCAGTTTCCTAACCTCCTCTCTTAATATGCAAGTGCATTTGGAATACTGAATCACACTCCAGAATGGCAGCAATTGGTATGCATGCAGTGTTAGTTGAGTCAGGAAACATTCCTTACCAGATGGATATGGATTTTTGTGAATGCATAATGGCCCTTTAAGAAGCTTAATAGAAAAGTATGAAACCTTTTACGAACAGCATTCCTAAGCAAGATTGCCAAAAGCAAGTGCACATAAATAGCTCAGATAATTGGAGCCGTATTCCTGCACCCATCCCCAGCGACAGAGAGGGGCTGCTGACCACGCACCCTGGTTTGTATTAGCTTCCTGCTCTGGGCTGGTTCTCAGGTTGCCCTCATCATCTTTCAAACACCAGAAATTTAGGTTTCATCCTCTTTGCCAGAGCTTTAGCACTGGTTAGTCACTGAACATAGCTTCCCACATATAAGTAGATTTTTTTAAATCCCACATTTGTTACAGAAGCAGCTACAGGCTGGTGCAAAGACCTGGTCCCGCTGTGCTGTACACATGCCTTCTCCAGGCACAGCGAGGCCGATCCCCAGACCAAGAAAAAGGGGGAGAGGAGATGAAATCCAGCAGGACAGCGGTAACGCAAGGAACAGAACACACGGGACCTCAATTTTACACTCTTCGCTGGGCCAAGGGGCACAGCTGCTTTCTGGTACTAGTGAACATGGTGGTGGTAGTTTTGATGGGCCTCCTGTAAAGAGCCATCTACATAATACTCTTCATTATCTGTTTTCTTTATCTACGTTTTCAAAAACATGTGTATGGCATATGTTTCTCATCGTTGAGTATGACCTGTGTTTATTTATAGTTTTAAAAACTCTGACTACTGCCAGACACTATTAAAAATAAACATTTTTAATTGTTTTCATGTTTTATCCTCCCCTCCCCTTTCCACCCAAGTCTGACAGGATGAAACATTGTTTTTGCTTGGGATATAACTACTTCTGCTGCCAGAAGGAAGAGGACTAGAAGGAAGTTGTATACATATTATCAGAATAGTTTTATATTCAACAGTCCAGAAACAAAGCAAACTACCATCTCCCAGCCCCCTTTAAGACAGGTCTCCCCATTCCCAGGATCTCTCTTCAGCTGAGGAGGCAGAAATGAGTACAGAACTGCTCTCCTGCCTTTAGCCCAGCCAAACCTGTCTCGTTCTTCCCAGCAAGGCAGCCTCAAGACGAGAGGCTGTCTCCATTTCCCATATAAATAAATAGCCGGACTGCTCAGTGCAAGGTGGGTTTTTGTTTCCTTGGACAGAAAAAAGCCTTCAGCATCCCAATGTTGTTGCTTTAGCAAAAAGAATAAAGAGATTAAAATGTCACAACTGCGCCATACCCCTTTTCACCTTCTATTCTTCATTTGTGGTTTTGTCTTCGGAAGCAGACATTTTCATTCTGGTTTTTTTTTTGCATGGGTTTAAGAATCTGATTCCAGAGCTAGGCAAAATGGGTACAAAACACCAGGGAAAAGTTAAAACACAACTTTTCTGATCAGCTGGCTTTTGTGGTTCATCACTCACATCAATCTTTTCTGGAAACCTGGTTTTGGGGTACGAAGCCATGTTCTAAGAGCTGGGATGCCTCCTTGGCACCATGGATTTCACTGCATGAAGTTATGCAGTGACAGCATTGCAAAGCCTAAACCTCTTAGACAACACACTGCTGAACAGGATAGAAATCCATTAGTTAAAGGGGCTCCTAGATCTCCTGCAGTACTGTTAATTCAAATTCTCAGTGTACCTACCAGAAGCGGTATCAGACTTTAGTGATACCCAATGTACCTCCGTTTCTGAAGCAGAAAAGCCACTAGGCTGAATCAGTTTCCCAGTGTGAATGGGGGTAGCCATACTGTGTCTCAGTTTTCCTTTCTTCCATTATTCTTCCATTTGCCTTCTTTAAATTAAATCTCCTTAGGCAAAGTCATTCCTTGGTAGGTCTTTGTACACTGCCTGGCACAAGGCACCCGAATCAGAGTGGGTGCCCTTCAGCAAGCACAGATTTGCAAAGCAGTGTAGGAGCAAAATCACATAACATGCTCTGAAGCTGATAAAAAAAGTACCACAAAGAAAAACTTCCTCATCTTTGGGTGAAAAATGAAGGAAAAAAAAAAAAAAAAAAAAAAAGAAAAAGAAAAAAAAAAAGAAGTACAAAGGATGTAGGTGGCCCTCATGCTCCATCCCTGTGAGGCTTCCCACCTCTTCCTTCTCCTTCCTCGCAACTGCGTGATGAGGTAAAACCTTCCTGGTGAAAGTACAAAGTGAATGAAAAACAGACGTTGACATCTGACTTGGGATATTTAGGGGCAGCCTGTTGGATGGTGAAGCAGCACAGTCGTGATGGAAAAATGATCACAGGAATAAGGCTGCTAATATGCACCTCCTCTGTAAAGATTGCTCCCTTTCTTCCCAGGCAAAAAGGGGAAAAAATATTCTCAGCCTTTAGTAAAAATTAAGAGTGAGTGTATGTGCCTATCTGGGGCAGGGGGGTGTTCAAAGAAGGGGTTGATGGAAGTTTTTGCATCCCTCCTGACATGTCTGGGGAGCAGGTAGAAAACAGAGAGAGAACAGTTAAAAGCAAAGTGATTACATGCTATTTCTTTGCCCAGTTTTGTTTTGTTTGGATGATTACTGGTCTGTCTGTGAACACAAATTCTTTCTGAACGTATTCACTTATTTCCTTGCTCCTTTTCTGCTCTGTGTTAGATGCCTTTGTACAAAAGGCTGCAAATGGAATTTCTGATCTCTTCTCTCCTTCTCTAACCTTCCTTAACTACATCTTGACAACAGTAGTAAAAGAAATCAACCTTCCCTGCAGGTAGGAGAGGCAAAGTCCATGGCCTAAATTAGTGATCTGTGATTCAGAGATGTTCCTCCATCTTTTCTCAGCAGGTGGCCATAGAGCAGGTGATACAATGCCAAAGTACCACCATGAGCCTTATTCCGTCCTGGGACAGCAGTTAGGCAGTGTTGGTGGACCCAGCCCTGTCTATGCTGACTGGAAAGGTACAATCACTCCTCAACAGGAAGAGTGATGGAAAATTTGACTGCAGAAGTTCCCAGCCTATGGCACCCTCAATACCATTGTGCTTGGGAGCTGCTGCTGTGCTGAGGTAATAGACAAGCTCTGAATTTCCAAAGAAACTGCAAAAATCAGGCACCTCCATCTGCTGATGCTGCTGTTCATACTTCCTGTCTCAAATACACTGGATGGATGTTCCGGATCACGTACAGCTCATGAACCTTGGCCAGCAGCACAGCTGAACGCAGCCTCTTGCTTCCCTGTTTGCTGAGGAATAAACCCCTGCTTTCATCTCCTGACTATACCATCTTTTCAAAAATAATAAATCATAATCTCAGTTAAATATCCAGAATTACTACTGGGTATTTAGATCCCCTAGGCAAATAAAATCTTGTAAAGTTATGGTGTAATTTAAATTAGTGTCAATATTTCCACTAGACTCAACATAGCCAGACTTTCACCCACTAAATCTTGCCAAAATAGCAGAACATTTCATAGTCAGGGATTCCACTCGTGCTCTGACAGCCTGATCTCCTGCAGAAGAGGTTTCCTGAATTATGTCCTAAATAGAAACAAAATATAAATAACTATTCAGAAATAATTAAAATATATATATATCTAACTTTGATTTATGGATTTCCAGTAATGGAAAACCTACTGTTGTCTTTACTAAAATTTGCATAAAGTTTAATTACTGCCATTTCTACATTATCTGTACCTTCTCTCTATGAGAATTTGCTTAGCTTCAAACTGCAGGCATTGAAATTTGTTCTACTTTTAATTAATTAATAGGAGAGGTATCTAATTCTCAAGACTCCATTTGTTATAGATTGGAAAAAAAAATACCTTTAGCCTACAGATGATAAAGTAAATTGATTGAATTTCTTGAGGTTTTTATATGAAGTTTTACATCCTCTTCTCGTTCTTGTGATTCCTGTCTGACCATTCCAACGTTTTCCTGTAGGAACTGGGAACCTGATATTCCGGTAGTTACACACAAGATGATACTGCTCCTCCTTGAAATCACATGTTTCTGCTCACTTTGGTGCAGGCTTGTAGCAAACTGGCTTGAGTGATTAAGCACATGTTCTAGAAATAAATCTCCCTAAAAAAGTCCCTAAAAGCTTAAATCAAAACTAGACTATTGTAAAGGCTTTACTGAGCAAGGTAGGCAAGTGTTATTTCAGCTCATCCTATCAATACAAATACTGAGTTACATTAAGATCTGATGTATCCTGAAAAATTTACTAAGTGAAAGAGGAAAGAAAGAGGCCCTAAAATTGTTCACCTATAAAACAGAACAAGTTTTCCCTTTTTAACCAAAATCTGATCTTTCTGTGATACTTCCCTTGCAGGTAGGATTATATAACCAGAGTAAATCATTAGATGCCCAGGCTCTGTGTGTGCACGGCTTGGGAGGGATCTAACAGTTGTCAGAAACCTTGCAAAGTAACATTGGGTGTATAATACTTCAGTTCTCATTAGTTGCAAACAAATCAAATAGTTATGAACAGCTCTGTCTCTTTCTGTAAACAACCTAGAAGTTACACATACTGATTTTTAGAGGCAGGGTAAAAGTTCTCCCACATTATTTATAGAGGTGGAGAGAGACAAGGATATCCTTTGGACTACTGCAGCTCAAAACTCGGAAAGAGTTTCCTGCTTCCAACTGTGTCCCTAGGAAACAGGAAAAGCAAAAAAGAATATTTACCAAAAAATATTCCTCTGGTTTGTATATATTATATCAAACTCCTATTACTACTGGCCACAAGAAAAAAAAAAGGCTTAACATCTAGTCTTTCTTGACTTGAGGATATTTATTATCATAGATTTACACTTCTGAAATCATAGTTAACAGCAGAGTTCCTCTATATTCAGAACACATTTATAAGCTAGGAATAGCTATTGCCAGAGGAAATAAGCAAGAGGGTCAGGGGACAAGCAAATTAAAAACAAACCCAAAATAACCCAAGGATGTACTGCTTTGGTAAATATAAACTTGTTTTAAATGCTTTTCTCGTAAAGAGGATGTCTATATTGGATCCATAAAAATGAATATATTGAAACCTACAGGAATCCATGAGGTATTTATTTTCATGTGAAACACAGACCTGAAATCTGTGAAGGTGACAAAGAGACTTAATAATGCATTCCCCACCCCCCAATGTGTGTTAATCCTGATTAATCCCAATTTTAATGATATTTTACAGCCTGAATTTTTTAAGTTGTTACCACAACACACAGCAAATCCTTAGCATGGCTGCCAAATTGATCTAATCCTTCACTCCACTTTAAGTAAAAGAAAATAGCAGATTCAATGTTTTCGTTCATTACAAGAAAGAAACCTTCCAGCTATCTTTTGCTCAAGATGCACAGCTATACTAAAGCTCATTAAAAGGATCATCCACCTCCTTATTTTTCAGCATAGGTCATGCGAGATGTATCAGATGGTTTTCAGAAACCATTTTATGATGTCATTCCAAAAGGTACCACAGTATAAGTAACCCTGGATGTAGGTGAACTCAGTCCATATGCAAGTAGGAAGACAAGTCTTATGATGAGTTGTGTGAACTTGTAGTGAGTGATTTTCTAAAATAAAAAAAAAAAAAAAAAAAAAAAAAAAAAAGAAACCACTTTTAAAAGGTACAACTTCAATATATTATTTCTCCTGTTCCACAGTGGGCATTTCTACTGAAGAACTGAAAAACTTACCAAAGCATTGTCCCTGTAATTAAAACTTTTTCCTTGGTAGCTCCATCAGTAACAGTTTCAGTCACACTGCCATCCTTATTGCCAAACATTTCAATATTTCGTGGTAATGCTGACATCAGTTGAATGCATCTTTGCAGGGAGAGCATGAAAGAGTTCAATGTGCCTTCCCACAAGATATTGGAGTCATCTGGTCATTTCTAAAAGTAGAAGAAAGCTTTCTCTCTTTGCTTCTTTCCTTCCACCCAACCACTTTTCTTTTTAATGTTAATAATCAAGACAGTGGGGATTTTGCTGCTATACCAATAACTTGATGTGGGGTAAACTCCAGAGCAGGAAAATGTCTTCAAGGAGCGTTAGGGTGAATGGTGGGGTCTGTGCTGGCAAGGCAGCATGGCCCCGCTGGGACACCCTGTGCTTCAGTAAAGTCACGCTAAAATGCAGCCTGTGCAAGAGTGCACACAGTTGTCCTCCTGATCCATTTTCAGCCTGTTTCTCAACATGAACCAAAATATCCCACATATCTAGGAATTGGCTCTAAGTCTACAAAGGGAAGATCAGAAATTAATATACTTTTGCAGAAGGTCATAGGTGTACGTCCCCACATCACTTAGGAACAGTTTAAAGAGTAGAGTTTTAAATTAATCCTGTATGCAATTTAGCAGTCAAAGAAATAAAATAGGAAGTATACATTTTAAAACTTACACATATTTCCTGAATGCTCCTGAAGTACAGTTACAATAGCAAGAATAAAACCATCAAGAGTGGTAATTAAGCATTACTTCTCCCTTTTATGTTTTCTGTGATCACTTGGAGGAAAGGGTCCATTGAAAAAAATAAAGGCTTTTTCCCTTGAGTCTGCATAACATGAACAATCAAGTTTTACCTTATCTCACGTGATTTGAATAAAATTTGGTTTTATGTTATTTTTAAATGATGGCCTTGTATATGACAGATGTATACCAAACAAACACTTGCAACAGTCAGCAGTATAGCAGAGGCTTTGCTTTCAAGTATGACAGAATCATAGAATAGTTTGGGTTGGAAGGGACCCTTAAAGGTCATCTAGTCCAACACCCCTGCAAGGACCAGGGATGTCTTCAATCAGATCCAGTTGCTCAGAGACAGATCTAGTGATGGTTATGGAAGCTGGAGACATCTGATGCTCCTGTTTATAAGAATTTCTTCACAGGACTACCTAGGGACTCAGAGAAGCCAAGACAGCTGTAGCACATTTAAGATTTAGTCAACAACTTAAAGTTCCTATCTGTCCAAAGTCTGAAGAAAGCCTAGTGTTCTGCTAGTTACCAGAAATTTCTTTTAGAGAGCAGAACAAAAAAGTCTGCTCCATGAAAGACACAGAAGCAAGTGGAAGTGAGTGCTTAGAGGGCCCTCAATGGGAATTAAAATAAGTGCTCCACATCACTCCACTTACAACAAGAAATAAGACTCAGAGTCAATCAGCAAGAAAAGCTCATCCTTTGCCCATCTTTTTACTTATTTGCTCCTCATGAAAATGAATGATTTCTGAGTATCTAAATTGGTGTGAAGAAATAAAGTATTTATAATGCATGAAGTGTTTATAATAAAACAGGATTACTGAATATTTAAACATATAAATCATAAATGCACTGTAACTGTGACACACATGGTCTTCCATATTAACATCCAGAGACTCAATCAGTACTGCACCAGGTCAGATAAGGCAGATTCCTGCTGTCCATGTCTCCTCTATTTACTAATGCAAACAGCATTAGTAGCTTCACACATCCACTAGTCACACACAGATCGTCATCTTAGAGTAGACAACATTAAAAATAGCTTTTTTAGAGGATCAAATTTTTTATCTTTTTTCAACAGAGTAACCTTTTAAAGAAATTAAAATCAAGATTCTTCCAAAACAGCACTAAGATCAAAATCAAGCTAGATCTAGGTCAAAATCAAAATCACTGTAATTTCAGTTCACGTTACCCTTCCCTATTTTATCTAGTAACATTAGGCTTCCTTGAATTTGTGCAGGACATCAAAAGGGAAAGCTTTGTGATATCACCTAAAGTAGTTAACTTTTAGTGTAAGCAAATAAGTTTTATTCCAAATGAAAGTTAGGACAGCTGATCAACTGGAGTTCATGAAGCTGGAGAATAATTGGGAAATCCAAAATAGTCAGACTAAGCTGTCTTCTCCAACTTGTCCTCTACTTTCCGTATCACCTACAGGATGTATATGCAATTGTGTGAGACTACTGATCATATTCTGAACCAGACTATTTACACTAACACATAAAATACCATAAACTCAGGAATTCTAACACTCTGTAAACATGCTAGCTTCAGAGAGGTGATATTCTGCTCTAGGACATTACAGTGAAAATACTTCACCAAGAAATAATTGGCTGATTTAGATGCGTGAACTTCCACACTAAATCCTTCTTGAAATAGGTTAAGAAACTTGTTAAAGAAATGTAGGATGAAAGACAGAATTGCTTTGCTTTGTTAATTCTTTGTAGAAAATTACTTTGAGGGACAGACATTCAGGTATTTTACACTTGAATGTATTAAAGCACCACAGCAGGACTTGAAAGAGCTGCAATCTGTCCCTGGCTTACTGGGAAATCTTGCCACATAGCCTTCCATATCTATGATTTAGTTCCCTTACAGATCCTTGTTTTTATTACGTGCTTTGCAATTTACTAGCAAAAGTATATCAAGAAGTTATTGTTTCTATTACATACTTAGTGATTTTAACATTAATCCATCTTCCAGTTTTCGTGTCAAAGTTCTCACTGATGTCAGCAAAAGCGGGATCAAGACTTCTGGCAACAATTTTGGGAAGCTTAGGATTTTTCTGATGCTGAGCTAAAAGTTTCCAGCAGGTAGGCCAGATCAGTATTTGTGAATGGGTCTTTCTACAAAGGTTGTATGATTGAGGCTAGCATATGGAGGGTTTTTGTTTGGATTTGTTCTGTTGGGTTTTGGGTTTGTTTTTTTCTTTTTTTTTTTTTTTTTTTAAACCC
>WHYT01015805.1:286730-317250 GCA_009806455.1 Tetrax tetrax
AAAAAAAAAAAAAAAAAAAAAAGAGTTGTCAGCTGGCCACAGACCACACATTCCAGAATTGAAGTAGAAAGGAATGTGAATGGGTGGGTGGGGGAGAGGAAGGAAATCAGATTTAGTATTGAAAACAAGACTAAACTGAGAAGCAGCTGATGTGCACTCAAGCAGTTGCACTGTGCAAGACTATTTTTGTTCATAGTACCTCAGGTTCAGAAAAGTAAGTAGTGAATAGCCATTTACTCTTTTAGTGGAAAGGTATTATTTTAACTTTATCAGTATAATACCATTTATGAAATACCAAAGACAAGAAGTAAATTCAGATAAACTGTAGGCCATCTACAGGTCAAAAAGATGGTTAATATTTCTTTATTCAGAATGAAGTAATATCTCAGGAGATACAGATAGATGAATTCATTTAACCAAAGGCTAAGCAAGTATAGACTCCCAAAGGCAATGAAAATCACAAAAGATTAAGAAATAAACCAGTCAGCTCAAAGATGGAGACCAAAGGATTGCACTACTGCCAATGTAAAACTATTCCACAGATTTTCACGTTTAGTGAAAATGTTAGATTAACAATAGATGTGTCAGAAAAGTGAAGGTGCTTAACTGAGCTGCATTTAATATTGCCTACCTTTACCTTGGAAGAAGAGAGAAAAGAAAGTAGTCAGGAAGATAAGAATATTATTAGCTTTTTAGTCTGATCATTATTTAGTCTAGAAGTTTATTCTCTAGAAATTCTGCAGATGACAAGGGCGTAAAAATGCTTCTTGCTTTCTACCACTGCTTCTCAGAATCTAAGTCAGTCTTTTCTCTATTTCTGGAAGGCTCTCAGTGGAAAGATCCCTATGGGTCTGTAGGGGAGTCAGAGAAAGCCCAAGAGAAAAGATCTGGAAATGTCTGCAAGAAGCAGCATAGGCAAAGAAATGGAGCCAGGAAATAGATAAATCAAAAGCATGTATCGCTAGCAGGACTGTCAGGGTATGTACTTGGACGTCAAACGAAAGAATTGGGTTTATCAGAAGAAACACTATATTTTCTTTTGTGCCAAAGACCTGAACATGTTTGAAAAGGTTTTCTGCCCATCATTTTTTTTAAATATTTCAGAGAATAAGTTGCTACTGTTTGTGCAATATCTGTGTTGGTTCAGCTGGTTCTGGACCCTCATACTGTAGCAAGACACATCACTCTATTGGGAGTTACTGCACCCTTCACTGTGGGAATGAAAACAAGATAGAGTGGGCCAGACATCCTGTGATGGGAAGATTTGGTTAAACTACTTTAAGAAGGAAAAGGTGGAAGTATCTTTGGTAAAGTAAGGTGGCAGGCACCCCTCTATCCCCAAAGGAGGGAAGCTCAGTTTGAGGTGGGGAATGCTGCTGTTGATCACAGAGTCGCCTCTTCCACGGACGTACTTTTCCCTGCTATCCAGCAGGCCAAGAAGTTCTTCCAAAAAGCCAGCCCTTTGATCTGGTCAAAGAGTGGCCATCAGTCTGATTAGCACTAGTTATATGAACGGGACTGTTTCCTTAGTAATGGGAAAAATAATATAGGCTTCCTTCACTGGTTAAACAGCAGGTCCCTGGAGGGAAGACAGGCACACGAATTTGTCCCTGCAATGGTAGTTCTGAGGAAATGCTGGTCCGGTCTAACTGCTCTGCATCTGAGCTTTCTGTATCACCCTTCCTTAGCATTGTTTGTAGACCCCACTTAAGAAGCCTTTATAATAGCGACAACATTATATTAGTACTCTTAAGTGCTTCAGGAATGCCACAGTTAATGGAAGGGGAAATACTTGTTTGTTTTGGCTGGCCCTGTTCCCTTTTGAGGAAAAATAAAAAAATAATCATCAACAAGGTTTGAATTTTGAGCAAGTTTATGTGAGTATCACCAGGTCCATAATTTTAAGTTCCAAAATATGGCTTTTGCATCTCCTTTCCCTCAAATCTCCAGCACAAATATTGCTGAAAAAGGTTCCTAGAGGAGCCAAAATTTCCCTAATTATAGAAAAAGTAAATAAAATAAAATGTCCCCCAAAATCAAAAAGCCAGACTGAGTTGCCTTATTTAACTCTTCAGGGATGGTTATAAAACATTTCACACATACTTTTTCCCCTACTGGAATTTCTGTCAAACTTCTTCCCATGAGGTAAGAATCAAATACAGTGTTCAGTTGACCATTATGATATTAAAACCTACATGTAACTTACATCCTGTGGAGAAAAAAAAAAAAAAAAAGAAGTGGTGATGCAAACATCAGACATACTTATCTCAGAGTTTATACTCTCAGATTGCAGGTACAACAGCAAGCATACTTTCCTACTTCTATGTATTTCTTATCATCAAATTTAGAATAAACATATTCATGTAAGGTAATAGGAAGTTAGTAACATCAACCTAAAACAATAGAAAACAAAATGATACCAAGACAGCAGAGGAAGCATTTTACTCAAGAAAATATTCTGGTTTGCTACTTTCTTGTATGTTTTCCTATTGTTTTCTGCTAAGATTATTTAGAAAGGTTATGCTGCTGTTCTCTCATGAAAGTCTATTAAAAAATGGCAGGGTTTAGTCATTCATTTTCTCCTACTCATGGAATTAATATAATGATTATCAGATAGTAGGATAGATAAAGCAGGCTAAAGGGGAAACAGTAGTAAATAAACTCACAGTTCCTGTTGCATAACACTGTCACCATCACACAGCATAACGTCACTAACCCAAGAGCTTCCTTCAGCCTCGCTCTTTGCTAATAAAAGCTCTCTTCCCTGCCCCCAAATCAAACTTCAGCCTAAAGCACCTGAGATTAATTTCCTAAAATGAGGAATATCTTACAGTTCTTCTCTATGACACACAACTGTGGCAGGCTCATGCAATAACGTAGGAATGAAGTTAGATAAAGATGTCATTGTTAATTGCAGCAAAGCGTTAGCCTTTATAGACTGTAGGGAGATACTAGTTTAAAATATTATATTTATTGCAAAGGTACAGTACTACAGTTGTGTGATAACTTACTGTCACATGCGTGGTTTTGTTCTTTATAATAGGAGCCTTATGCATGTATACTTATTCACCTGCAGACTGTCTATTCTTTTTGAAAGTCATCTTACCCTTTGCTTAAATATCTTTGGAATGCTTCTACTGTCTATCAAAGCTGTAACATATTCAATTATAAAATTATACAGTCTAAAACTACCTCTTATTGATTGTAATACTAGATTTTAGTTAGCTTAAGAGAAAACAAAATTGAAACTCCTTAAACCTGATATGTCTTGATGACAAAATATTTCTAACTGGATCAATAAATCCAGGAAAGAAGCTAATATAAACACAGAACATTCAATGTAATATAATTTAAGAGCCAATAAGAAAAATAAACAGTAAAAAGAGTAGATATTATACTTAAGTAGATAAAACTTCTGAATTTCTAAATGTTTCCTAAACAAAAGCCTTAAGGAAGCAGCACAATATAACTAAGAAATCCTGTGACAGATATTTTGTTGGAATGAGAATCAAACATCACATATCCAGCTATGTCTTCACTTTCTAATTGTCTAATTTCATCATATGGTCCATGAGTGCAGCAGCTTTTAACTCATTAGTATCATTAATGATTATTTGGTGTCTGCAGTCTTCCTTTCACCTGCACCACTTTGTGCACGAGCCCTCTTGTAATTGAAACCAGTCAGCCTCCCATGTGGGCTGAAGGAATTCAAGGCTGAGAGTTTTCAAAGTAGTCAAAGGGGTTTGATTTCAATAACCAATATACATCTAAATCCCCCGGAGTGCTTTGAATAGTCTCAAATCCAAGCATGCTGAATCTCAGGTGAATCTATTGATTACATTGGTCTGTTTGCTTAAGAAAGAGGTATTTGGTTTATTACAAATAAACACCTTCTCAAGCTTTTCTCTCTAGGATTCTTCTTAATTTTAGTTTTGGTACTGGGTGTTTCTGTGAATCAGATATTCAAAAGTTTCTAGAACATTAAACTAGAAATAAGTTTAGATGGCAACTGTGATTCCTTACAACGGTTACTAAAGCTGTATGGAATTTCGTCTAGTTTTAATATCATCCATTTCATTTAGTTCTCTGCAATTCAAGCTAAAGACAAGGTTAAAAGGCAGCATTGCAGGTTCAGCTGTTATCTTAGCTGCGATCATTTCTTCTGCTCAAGAAGTGTAAGCAAATGTCACTGTTTTCTCTCCAAAGTGAATGTAACTGCCGTGGAGTTTACTGTTCAGTACACTGCATATCTCTTCTGTAATCTGTACTTTAAAGCAGAATCTAGAAAGTGTTACGTAAAAATTTTCCAGTAGCAGCTGAATGCATATTAGATGCTGTTAAATGTCAGTTGGCAATATAATGTGCATTCTACTGCATGAGCGATCACCAGAGGCAATGCCTTTGACCATCAATCTAAAAATGGTTATGGTGGTAAGATAAAGCTAATCCACACGTGTAGGTCTGGAGACAGACCTCCCTTTTATTTACATGGGTAAACAAATTCTCTCAGAGCATGTATATACTTCAGAAAAGCAAAGAGAGGAATCTCTTTTTCAGTCATTGCAATGAGATTGGGTTTGTTCACATTAAGAAATGACCCTGAAACACATACCAGTGAAATCACATTTATTTTTAATTCAGTTAAAAAGGAGATACTTGTCTTTCAGAATGCATTTTTTTTTTAAAGTATGTTCTGATTGCAGACAGCAATTGGAATGGGTTAGTTATCTAGAGTCCATGGAAAATGAAATGTCCTTTAAAGTGTGAGTTAAGTACCGTGGAGGTTAGGAGAGCATGTCACTGTAATGACTCACAGCTATTGCGTGTGATAACTCCGCAGCTCCATTAGATGAAGAGAAAAAAAGTTCACACTATTATGGCTTATCTTGAAAGGATGAAAATTCCTAGGTTCAGACTGCTGTTTTTAGTATCACAGCTATCACCATCGGGCTGAGTAGACATAACCACTTTGTGCTAATCATTGTACAAAACATGCACAAAAAACATCTTTAACCAAACTGCAACAGTCTTTAGAAGAAAAGAAACAAGCAAAAAAGTTAAGGACAGCGAAGCAGAAAGACATAAAGTACAAGGATGCCAAGACAACTCAGCACTATAAGGTGATTGTTTCAGGATACCAACAGCATAATTATTTTCAAGTACCTATCTTTTTTTTTAAGACAAGCAGTGAATGACTTGTCACCTGCAGTACTTTATGTAGAAACAGAGATGCATAAGCCTCTTGTGAGACCTCCTCTGGAACCTGGAAAAGTTCCTTGTCACCAGTGTTTAAGATTATCCTGAGGATAATCAAGGGGGAAAAAAAAAAATCCGATTTCATGAGAACAGATTAAAATATTTAGATCTTTGTTTGTTTTGCCTAATAAAATGTGGGGGATAGTATTGTTGTCTATAGAGATATCATGGGTAAATGCTAGACGAGAGGGGAGAGTTTTACAATATGAGACACTGCTAGTATAGGAATAAATACTTGCAGTGTTGGTAGGCCATCTCTAGCTGTAAGTGAAGAAAAATTCTGGAGCAGCTTCCCAAAAGAAGGTTAGATGGAGCCTGAACTAATTATTTTTGAGATTGCATTCAGTGCATTTTATATGACATGGCTTCTATACCAGTTTGGTTGCCTGTATTTAGTAACAGTGCCTTACCTTCACTCTTTGTGGTTTGATTATCCCTGGAAACATTCAAGGCCAGGTTGGATGAGGCTCTGAGCAACCTGATCTGGTCAGGGATGTCCCTGCTCCTTGCAGGGGGGTTGGACTAGATGACCTTTGAAGGTCCCTTCCAACCCTAACCATTCTATGATTCTATGATTATTGGCCCAAATTTTAGTTGTGTGAAATGAAGTCTCTGTTCCCTTCTTTATATATACACAGTTTTATCATCGTATCAACAGCAGGAAAACTATCCTGTAATTAGACACAAGCAGGCATCAGCCACTAAAATCAGTGGGGCTCCACGGGATGTAAATATCTGCTTACATGGATTAAAGTGTCATGCAGGATTACAGAGTACAGTCTCTGACATGTTTAAAGAGGGAAAAAAAGCTTACAATATATCCTGCACATCCATGGAACTAGTGAGGTTAATGTTAGCCTTCCACAGACAGAAATTAATCATTTTTCCTTGTGAGTGAATAGGTTGTATATGATTAATGAAGCTTACAGATGACCTGCAATGCATGTTACGTAACACAAGGTCTGGTACATTCCCGTTGATTGGCAAAATCAATCATTTTACTTGTGCTTCATTACTGCTAATAGTTTTATAGCCACCTTGAAAAAAATAGGAAGGCATAAGGGATAACTTTTCAGCTTGATAGAATGGCTTAATAATTTAAGAATAAATATTTACCCATGCCTTCCAAGCTGTAATGTTTATCCTTTAGTTCATTTCTTTGTGTGTTTTCTCTGCCGTATAATTTGTGTACCCCAGGCTTTACACTTTCTCATAACTTTCTAGGATCCTATAAACCATGAATAAGAATGGCATTTCAGGAACCACACTGCATACCTTCACCATGAAAAAGTTTATTTCAAAAAAATTCTAAAAATAAACAAATCCACTTACCTAAATGGATTTTTTTTTAGCTTTTTGTTCTGCTTAGATATGTTACTTTCTGACTGTATCAATAACAGTAGGCATCTAGTAAAGGAAGCAGAAGTGTAACAATATAGTAGATATTTCTTCACAAGTTTCCAGCAGTAAAGAAGTAATCCTGTGCCTTCTAATAACTTGAAATATGGTTTTCACTAAAATCCATGGTTATTCCATCAAAATATTCATGACTGATATAAAAAAAAAACTTTTATAATTTTTTTTAGAAATGAGAGATTATTCAAATCAAAATAAATTATTTGCATCCAGTAAGTTGTTATATTCTGTTCTTTTTTTTTGTTTTGTTTTTAAGTCTGTATTCTATTCATGCCCAGATAAAGACGGTAAATTTCTGGTTTAGATGCTTCACTTACTGAGAAACCTCCCTCATTTATACTGAAGCAACTAGGAGTTTTTCTTATGACTGTAGAAGGAAGGTGGCTACAGAGAAAAAAAAAAAAAACTGAAGAAAAAAGAATACACCTAGTAGAAGGGGATATTTTGAAGAAAATACTGGATGATTCATTGGTGGTGTTCACTGGTTCATTTCTGCAACAGAGGCTTGCTCCCTACGTCACTCACTGACTTAAATGGTTTCATTAGTTTGACATTTATGACACTACAACATTCAAAAGGCATGTTTTTATGCTGAACTCTCAACTCCACATAATCACAATGCCCCAAATGGCACCAGAGTTGACAGCTTATGCTCCTTGTCTCATGTGTTAGAAGGCCTCTCTGAGTAGATTTTCGAGTTGATAAACCTAGCTGTCTTTTACAATTACTTATTTTTCCTTATTTTACTGTTGATTCATGTCTGAAATTTCTCCATATGTTTCTCTACCAGACTGATTTACGTAACTTAAAAAAAAAAAAAGTGGTTTAGCTATCTGGGATGTCCAGAAAAACATTGTAAGTTTTTCTTTAGTACTATTTTCCCCTTCTTAACCTCAGTTTATTAGATATATTCAAGATGTTTTAGGTCAATTCTGTTGCAGACTATGACTGAGAACATTCATTAAGTCCAGAAGCTGACCTTTAAATTAAACATGGAGTCATGTATCTTTGAGATACCTCTCTGCAGGTGCCCTCTGTTGACAGAGGTATTCTATTTCCGCATAGATTTTTGTTAACCACTTATTCATTTGAATGTATACTTTTCAGATTGAAATCCTGAAGAGGGAAGTTTGTTTGATAGAGGGCATGGTTCAGCCTGAGTAATAGGTTGCATATAAACTCAACACAAAATGGAAGCTTCCTACCTCTGACTTTTGGATTTTAAAGTTACAGCATACAATTGATAAATTATTGACTAAGTGAAATAAGCTACAAAGAATGGCTCAGAAAAAACCTCTCCTCAAAACCTTGGCTTTTAAGTTTATAGAATCATAGAATCATTAGGCTTGGAAGGGACCTTTAAAGGCCATCTAGTCCAATCCCCCTCCAAGGAGCAGGGACATTGTCAACTAAATCAGGTTCCTCAGACCTCATTTTTGTAGAGGATACCAACTTTTCTTCTATACTTTTCTTAGGTATCTCTTTGTCCAAACCCTACTACCTGATTGATGTGTCTGTGACATCTGGTATAATGCCATATCAGTCAGAGAGAACAACTCCTCACCAGTTTCCAGCTGAGTGTAATGCAGTTGAACATGGTTAAATGTAACAGAGAGAAAGAAAAAGAATAGAACAGTAACAGTTATATGATGTATGAAAAACCACTTCTTGAAAAATTTCTGAAATTATATTATAACAATATTCTCAAGGAATATGTGGCATAATGAGTAGGTAATAATTTCTTACCCCTGTGTTTTGCTGGCATTTTAAAAAACTCATTGAGTAACTTCCATGAAAAGTCTCACCATTAGCAAATGAGAGTTTGGAGGGGTGTCAATAGCATACAGGCTTCCAGAGCCCACTTGTGTCTCCTGATCTCTGATAAACAGCCTGCAACCAGCTACTGGAGCCATTTCCAACAGTGTTTGCAGTAATGTCTATGCCAAACATGTAACAACAGAGATAAGAAATTTTGAGGGCTAACATTGGTCTGTTGAGCAGAAAAATGTGGGTCATCAAGAAAGAAACAGTGAGAGCACTTGGTAGAGTGAAGAATTTACTGTTTGATCTTATAATTTATGATTTACCCGCAACCTTTTTCATGTTACCATGGAAGTGGCAGCTGGAAGATGAACTGAGGTGTTATTGCTGCCAGGAAGCCAAAGAACAACACAGAGCATGAAAGCAAAGGTTTTCTTGAACACAGCATGGTATCTGGAGGATCCTATTAGATACAGCCAAGTTTTCCCTATATGGGCAGATCCTAGACACCTAACTTTTATGTTTGGAATCTGTGCCAATTTCTAAGAGAAAAATCAATCTCCATAAACCAACAATACAATTAAATACAGCAACAGCTAAAATTCATTCTAAGTAAATGGCATCTTAATTATGCCATTATCACTGATTTGCAAAATATCAGAGCTCTTACAATCCCATACTTACAATCTGCAATTATAAATGGCTACATGTCGCAAAGGGCAAAACATTCATTTTGCATTTACTGAGGAAACTGGCTTCCAAGTGGCAGAGGATGTGGATGTCCTTCTGTACATGAAAATAAACCTAAAGAGTGGATCTCATATAGGAGAAAGCTGAGATAGCCATATAGCAAAGAATTTTATTGCAACAGTTGCAAGTTGTGGTTTAACTGTGGTATAATTGTATGTAATTTTGTCTGAGAGCTTGGTCTCTGGTGTCCTGTGAATACGTGAGAGTCTCAGCTCTCATTTTAACAGTAGTGCCTTGTCCTGATCTGAACAGTGAGGTTTGATATTATGGACTCTGAAAGTGCTGAGGTAAGACTGAGTTAGGTGCTGAGATCATAAGACAAAATAGTGAAACACATGTTAAAATATAATAATGTGAGACTACTTTTATTAATTTTGTATCAACTCATGATTGTGAGTTTCATTAGTTCTGGTTACTCCATGTCTTCGTAGATTGAGTGAATCAAGAACAAAAGAGCTGATACTGAACTGTAGGAAATGGTCTTCTGCCTATTATAATCTTCCATATTGTTGAAAAAATAAACAAAATACATAGTTTTTACCATGAATCAACACAGACTTCTTTTCCTGAGATAAAATGTAATAAATCTCAGAGGATACCTACTCTGCTTGTTCTGGAGGGCTTGCATGGTAATATAAGAAACTTGCTTTTACATTTTAAACATCCTCCTTTTTGTTTTTATGGGAACTACAACACAGCTATGGTAATGCAAAAATGCCACTTCCTCAGAGATAGGAAGAATTGAGAAAAAGTAAATCATCAGGCAAGATGTTGTCTCTAGCACTTATCCCTCACTGGGGAACTTTGCAGTTCCTTTTTTCACCTAACAATAAGTTACAGGGCTAATTTAGTTGTTAGGATAGAAATGCAGCTTTCTGCCCCGGTATCCAAGATGCCACTACTTCCCTAATGAGTTCAGTTGATGTCTCCTTTTCTCAGATTTTTTTTCTTTGGAAATCAATGTCTTAGCAGTAAAAGATAGCATAATGCACTCATAGGAAATTACAGTATTTTATGAATCATTAAATGAGAATGGCAGAGATTGAGGTTTATTAACTGAGACGGCAAATGCCTGACAGTAAATATTTATGACTATATTGAGTTGCAACAAGCTGACAGAAAAGGGGCTCAAATAACCTTCTGTCCATTTCTTGTAAGCAGAGATATCAGCCTAGCCTTAGTCTATGTGCCCTTCCTGAACACATGCATGGAGATACAGAATCCTTTATCACAAATCCATTAGAGGTGTCACTGGTCACAAGAGTAACTGGACAAATGAAAGTCATGGCTTTGTTTCACATCCACATTGATTTGCAAAGTCAGGGTAGAGCTAAGGAGAAAAGCTTTTACCCTCCTACAGCTTTCTCTAGGCACTCTTGAAGGCACTATTAAGGTTTATTGCATGGACATTTCATTCCTAACTGCTTATTTGTTGGTCATTGTATATTAAGATCACAGAATCAATTTCAAAGAGTTTTCATGAAAAGGTTTGAAGTCCATTTAGAAGTAGTCTTAGTTATTTAGGTTGTCCATTCTTGCTCAGGAGGAAAACCCTCATTATGAACACAATGTAAGTACAGTCAATTTGAATTTTATGGTCAGATCTATTTTAAAACATTTTGTTAAAGAGTTTTCAGATGATGATACAAATGGAAACTTTCAAAAGTCAAACAGACAAAAATTGCTATAGAATTTGGAAGTCTATATAACAAGACAATTTTAATAATATTAACATATTATTTTATTTTATTCTTGCAGCCTCATCCATGAACTAGAATCAAAACAAACAAAAAAAAAGCTGACATTTATATGCATGGTTTCCCAGTAGGGGTTTGCTGCACTTGCTATTTGGTTTTAATTATTCTGGAGTCAGAAGGGAGGATTTGATGCTTTTCTTGCAACCTGTGATAACTCCTTTAGTGGTCATCTCTGTGAGAAAGCCAGATGAGTAGTTTGAATCAGAGCAATGACAAGAGGGCAAATGGGCAAATTGCTGCCCATGCAAAGAAGAGTAGATTTTGCGTGCAGAGTGGTAATACAGGAGATTCTGTAGCAGGTCCAGTGCCTATAAAAACGGGCCACAGAAAAAGGGGTCACATTAACATCTTTTCTGAGTGCTAAAAACAGGCCACATATAAGTCATTGTATATGGAATCTTGTTACCAGATGTCAGAGGGGAGGAGGTGGCAAAATGTGAATTTTAATCTTCTTCAACTTTACTTTATGTGGAATTCCACAATAAAGACAGATCTTTTGAAAACACCTGCAAAGGCTGATCACTGCGCCCTTACGTCTGAAGCTTCCAAATAGTTTCTTAAATAATATTTTTCTCTATTGCCTTTAAAATTTGATTGATGATGTACGAGTCTTAACTAACCTTCTGAATAAGCATCAGAACAGATGATACACCAGGTGATTTGCTTAGGTTTTTATTAATTCTACCCAGACTGCAAACAGAGCTAATACTATAGGATTCAAAAACTTCTGGCGACTACAAAATTTTGAAAGCCAAAGACAGACCTTATTCATGCAGAATTTTAATGAACTCTTCTGCCAGACAGTAACAAAAGTTTTGGATGTTATTTTTATGCCTTATAAGTTAAATTGTTCAAACTACACTTAGTTATCTAAATTATATTGCCTAACTGATTTAAGGACTTTTGGAACTTAGCCAGTAGGACTATAGACTCTTTGGTCTTTAGAATATGCAAATACCTGAATATAGACCAGAAGTTCACACAATGAAAAAGTATGAGATTAAGGAGCATGTACATTCAGACAAGTATCTTGAATTTACCAAGATTTTTTGTAAGCAGTGGACATAATGAAGCCCATTCTTCATTTCTGCCATTTAGTTTTACACTCCCCGACCTTCCCAGTAATTCCAGCTTGCCTTTTCATTTCTGCTATGCCATCACCCTCTGCAATACCCACCATTTTTCTGGAAGTACCCTAGATTTCAGCACCTTCCTTGACTCCTATCTCCACCAGAAGCAATTAATGCTGCAGCTGTTTCTGAGTGATCAGCCAGTTTTTTGCCTCACTGGTATGTGCCAGATGGAACAGAATGGTGCTGAGCCTCACACTATATGCTTTTTCTATGTGGAGGTACTGACCTGAGTGTCCTTCCAATGCAGTGTCTATCCAGTCTTCACAAAACTTACAGAAACTTTATATTTCTGATCATTTTCTCCTTACCTTAAATTTGTTTGAAATTGGCCAACACATTGCAAAGCTGCTTCGGGAAACAGACAGGAGGAATACAAAAGGAATCATTCCATCCAGAAATAAAACTAGAAAAAGAAAGAAAGAGCATATCCAGATTTCTCCTCTAAAACCCCATCAAAATTTCTGTTTTTTTTTTTTCCTCAGGAAGTATTGTCTTGGTTTAATTCTTCTCTGTTTTGCTGTTTTGTTTTGTTTTTTTTCCCATGGGCAAACCTGCAACATCTCCATACAATCTATTATTGCTGTTTACCACATTGTTTATTATGCTACAAAGTAAGGGATTAGGTTTCAGAGTGCACATGAATGTGTTAAAGCCATGCTGGGGTGAGTTGGAGGCAGTCAAAAATTGACCTGTTCTTTATAGACTCATCCTTCCTTCCATCCATCCGTCATTAGGTCAAAGCTTGATTCCAGACCTGAAGGAGAAAGGGAACAGTAAGGCAGGAGTGCTCTCACCTCCCATGAGTGTCTTCAAATTGAGAGAGCTCAGCTCATTGGGTGATAATTAAGCGTATATGATTTGGAAGTGTTCTCAGTGAGATGAATAAGCAGTTCAATGAAATTAATAAACATTTCATATTGTCATTTTGAGCTAAGTATGACAGATGGCAATGGGGCTGATGCTAGTTTTCAGTTTATATTACTATTAATTAGGTAGACAACCTACTGGTGTAGCAGTACTAAGACATTCATAGTAAATGGTTATTTTTCAGGATTATCTCCTAAACTTTTAGCTTAGAAAAACTTCCAATAACTTAAATGGCAGTGTAAAGGAAGAAATGAATAAACCACCAAGAGATATAAGTTTACCTTCTCCTGCTCATTGAGAGTGTCTAAATCTTTAGGGAAGGAATATTCAAGAAGTTCAGCATGTTCTTGTTTCACCTGAATCTATGACAATGCTTCTCTAAGATGTCTGCACATTTTGAAAAGGAAGAGCAAGAGCAGGAAAAAAAGCATATAGGTTCACTATAAGTCCTGGGGAAGAAAAAGGATCTTAATAATGCATAAAGCTTTGTTAGTTCCCCAGTGATTTGGATCTCTGAATATTGGTTTCTCTGGAGCCTTCTGTTATGGTGGCTACCTTAGGTAACCTTAACATTATAATCCCATCCACCCAGACTGCCAAGCAGCTCTGGTGCACATGAGGAGTTGAGAAGGCGTCTTTTCTGAATGGACCATGAGCCTTCATATGTCCCTAGGCTTCAGCAGGCATCAGATGACAGAGAATTATGAAGGTTAGGCTTTTTCTCCCACTTTTTTCTTTTGTCTAGAGATACAACTCTTTTTTTCTCTCTACATATGTAGGTTATTCCCATGTAAGAAAAGTCAGAACTGTTCTTCTGTCTGTTACTATATTAACTATATGCAGGAATTTTTTTTTTTGTTAAATTATAATTAAATGGAATAAAAAGGTTTGGAAGTGTTTATTTCAGCAAAAATGTTGGATCTCCCCTCTGATAGAATGGCAGTATTTAATACCTCTACATGCTGAGCAGGAGTCAATGTTTAATCATAGACTAAGTCAGTAAATACTGTCAAATTCCCTTACATTTACTATTTTATATACTCTTGATTGAAATGTCCCAAGTTCTAAAATAGAAATCATTAGTGAACCTGTTAGTTCCTCTGACCTTAATAATGTGTAACCATAATTAATTATCACATTGAAGCATTTGCTGTAACTTGTCATTAAGTGATTACTGCAGAGCAAGAATGCAGAATCTCAGTGAATTAATCAGTGACCTATATTTTCTGGTGCTTCTGCTTAAATTTAGCTTTGGTCAGAATGACGGAAGATCTGTCCAATTGCATTCTTGTTAAATGTTCTCAACTGAATAAGTCTGCTTACTGTCATTCAGTGAATAAAGGAGTGCTTTCTTCACAATGCTGTCACACATGGATTGGTATATTGATGGGAACTTTTAATTCATTCAGCTATGTCCACACCAGAGTCTCCCAAAACCCCATGTAGGAAGCAAGACCCTGCTGTCCCTAAAGCAATCAAAGCTTTGTTACCGAGTACGCTAGGAGCAGGTCTGAAACATAAATTATTAATCTACTTTTACTTCAGACCACTCAGCAATGGAAAAAATGTTTCTCTGGGACCAAACCCATTTAAATACGATGATAGACACCAGTAATTCAGCAGTTTAGAATCAATGTGCTGCAGCAATTTACTTGTACCACAATGTATGCCCAGGAGGATGGAAAAAGTGATAAACTCATGGTAAATGACAGTTTCTGACAATAAACAAAAAGGTTACAGTTATTTTGAGAGAGAACTTTTTCTTCACCCTTATTTAAATACACAACCTATCATGAAAATAAATTACATCAGAAACAACAGGAAGGCAACTTTTAAATAAAAAACACAGCATTAGTATGGTATTAATACCAGCAGAATGTATAAAGATCATCATCATCAATAATGAGGTACATTTTTTTTGAATATTGAAGTATAACTTTTAACACAAAATTACCATTTGTTTGGAACTAGATTGTACATGAAAAGGAGGAAAAGAACATAAAAATAAAAATTAATAAAAAAAAACAGGTTGAGGCAGGCTACGGAAAGTGGAAACTACATACCTAGGAGAGCAAATCTAAAAGATAAAACAAATATATACTGCTGGTTGTTGGGCCAATAAAACTGCATAGTTGCAGAAAAAGAGGATAAATACATAGAACAGATTTGCATACTGATCTTATTTTGTTGTTTTTGGGTTTTTTTAAATATAGAGCCTAGCTGCAAGGATCAAGAATAAAATGGACAGGTTGAGGTTTAAATGGAGAAATGAAGATCAACATTAGAGGTGCAAGAGAAGTGATTTTTCTGCAGCTTTTATTTATCAACCTTGAAGACAGAAAATATATTAGGTGAGACCTGTCTGACAAAGTGGGTCAAGACCATTTTTTCCAATAGGCTTGCTAACCTAATGAGCATGGCTTTAAACTAGATTTTTTTTTTTTTTTTTTTTTTGAGGGATGGAGATCTAAATGTGAAGAGAAATGGAGAAACAGGGGACCCCAGAGGGACCAGCCCATCGCAGAGGCTGTCATACATCCCCTGAGAAAGAATCGTGGGTGGGGACCATTTTCAAGTGCTGGTACACACATGCCCACAGCATAGGAAACAAACAGGAGTTAGAAATCTGTGTGCAGACACATAGCTCAGTATTTCTGAAATTAGAAATATACAGTACTATGATGGAAAGACACAGGCTTTTTAGGTAGGCTTAATTTAGGATTTGGTCAGGGAACCAGCAGACAAGGACTCTCGGGAGGCTGCCCTGAAGGGCAAAGTGCCCGGGAGATCTGGTTGATTTTTAAGGACAACCTGCTAGAGGACAACAGAGTGTCCTGATGGGCAGGAAGCTGAAGATGCCTGGCAGGAGAGATGAAGAACTCCTGACTGGGCTCCAACACAAAAGAAAGTATACAGGGGGTAAATGTGGGGACATATGCGTAGGAGGAGTTCAGAAACATATCCTGGGCATGCAGGACCAGTACCAGGCATTCCAAATGTCCACTGGGGACAAAACTGGTGAGGAAAGGGAAGGGCATCAAGGAAGAATTCTGCAGGGTCATTGGAGCAAGAGGAAGGCTAAGGAAAATGAGGCTCCTGTAGCCTAGTGACAAAGGATACAAAAAAAGACTGAATTGCTCTGTATTTCTTTGTCTCAGTCTTTACTGACAAGGTTTTCTCTCAGACCTTCCAGCTCTAACAGGCTTGTGGCAGAGTCCAGACGATGAGTCACTACCCACAGTAAACAAAAGTTGAGTTGTAGACCCCTTAAGCAAACTGAACATAACACAAGTCTACAGGACTGGGTAGTATGCATCCAAGGTGCTGAAGGAGCTGGCTGCCATCCTCACAGAGTGACTCTCCATCGTCTTTGACAGATGTGTCAATCGGGGAGGTTCTTGGTGACTGGATAAAGAGAGATGTCACTCACATTCAAGAAGGGCAAGAAGGAAAACCCAGGGAACTACACATTTGCTATCCTATTACTTGTTCATTGTTGCTGAGCAAAAAGTCAATTTAAAATTTAATCAAACTAGCTTTTCTTTTTAAGAGTTTAAATCAATGTTTTCTTTAATAGACCAGAGGTGAAAAACCCCTGTCAACAATTGAATTCTGCCTTCAAAGTCTCAGTAGAAACATTTTAATATTTTGCACATTAGTGCAGAATTCACAAATGTTTCCTATATTCATGTATGCCAGCCCAATATTTGTGCATCTTGCATACTGGAAAACATACTAATTGTACAAAACAAAGAGTCATCCTTTGACTTCAGATACTGAAAAAAACCTTATAAAATGAAGCAGGGTGGAGAAAGAAGCTTGTCTCCTCAGAGCATACAGTTTACATAATACAGATTTTTACTTTTTTTCCCCAGCAAGTCTGTTTCCTATTTCACTACATACTTATCTTCTTTGTTGAAACAGCTGTATCTTTCCAGCATAGTATGAGCGAAGATCACAAATAATATTTGTACAGCAATTTTTAACTACTGTACAAACAGAAGTAATCACTCTCTTAATTGTCTTTTTTTTTCAAGCATACACACAGTGTATTCTTTATTTTTTAAAAGGTGATAAAACTATGAAAGCCTACCAGAATGAAAATGTAGGTCTTCTATTATTAAGTATGTGAAGATTCTTACTTGCACTGATTTGCCTTGCAGTTAAAAATATACAAAGCCTTTCTTGCTTTATAAGAAAGAACCTATGCCTATATGTGCAAAAATAATGGTACCATCTACCACTTTCTGGAGCACCTGGAACACAAGAGCAGCTGAGATGGATCAGACCAAAGACCCACCTAACACACTCTTGTCTTTAGCAGTGGTTACTACAGATGCTTAGGAAATGGTGCAACTCTAGAGTGATTATTCTTGTGGTACATGCTCCCAACTTTCATTTATCTATGGCTTAGAGACTTCCTGAGTTTGAGATTGCATCAGCACAATTCTGATTAATAGCTTTGGTGGATCTTCTTTCATTACTGTATTAATTACCTTATGAACCCATTAATAATTTTGCATTTACTAAGTGGGGTGACAATGAGTTCTGAAGTTAAATTACATGTTGTGAGAAACTGTTCCTTTTGTCTATTTTGGGTCTGCGGACAGACAACTTTATTAGCCCTTCTTGATTTTCAGGATTTATTACTACTCCTCTTGTTATTTTCTTCTCAAAGCTGTTCTATGGACACCGCAATCTGACAGCTGCTCAAACAAATCCCCCTATGGTAAGAACTTTCTCAAGCTCCTTTTTTCATAAGCACCAATGCAAAAAGATTCATTTAGCTCTTTTGCTTTTTTTTTTTTTTTTTTGTCCTCTTAAGATGTCTTCACATTCATTAATCCTTGCCATCCTTCCTATATCTCCAGCAAGTGTGCTACCTTGTCATTCTAGCAGCTTGGTCACTATCGCCAGCTGGGTCACATAGTACTGCTACTACAGTTTTTCTACATTGGTAAGGAATTTCAGTACACGAAGATGGTGCATAACTGATGCACAAAGTTTAGAACAATGCCAGTTTTGTTACTTCATATAGTATCTATACATCATTGACAATATCCATTCCTATTACGCTAATACATGATCAACTTCCAGTGCCTACAGTATATCATACAGATGACAAAAGCCTACTAATCAAAATAACGTATCTATTCTAAAGACAAAAACCCACTGTAAATCTATTTGCACATTTCCTGTTAGCATCAGTAAATTATGCATGGGAGTAATTATTTTATGGCCTTTGATATAGAAACAGAGATAATTACTTTCTTAGAGTAATTTAAAGCCTCTCTCTATATACTAAAGTAATTCAGGTTCCCACTTGGTAGAGTGGGACAGTTGTTAGCTCTTGCAGTCTCTGATGTAGAAGGAAATATTTCATATGAGTTGATAGGGACTGGACAAGTTAATGAAAGGGAAAACAGAAAAAAAAAAATTATAGAGTCCATTGAGGATTACTAAACAGATAGAAATGACGTCTGGTTCAGAAAGGCCCTGAATTGCAGGAGGTTAGAGGGTCTCAGGAGGAAGTATCCTATGCTTGCCCTGCCTGACGTTATTTTCTGGACATCCGCTTTTTCTGGGCAGTGTGATACAGATACGGAACTTTGATCTGACCTAATGCAGCTGCTCTCATGTTCCTGTGTTTAGTGATAACCTGAATATTAACTCAACCAGTCTCTAAAATGCCTACAGTTGTATAAAATATGACAGCAAATCCTACTGGCAGGTATAACCTAAAGTGTGTTGTTGTGGGACCCTAAGTGGTAGTTGTATTTGCTTCAAGTTTGCAAATATTTATGATTTACTTACAGATACCTGATAATTTATGGATCTTTCAATCTCAGGCTTTGTTCCACAAGACTTCCCTTGTCCTCTAACTTCTTCCGGGAACATGATGCTTTCACAGTTGTAGAAAAAGGATTTACTGCTGGGCTAATGCCATATGGGGCTTGGAAAGTCCCAATTCTTAAACATCTGCTCTTTTCAAGTAAAACTGGGCATATTTTCAGCTTAATGAGTGTGATATATTTGTAATATCAGTTGAAAGTGGAGACTGTATCCTGCAGACAGGTGCTGGATCTCATAATCTTTGATTTCAAATTCTCATCAGAATGGAGGGAAAATATCTTAATAAAACGACAAGATACCCATGAGAGAAGATGAAGCAATTAAAACTTGTTACCTGACTCTCAATTTATAACTAAGTATATCAAAGAGTTATCTAAATATAAATTAAATCTCTCACAACCTAATGAATATGATTATATCTGTTCTACAGATGGATGGAAGACTTGCACTGTGAGTAGGACGTATGTTAAAACTCCCAGCTGTTGCTTCTGTACTTCAGATGAGACTATAGAAGCTTATAAAAAACTAAGTCTGTTTCAGCTTCAGCATGTACGTGTATTTACTTTTCCTAACCAAACGGTTATGTGACAGTTCAGTGCTCATTTTGTGGAA
This sequence comes from Tetrax tetrax, assembly GCA_009806455.1. Lineage (NCBI taxonomy): Eukaryota > Metazoa > Chordata > Aves > Otidiformes > Otididae > Tetrax > Tetrax tetrax. The sequence continues at coordinate 306,136 of WHYT01015805.1, forward strand.
ACCTGCAGTTGTAGCAGGAGGAAGTATTCAAAAATAATTTTCACAGAGGAAAGCAATTTACTACAGTTTAACAAAGTTTTTTTTTGCCCAGCTTATGAGGAAAGAAACAGATTGGATTCTAGAAGGGATGTGTAATACCTGTTAATGATATCTGTGATATGTCACTTGTGTACACATCTATTTATTTGTGTAAACATTCATTCATTCGATTCAGCACTTCTCTAGACAAACATATGGTTCATCATGCATACTTAGAGTCCTGTGTTTGACTTAATGAATTCACACAGATTTGATTCTATCTTTGAACAAATAACTTGTGATGTTTCTAAGGAATGGCACATCTGCACTGGAGATTTGGAAATCACATAACAGGATGCAGTTTTTCACTAGGAGTGCAGCTGAGGGACTTGGTCCAAAACCTGATGAAAGTGTTAGCCATAGAAATATATCTTTATAAAATTCCTTTCATGACTCTTTTTTCCTCCAGGTTCCCTTGACATTTCTGTTACCTGATGGAGAAAGGTACAGTCTTTCAGTCTGGCCCAAATACTTTAAGCAATTGCTCTGCAAACATACTGTTCTTTGTAGCTGCTTGTCAGCAGTATGTAAGTGCCAGCTACAAAATAACTTTAATTTAGCTGACAAGAATCCATTCCAGAGCACTGTAACATATTTAACCAAAGCAGTTTTAAAACACACAGAGAAGAAAACATACCTCTGTTAGGTGCCCTATACACACATTTTGATTATTTTTATTTGTAGGAAGAGATATCAGTTGCACTGGAAAATATTATTCCAAATAAACACCAAAAAAAAACCTGCACTGCCCCAGAAATGCTTCACTTGATACTTTTGACATGCGAAAGGAAATTCAGGAGTACAGATCTTTCTCATGCGATGCTGTACAAAATGTTACTGTTCTATGTTATACTCCCTAGTCTGTGACTGATCTACAGATGATGTGTGTCACGCAGTTCCTACAGACATGAATATCCATGGATGTCAGGGCATTAGGTGCTACTGAACAACAGAATAAGAAAGTGTCTGCACCTTTAGAAGTCTTTAAAAAAAAAAGAATGTCAACTTTCTGCTAAATTAATGTTACATAATGGGTTTTAAAAGGAGAGAATTATAGATTCATTTAATAAATTGTCTTTTTATAGGACTATCTGTTTTTTATAAAATATATAATCCTAGTAAGAGGCTTTTGTCTTCAAAATATAGTAATTGAAGTGATGGTCAAAAAAACTCAACGTAAGAAGCTGCAGTACAAATGGTGCAGATTTTCAGGTGATTCACATTCTGAATTTTATTCATCACACGCATATAAAATAAGTTTTAAAATAAACATGCCCTAATGATTATGGTACCTAACCTGAGTTATAGAGGCTGTTCCATCTGGTCTAAGCAATCAAGGAGAAATTCCCTGTGAACATCTATATTATAGGCCTGTTCCCCTTAGCGTCCAGGGGACAGAACATCTATTTCAGTTTAGTTTGAGGCAGCTGCTGGAAAAATTGTCTTTCTTTTCTCTTGTGAAGGAAAAATAAACAAGAGCCTCCTTAGGTGTGTGTAACCTGTACGATCCCAGAGTGCTTTCTACCTCTGGGTACTGATTTGTTTCCTACTTTTGTGTTATGATACCCCAGGAATGTGCTTTGCTCTCTACACGCTCTGCTTTCCCAGCACAGGCAAGGAAAGGATTCGAGGTACAATTGTACGTCCCTGTTACAAGACAGTCAAGACAAAGACAGCAGGACTTGTGGAGCACATCTGTTCCACAGGTTAGATGCAGCCTATGGACATGATAATGCTCACATAGGTAGCCTGGCATGTTTCATAGAGCTTGGTCCTTCATGGTCTATACCCAGAACATCATAGAATCAGAGAATGGTTTGGGTTGGAATGGGGGGATTGGAAGTCCAACCCCCCTGCAAGAAGCAGGGACATCTCCAACTTGATCAGGTTACTCACAGTCTCAACCAACCTGGCCTTGAGTGTTTCTAGGGATGGGGCATCTACCACCTCTCTGGGCAACCTGTGCCAGTGTTCCACCACCCTCATTGTAAAAAATTTCTTCCTTATGTCTGGTCTGACCATCTTTCAGTTTAAAACCATTACACCTTGTCCTATTGCTACAGGCACTACTAAAAATTCTGACCCCATCTTTCTTGCAGGCCCCCTTTAAGTACTGAAAAGCTGCTATAAGGTCTCCCCAGAGCCTCCTCTTCCCCAGGCTGAACAACCCCCACTGCCTACAAGTTTGCCCTAAAAATCTAGGAAGAAAGATCTTACAGAAAGCTTTACTCCTCTGTCTCCAAGCAACTCACCTCACTGAAGCTCAGGTTTTAGTCTTCTCCAAGGAAGAAAAGCCAGAAGAGGAGCCACTCCAGGCTGCAGGAGAAGTGCTCCCAGGAAGGAAAGAAGGAAGGATGGCTCCAAGTGCAGAAAGCAGGATGAAACATTAATGAAGCATCTACTTCTGTAGTGTAAATAAACATAAACAGAGAAAACAACAACAGAAGGAAGTAAAACCAAAATGAAAAACTCTTGCAAACTTTTCTTCCCCTGGGAAGGGACAGAGTGTACAAACAGCATAAGACAGATGTGAGGATGCTGGGTTTTCCTCCCTCAGTGTGGTTCCGAAAGGAACGTCAAAAATTATAATCCCAAGCATTATATAGGAAACTGTGTAGAAACAGAGAATAAACAGTTGAGGTTTTTTTTTTTTTAACTGCATTTTACTGCCAATTTCATACTGGATGGTTATACACAGATGCAAGAAGAATTTGGCCCTGAAACTGGTTGCTTGCCAGCTGAAACAACTGAAGAATTAGATCAGCTTCTGTACAGTGCCATAAAATGAACAATGGCTGTTGTAATACCGTATCTTACAGATTCTTCCCCATGTTCCTTTTTTTTTTTTTTTTTTTTTTAATGATGAATGTAAATATTAAAATGCTGTGATATTTTTAAACTTGGCTTTGGAATACTGGAGTGGCTCTGTGGGAAAATCATTTGTCCCTGGCTGTGTAACAATTGCTTTCCACCAGTCAAAACTCTGGCTACAATCTGTTTCTAATTAATCAGGAAGACAAGACAGGGCGAGTTTTGTACTGAGACAATGTCATATATAGTGGAGTCACTGTAAAGCATGCCAGACAAAGATGTGTTTAGTGCACTAAAAGGAACATTCTAATTACCAGCTTAATGCTCAAGTCTTAAATCCTTTTGAAAAACCGATACACATTAAAGCATAGAAAATAATCTGGATACAGTGAAAACACGTAATGTAAAATAGTAACTCCTAGGCCAAGCAAGAATATTTAGAGTTTTATCATGAAATTATTTAATTCTTCCAGAAGCACTGCAGAGTACAGGAAATTGAAAAATGTTGACAATCTAGCTCCTTGTTCAAAGCTAGGTCTTTGACTATTCACCATCAATAGTTTCTAGAACTGATAGAGCCGAAATAGGTTTTACAGCTTACAGAGTAAAAGATGTGATGCTCCAAAAGATAATGAAAATAGAGAAAATTTTTAAAAATAGTTTGTGAAAGCTGCTTGTATTTTCTTGGCCAGCACTAATCCTTCGTTGCTGTACAGAGTGCTCTCTTGCAAACCTTACTACCACAGATGGTTCAGCTAAAGTAAGGAGAAGCATTCATCTACCAGCTATGTGCAGGGGCAGATCATAAGAGAGAAAAAATGATTTACTTTAGAAAATGGGAGTAATGGAAAGTATGTCTGTGTTGACTTTTATTTTGTTCTTGTTCCTTTTATTCCTGATGTGAGGAGCACTGTAGTGAGTGCTGTGTGTCATTGCTCTTTGGGATGCTGGAAATAGAATAGGAATTGCTCCAGCAACAGAGCTTAGAAGTGATAGTCAGCAAGTGTGTTTGTGAAAGAGGAGTTATGTCTGTTTATTATTCTGTCTTCTTTTGAAGAAGACCAGAGCTGTCCTATAATCTCTTAAAATTAAACTCTTCTCAGGCTCTTTCCGGAAAAGTATTTCTAATTTTATTGCAAATATGAGTAAAAGTCCAGGGTACTGTTTCTGTACTTAAAACAAAATAATGATCTGTTATTTCTAGATGCATAAAGTAGTAAAATAACCTGTAGGCTTGTTTAGCTTCTGTTCATGCTATAGCACAGCAGTGTCAGATAAAGCGATACTCCGAGTGCATGAATTTAGCTGACGGGTTGATGTTATGTTGCAAATAGACCTACAGGTCACTTTGTGTACCAGCAACAGTTAGAGATTTCAGCTGACTTTTACATGTAAGCAGTTCTTGTGAGTGGGTGGGCTTTGTGGGCAAAAACTCTCCCAGGACTGAGATCTCACTTGATAATCTGGCTCCGGATGTAAAAATGTTACCCATTGGAAACTTAATCCAGCAAGGGCCTTCTTTTTCTTCCTAACATTCCATCCATGCAGCACATACCCTTTTCCTCTCTCCTTTTCCTCCCACCCCTCAAGGTTTGCTGCCTTATCAGCAAAACATACAAAAAGGATTTGTTACAGATTAGTTTTGCAAGGTTTCTCATAATTGACAGGAACACATGAACAATACGTATCTGAATCAGACCACTCTGATTATTTTAACTTTTCTTCTGCAGTTACTTTCCCTGTTGCTGCACACTCCCCAGAATTAGACTGTATGTACTTTGGGGATAGGAATTTGTGTGAAAATCCTAGTTATGTTAAATACAAAGATAATTTTGTGCTCTAAGATTTTACTACTTGCCCTTCTACCTGTAATGCAAAGCACCTAATCTGCCTTTGGGCTATAAAAGCATGAATAATAATAGTAATTCACAATGGAAAAGTCATTGTAACTGAATGGGGCGAGTAAAACCATAATGAAGTTTGCTGAGGCTAAACTAAATAGCATGAGTCATTTCTCATCAGGGACTATTTCTGTGATGTGCACTGAGCATGGGATGCTAGCACCAAGACAACTTATTGTTGATACCTGGGCTCAGCACTGTTGCAAAACAAAGAAAATTTTACTAAATATACTGTGAGTTTAAAAAAACAAAACAAAACAAACAACCATACAGTAGAAGAACCAAAACCATAAAGCAATAAAAACCAATTGAGAGGGATGATGACTACTGGGTACGTTTCATCAGACATTCTTAGCTACGCTGTGAATCATCAGTGGCCTGGGAAGTCTTTCCTGGAGGTTACTGAAAATGGCTTTTTGGTTTTTCAGCTTCTAAACTCAATTAAACCAGAATAAAAATAAGAGGAGATATCTCCCAGTGCTGTGATTCTAGCTGCTGATGGCCAGGCTGGCAGCCTGTAGGAAGCAGGAGCAGATAGGTCACACCAGGCAACGTGGGACAGCCCCGCTCCACAGAGTGTGAGGTCTCTGCTTTGGTCTGTAAGATTTTTGGGGCAGGGACATAGCTGAATGTGTTTGCTACCTCTTAATAGCATACCTGTTTCAAACAACTAATGGTATTAAGTAACAAGACCCTGTTCCAAGACAAAATATTTATGTCACTTTTTATGCTTTATACCCAATTTCTACAAAGGTTTTGATATTGCTGTTGTAATTAAATATAAAAAATATTTTTCTTAAAAGATTATTATGATTTTATCAGAATTACATGAGCTTCTGATATATGTGCAATTACATTAATTGACATTGGCTATAAAATCAATGTTGGAGGCAAAGTTTTCATACACAGAAACACAATCTATACAATTTCTCTATTAAGGAATAGTAGGAACTTAGGAAAATGTAGTATATTTACAATGAAACCCTATCAGGAGCATGATGTAAGCTTAGTTAAATATATATTTACACCAAATTATTTCACTTCTATCTCCACCTGGTGATTAAAAACACTGCAAACCATCTAGACATTTTCTAACCATAATGGACAGACTTGAATACTCATTTCCATTTCTAGAGTACACAGATACCATGGAAAGGAGTTTACCCAAACACAGAAGACTGGAACCATTTTTCTTTTTACTGACAGCTCTGTTGCCCCTTTCTCTTCCAAGGACCTTCTGACCCCATGGCAACTATTATCTCCTCTCCCATGCTTAATAAGTGTATTTCAGATTAAATAAAGATACGCCAACCCAATTGTCTCCCTGTTTGTAACCTAAACCACAATTCATGGTAGTTGAAGCACATACCCTGTATTTGAAAACTCTAACATAGTTTAATGTATTAAAAAAAAAAACCAAAACCAAACCACACTCATGGTTTTTATGATTTTATATTTGAAAGAAAGAGACTGCAATAAAGCAGGCAGCTATATGAACAGTTAACGAGGATGTGAAAGTATACGATCAAGGAAAAAACAACCCCATAGAACCAATCCTGGCAAATAGATATAGCATGAAACTCTAATGCTAAACAAAAAGTTCACTGTATAAGAAATTTGCTGTGGTTTCTCTAGAAATTGAACTGAGCATCTGTGGCTTGAACTTTAGGTATGTGGACAGCCAACACTCAAGTAGCATTAATAGACAGTGCAGGGATGGGATGGGTTTTTGGTAGGTTGTTCTGGGTTTGGAGGCTGTCTTTTGATGGATTTATTACATTTATTATTTTGTCTCTTTTGTTAAGGGAATATAATTGAGGAAGAAAAACAACACAGCAGGATGGACTAACCCTGGAGAAATTGATTATTCTTAGATTTACTGTGCATTTTCTGGGGTCTTCAGGCCACAGAAACTTCAGCAGCTCTGCTGTGACTGCCCAGGTATATGTCCTTACACAGCAATAAATACATGGTGATTTGAGATACTGTGAAAATTGTTAAGGAGAGAAACTGTGAGAGGTCTTCTTTCCATCTACATTAACTATGCTCCTGTGTAAACTAACTTGTTGATAATTATGGTTGCCAAGTGCTGGGTAAGTTTGTTCAGGATCTTATCAAATTATGGTCACATATCAGCATTGAAATAAGTTTATACAAGTCCTTGAAATTAATCTTATCTTTAAAATTTCTCTGTGGTATACTTAAAAGCAAAGTGTTTTTGTAAATTCATTAGGCTGTTCTGGCACGAGTACTCCTACGTCTGGTAATCTATTATTTATGTAAATAGAAAAGAGATTTCATTGCGTATTTTTGCTCTCCCCTGTACAGAAGAAATGAAAGCAATCATTTTAAATTCTGAATTTATTCACTGAAGTCCAAAGACATCCTGTGATACACTATCATAGACTTCCTTGAAAGTGGGAAAAACCTAGAGGAGGTTCTGATATCTTCTCAATAAAGTTTCTGAGCAAACATGCTAGGGACTCATTAAGGCAAAAAGAAAATAACATGTCTGCAATTATTCTGAAATTAAGTAGTCATGAGCATTATAAACTCTTTTCAAAGTGTCAAAAAGTCACACTTTTCAGCATGAACCAATTGTACCTGTTATTAAACACCGTACATGCCTGCCTAACCTATGTTTAGCCAGATTGTCGATAATGTTTTCAGTCTGCACCTTGTTTTCATCCGCAGTAGTTCAGCTAAAGGAGAAAAGAAGTGACATAACCCCTCAAGTCCTTCTTACAGGCACATGACAATTAATTGCTTGAAAACTAATGTTTGAGCTAGATTCCTCCAAGCACTTTGTAACTAAACAGCAATCTTGTATTGTTCACAGAGTGCCCATTGTGTAGTTTTTCTCAGGAAAGTTGCATGGCAATTCTATCTGAAAAAACTCAGACTAATGGGATAATTTCCTGTTAAATAAAATTGCATCACAAATGCAATTAATATCCAAACAACCTAAAGCCATCAAAATACTGGTCGCTTAGGAAAATAAGAGATTAGGCAATTCTGCTGAACATTCATGAGTTCTTATTCCTGATTATTACAAGATACTAAAGGAAAATTTGAGAGTCTCTAAATTATTTCATTAAGATCACGCATCTATGAAACATGCTCTAATTACAGAAGAGAAAGGGTGTTAAACCTATGGATGTACAGACCCTGGGAGGAATATCTAACTCATCCCTTCACCTCTTGATGCAGGGTACCTGGTTTTCCCAATCCATCAGCAAATCTCATTGCATTACTACTCATTCTTTGGAAATTCCAAAGGCTAAATCCAAGGAATTAATGTGAAATCTTGCCTTAATGATATTTCTGCCAGCCTGAGCAGATCCAATAAATGGAATGATTTCATTTCTTTCAAGCTGAAACAGGCAGGCACGTGCATCACCTCGAGATGCTCAGTTATCAAGCTTCTGCTTTACATTCAGTTATACATGAATGGTTACCCAAATGCTACTTCTCAGTGTCTGTCAAAGTTGAAAAAATGCCTCCTAGCATTAATTTCCTCAGTGAGTTCACCAGTAGGTCAATTAACATTTGTAGACTAACAGAGACATTTAGCAACGGAACATACCATTGAGCATTAAGGGTAAAAAACTACCTATTCATTTTAGCACAGAGGCAAAGAATGACAGAGAACTTTATTACATAAGCATGTTAAGTAGTATTTCTACCACTACTAATAAAATTGGGTAAAAGATAAACACAAGAGAAAATTTTCAGAACCAGTGGGATGTGTGGCACTAACTCTCATTATCAATGCATTTGTGCGCACAGTAATTAAGAAGTTATAAACCAAGGTCTGTGAAGCTTTCTGTTGAGAACATTTCACATTAAGTGGTGCATTTTGGAAACAAATTCAGAGTAAGCCAGGCATGGAAGTCTTCGAGGCATGCAGAATGCTTTACATTATGGCTGTCCTCATGTCACTCTGCACATGGGTGAAAAGGGTGGTAAGCCCATCTATGGCAGAAAAATCTTGGTATGCCACAGATTTCCTCAGTTGTCCTTAGATGCAATTAGTAAGTGTTCCTCACTTTCCTAGTCTAGTCTTACAAATGTAGTTAGTATGAAAGTCTTTTTAGTACAGAAAGAAAATGTTCTGCAACTCTTACTCCTGGTTGCCATCATTTGCGACTCAATAAGCAAATCACAAGTGAAAAAAAAATCTCCTTTTATACTGAGGGTAGTTCAAATTTATCTTCTCAAATCATTATTAGCCATCCGTAAAACAGGTAAGTTCTGATTGATTCTATCAGAAATATTTAGTAGCATCTGCTGGTTGCAGACATGTTTCAGACCTTAAACGTAAGATATTTAAGCAAGAGCTTGCTCATTCACATTAATATATTCCTTCTACATAGGTTAATTTATATGGAGGCTTGAGAATCTGCTGAAACTTGAAGTCAAACAAAGATTTTTTTACCGCTATTGGAAATTCAATCAGACACACGGTCTTCAAATAACATAGATCTAGATGTTATCAGTCATATTTTTCTTTACATTAGTATTTACCACATGTCCTGTGACTAACTTTTCAATTACTTGTATGAGAAACAATATTTGAAAAGCTTGTGATGTAATAAGTAAGACTATTGACATTTTTCTGGAATGTTAGTAGACTCAGTTGTTTTCCATAAAGAGGATGATCTATATTGGCTCAGTAAATACACTGAGTTGCATACGTTAGAAGATTATTTAATTATAATACCGTAAACACCCTATAGGAATGATCTTATCGTTAACACCGAGATAGGTTGCAAAGATTTAAGTGCTTATCTTGATATACACCAAATGCATACAGACAAGCAAATAAGAACAGTGGCATATATCAGTGGTGCAAACCATTCCTTAGGCAGACTTCACTGCAAATCCACCCTTTCTGCTCTTCAACTCTCCAGTTCCCTGTGCAACCTGCTGGGAACCTTACCAATTCTCCCCACTAGCTTCATGAAGTGTTGAAGTGTTGGAGGAAGCACGTCCTGTGCCTTATACATCACAAAAGGGGAATGCATATCTGATATTTAGTACAACAAATCTCTTCTGCACAGGTCCATCACTGACAGCACGGCATCAAGCTGCTGCGTCAGTCCAAACAATCCTTACCCACTCTGCTGCACCAACCTGATCTCAGGTGCAAGGGAGAAATGAGCCTATGATGCCATCTTCAGAAACAAGAAATCCCCAGAGGAAAAATATAAGAAAGTAGTTTATGGGTATGATTGGAAAACAACACTACTTTCTTTCCTGATGAAAATAAAATTTAATTTATGCTTGTCAATGTAAGAAACTGCCAAGTTAAATCCACATCCACTGCCGCATAGCAAAGGACAATACTCCACTCCTTGTCTGCATCAGGACTATTTGCAGTCTGGACACCAGCAAAGAGACAGAGGCAGCATTCTTGGGAAACACCTGTCCTTGTTCCATGGGCTACTTGACTAGCACAGCACTTTTCCTGACTAGCAAGCTAGCTGCAGTGTAGCATGCATCTCTCTCCAAACTGGCACCTACTAAATGGGATCAATGGCATACAATCCCTGGTTGTTTTGTTGTTGGCATGGGGGGTTTTTTTGTGTTTTAATACTGTCAATTAAATCATTAACAAAAAAAAAAAAATTAAACCATCAGGCATTCCAAATCAATATCGAAATTCAGAGAAAAATATTACTTGCTTCTGCAGCTTGTCATTTGGAAGAAATAATACATGATCCATCAAGAAAGCAGCATAGCCAAGACTGTAAATCAGCAAAACTGAAATCCCTATAGCATCGTCTTTCTGTCAGCCTTTCCCCAAGACTCACAGAGTTGCAGGATATCTGCCAAAGAAGTGGCATAAAATGCGCCAACACAGATAAATAAAATACAGTTATCCCATCTAAAATTTCAGATACGTTTCTCCCCTTTCTAAAGTATTGTACCTAAAGTATTGTGTTTATATATATATATATGTATATGAACTGTATATAAACTATATATATATCAATATATATATATCAATATATCTATATATATATCTATATTGAGAGAGATATATTGATTTTTATATATATACATATATATATATATATATATCTGTTCAACATTTCATAGTCTCCTCGTTCCGTGTTATCCCACTGCTTCTTTGCTTTATCCAGCCAGGCAAAATTTCAAGGGGAGAAACAAAGTGTGCAACTTAGTCATAAATGACAGGTATCCCTTCAATATATTTCCACAGGCCTTTTTTAGATGTTAGCTGGAAGGTTCCAGGTCCTGCTGCACACCTGACTACAACCAATTACAGCATTTGCATTGACTTAACACTTTTTTTTTT
>WHYT01015805.1:317270-403638 GCA_009806455.1 Tetrax tetrax
TTTTGGTTTTGTGGGGTTTTTTGTTTGTTTTTTGGGTTTTTTTTTGTTTGGTTGGGTTTTTTTAATCCTTCATTCTAATGGTTCATTTTCAGAAGCATGCAACTTGTATATCAGGGTAGAGAAAAGGAAGAGGAAGGAACTGTAGACTGTTAGATGGCATTCAAGGAAAAGCCTTTTTGCTGTTTGTGCAAAGATTAAGTGTGTCTCAAACACCACATCTTAATTTTGTAGGTCTTCAACAGTGATAACAGCTGAATCTCTTATTTTTAGCCCCTTAAAATCCTAGGTCTCTATTTCCAGAGACATTATCAGTATTAGATACTGGTTTTACTAGTAAACTAAAATAAGTTAGCATTTTACTTATTTCAGCTGGCAATAGACTCAGACTTAGTTCTTTCACTGGCAAGATTTCAGGACAAATACGTGCAAATGGACAGCAAGCATATTTTAAATTCACATTTCTGTTCATCTTCAAGCAAAGCATCTAAGCACAGGAATCAACCTTCAGCCCTCTACTTACACAAATTCCCAAAGTGCATCACATAAAGGTTTTAAAGTCTTTGAAAAGTCAGTGCTAAAGACACAAACCTTGAACAGATATCAAAAGGGAAAAAATAAGGACAGATGTATCATTAAAAACAAGACCGTTGAAAAGTCTTTACAGATCAAATATCTTACTTGTTAAAGAGATTCCCAAAACAATCCCATGAATAGCTGAAATTGCTGTGACAGGATAGGGCAGGATTTTGCAAACCTCCATTCAGTCATTTATTCCCTATCCGCCAGCTGTGATAATTCTGCAAAGGATTGAATTCACATGGTACTGAATAGTTCTCTGTCCTATAGAGATGTCTGTGGGTTATCTGAAGCAATACAATTATAGTCATTGCAATGAGGAAACAACTTTGTGGTTCTTTATACATAAATGAATTTTAACTACAAAATACTCATTGTATTTTTTGTTGTTGGAGAAAAGAAAATCAACTTGTACAAATGCCTGCTTTAAATCAAAACTCAACTGTTGCTGTTTTTAAAGTTTCATTTTCTTCTGTTTAAAAAATCTGAGATGGATCCCACTGACTTTACCAACAAGAGGCAACGGGTACAGGATCAGTCATACATTATTTGCTTTAGTTTTATTGCGGTAATCTATGTTGATTTTTTAAAATACATATTATATTCTGATGTCTTTTCAAGGATTTCTCCAGTTTTCTTACCTGTATTTTCCTCAGAGGTCCAAAATCCTACTGGTAAGCACTCATGATGGCTACTCAATGGAGCAGGATATTTTCCAGCTGTTCTGCTGATACCCCTCCTGCAGTAAAGTGGTAGTCACTCAGAAGTGGGTGGTTAAGAATTGATCCAAAAGTTAGATCCGTTAAATAAATATAGTGATCATCTCTTTTTTTACATAAAATCACTGCCAATCAATGTAGGTAAATTGGCTTAGTAACAGCTTTCAGACTGGATCTTTATGACCAGTAAAATATTTAGTAGTGAACAATAAAAGCTACACAAAAATTATGTGAGGTTAACTCGTTAGCTGAATAGCAATAGACAATAAATAGGGATCTACACTTGTGTATATAATCAGGTCAAGTTTTCAGGGGCAGCAAAAACAAGAAATAAGCAACAAATGAGGATGTTTAAGAATATGCACAGCCATGGCAATTTACAGCTTGCTGCTCCCTCAGATATTGGGGCCAGAGGAGCAGCTATTCACAGCTCATTTGCTAGCTCTGAAAGTGCTGCTGGAGGTAGAGAAAAAAACAAGGCAAAAATATTGAATATAAATTCCTTGTTGTGACCTATAAAAAATAGCCCATTGTCCTTAGATGTTTTCAGTTGAAAATAATTCAGCTCATTCTTTGCAGGCTGAAGTGTCAAACAGAGAAAATGCTAAGATGATGTCTCCTAAAATGCATTTATCTTTTCCCACTGAACTAGAAAAACTACACCAAGTTATTTGGGGCATCTTATTTAAATTTGCCTTAAATACAAGGTAGCTTTTAAGTGCAAAATAATGTGCAGCTGATTTTTTTATAAAATATACTCACTTTTTTGACCTTCCACATCCAAAAAAGCTGTGATTCAGAGCTTATAATGATCAACTGAGCCAGCATGCTTTTTATCAACACTATTTTCTACTGAGAAATATTTGCAATCCAAACAGATGTCTTCACTGTATGACTTTTGACGTGTCCGTCCTTTTTCCCAGTCCAGAAGACTAGGATGCCTGAAGTCCTACTAGAAAATCTGTTATTTTCTTCTATGAGTAACAGGTAACTGTTAATAGCAGTTTGCATTACTAGACCAAGGACTTTTACGTGGAAAGTTCCATGTGTAACTTCCATGTGTAAGTGGGGAGGTTCCAGCTGAAAAAGGAACTAATACTGAAGTCTCAAAAAATCTCAGTCCAGTGCTCTGTGAGGCTACAGTGCTCCTTATGTTGGTTTGTCAGTGAGAAGTACAATCTATTGAAAACCAAACCTTCAGACTTTTCTCGTCAAATGCAAAGGCAATCAGACAGGGAAATTGCAGTGTTCTGGGATGGGATTGTCTGTCCATCCCCTTCTTACTACAGTAGCCCCATTTTGGGTGGAAACTTCTCTTGGAAATAGGTGAAGTAGATTTATATTTTCCAAAGTGTCATCATATGGGACTCTAATTATACATCTGCTAGTTTTCTTCCAGGCATTTAGAAACTGAGTGATTGTTGCCAACATCGTCATAATCCCTGAGCTGAGTCTGACTGGATTTGCTAGACACTAATGGAAGCAATGTTACCAGCTCTCAGGTCATGCTATACACACATTTCTATTTGTAATACTTGCTAGATCTTAAGGACAAAACTCAGTTCCCCTGTCTGCAATGCAGTGTTTCAGCTGCAGTGCAGATCACCGATATCTATTCTCCCTGTCCAAGTCTTGGAGAGGTCAGCTATGATTTTATGAACATCTCTCTGCAATTGCTTTCCACGTTCTAGTGTGTTTTTCACAATCAGTGTGATTAGAGGGTATATGTTGCCTTTCTATCTATGCTAGCTTATTGCTGACCTGCTAAGCTCAGTTCCTAGTTTTTCCTGGTTTTTCCTATGACTTTTTAATGCACCCCAATTGCTGACCCTCCAGACACTCTCAGCCTAAGTAGCTACAAGAGCGACCTGTGGTCTCTGACCTCCCTTCTTCAGTATGTAGTGGATATCCAATAATTTGTATGTTGTCTTCTCTGGTATGCCTTTGAGTCCCATATTACACTCACCCATGAGAGACCAGAAGTGATCTCCTCTCCTGAGGGCCAGGACCGTGGTGCCCAGCTACACCGTTCCTTCATTTTTAACCTGTCATGTTGAGGAGCGCAGGAACAGCAAGAACTTGGGTGGAAATAATATCAACAGCAGTGACAAGTTACCTCCTTGTAATATGGTGCTTTTATGTAAACATTTCATAAGAAAACTGGTCTTGTTTTTGTGTTTTCTCACTTTCATTTCTTCTCTTTCTTCTGAAAAACAATGAAAGCATAAACCTACATCTAAAATGGTGGAAGACACGTTTTCCTTAATCAGCTATTTTCCCAAAAATGTACACCCACTCAGTGAGGCAAGGACTCAATTTTTTCCTTCTGCTTGCTTTCTTAACTCTTTCCCAAAAGGCCACTGTGATGAGTAGCTCCTCTGCACGTGAACCTGCAGGAGCTCTGTTTATCACTTGGTTTGATTTTTGACCTGACCGTTGATGCACAAAATTGAAAAGCAGTCTCTTAAGTGCAGAAGGAACTAACCGATAATATCATGCTTTTTCAAGAAACATTTGTACAGATATATGTGTAGACAAATATATATATATATACACATGCACAGAGTGTGAGAATCCTTTTACAATCCTTTTAAATCACTGCTGTTGAATACAAGAGGTGTGAGCCTCCCCCTCGAGGTGGTTCTTGTATCTGCCTGTAAAAGACGGCTACACGGTACTTTATACAAGTGGAATTATTGCTAGAAAAAGTGAAACAGTGGGGAATCTGAGTCAGGGAGGTCTCATCCATGAGGAGGCTGGGCCAGAGCTAAATGCTGCATTGCACCAACTAAAAGAGGGTGCCTTCCTTCTGCCTGAATTTACCCTCTGCTACACCACTTCAGACAAGAAAACCGAGTCTGCAGATGTCTGCGATTATAGCATGACTTATTCCTGTGTACTAGTGCTGTGCGCACAGCAAAATTTGTGCACCTTAAAAGACTGGCCCTCCAAAAAAATTAAGAAACTGCACACAAGTATCAACTAAATTTTAAAAGGCTTATTTTTATCCATGACATCAACACTGCTTTAATAATACTTATCAAATGTCAGGTATTATGTGATGTACCACATTCCTGAAGTGAACTCTGTGCTCAAATGTTTTGCTAAAAAAAAAAAATCATTATTGGTAGCACTAAGTTTTCATTAAATTCTTCTCTAAACATCAATTAATCAATCATTTGTGAATACTTAGATGTGGGATATTGCAATAACTGGAATTTGATCACTGAAGTTATATGTTATTGTTTCTTTTTCATGCCTGAATCAAAATGCAAGTGCTATTACAATGAATTGCTGCTCTTGCCATTTTTAGAGTTTTCCATAGAACTTAGTCTTGGGGGCTAGGAATTCAGTTCCTGTAAATATTAATGCCTCTAGAGTGTGACTGCATGACAACATAAACATAACACAGAAAATAGTGTGAGTCCAAACAGAGCAAGTTCATTTTGGAATGACTTATGTTAATATTACAGAAAGCCTTCTAAAGCACATAGAAAAGTCAAGAACCAAAGACTGGAGCGTATATTTTACATATGGTGTAGTGCAAAGGACAATCTATTTAGTGAAAAAAAACAGAAAATATTTTACAAGAAAACATTTTCTTAATCATAACAAAGCGAGAAGAAAATTCTGCAGACTCCCACCAAAATGTTCAAAATGATACCAAAACAGCATGAGCTGAGAGCACCCTCTTCTGATCATTATTTTGTTTTTCAGGTTCTAGACGAAATATCTGCTGCGTATGCTGTAACATTCCAGTGACGTACTCTTTAATCAGGATTGCAAATACATAATCTATTTGGGAGATTAGTACAATAAATTTGTTTCAGCTTTCAGCTACAAACCAAGGTTTTTACTTAAGTTCTTATTTTTTACAAAGGTGAAGACACTTCTTCCAGTAACTCTGTCCCCTTGTATGTTCCAGTTTGATTTCCAGGAGGCCACCCAGGGCCAGAGGTGAAGGAGGAGGGCTGATCTTTTATTTAGTTAATGTCACCAAGAGAGAGATTTAAGTTCAGCTGAAAAAATGCTAGTGTCGTACTAAAACAGTGTATTTACAAAGACGAAAAAAGGAGGAAAGGGTGGGGGAGAATGAGAGCAAGAGGAAGATTAGGGACATAAATATTTTTTCTATAGCTATGGCAGCATCATTTGTACAGTGTTCTCACACAGACCAAGCTGTAGACATAAATTCTAACTCCCACTGTAATTCAGGGAAAAAAGCAAAGAGAGCAGTGCATCTACCCTTCTACCTCACCTTCAGTCTCTGAGGACCAGAGAAGAGAAGTAGCACATGAATATTACAGCTAATGAAACCTGGTTTTCTCCAGATTTGACTCTCATATCTGGAAGATGTAAATTGTGACTGAAGCTTGTTCTGCATTTGAGGCACTTAGATATGCTCTCTTCAGTGTGTATTCTCTGGGATTTAAAAAGAATCAAACTCATTCTGTAGTGTTTTTCTCAGTGGGTAGGAGTCAGAAGTCTTTCTGACCTGGACATCTGTTTTCATAAAGCCTGCAGGAACATCCTGTCTCTGAGATTTCTATTCATTTACCATATTTGTAAAAATACAACAAGTTCAAAAAACTAGGTAGCATAGACTAACAGGCAGATATATTGATACATCTCACCTAATACACCCTTCACCCCACCTATTCAGGTCTCTGAAGCTTTTTGTTACAGAGTCCTTGATAGGAAGAGGTGTGGGTGGAGGTTTCCCCTGATGTAGATGGTGATTCAAATCAGAAATGAAACCCAAAGAGACAAAAGAAGCCAGCAGCCATCACCAATAGTCCCCTGCTCTGCAGATGAGGCATTACGTTTTGGGGTGAGTGATCCCACCTCTCAGCGAGACAGTGGACTCTCGGTGGACAGCATGCACTCTCAGCGTTGTGCACTTTGAAAGCCGATAGAAATGCAATTGGAAGATACAGGCACAATCCTATTATGTGATAAGGAAACGAGGGTGGATAGAGACAGCACAGAGATAAGAGGGTCATGAGAACTAACAGAGCAATTTGGATCTGAGAAAGTGGATGTACTTTTCACCAGATGCACTCAGACACACTGGGTTGCCAGATGAGGCTTGTCCTTGTTAAAATATAATAAATTAGCCTCTTCAGCCCTCTCTACATTTAAGATTCTGGCACAAACCATTTTAGGCAAACATAGATTGATGGTTGCAGTGTACACAGGAATGACACAGGACCAGAATGATGCTGAAGTATCATTAAAATTGATGATTTTGGCTTATTCCTCTGTCATCTTTAGTACACCATTGCAATGCATCTGGAGACGCAACGTTGTCACAGAACAATGTAGAGCCTTCTGGGATGGGAAACGCTAGAGCTAGACTACTAGCATATGCAGAGATGCAAAAGATGCAGAAACAGGTTTTGGTTCTGCTGGTAAAGCCTGCATCATAATTCAAGTGACCTAACAGGAGAGAAATCCAGCTCAAGCCATTACGTGCACTTGCTTATAGAAAAGGTGACGACAGGTGGGTTATTGAAACAAAGGTGCAGATACTGTCCAGAGACTTTTAAGGTGATACATGGCAGCCCAAAGCAAACGAAACTTTGAAATTATTGTCCCAGAAGTGGTACATTAGAAATTAGGACTGTAGGATATTAGGGTCGAAATAAAGTAATTGGCTCTTCTTCCTTTTGGGCTCTTATAGTAGGAGGTGCATAGTGGGACCAGTCAACTACAAAAAATCTTTACTATTACAGCTGCCATATCACCTAATTTTCCAAAACTTTAGGAAGGCTTTATTCAGCAGCTGGAATGTGCTGGAAAGGATAGTCACAGAACAGGGAGTTTGTATTTTTAAATCTGATAATTTGAAATAAGATCATAGGATCCATGAGCAAGTGTGGTTTGAAACAGTACAGGGTCAGCCATGTATTTGGTAGCCATATGGAATCCTCTGTGGAAATATATGGAAATCTCCACAGTTATCAGTTCTTATTATCAGGCTTTGCAAAACGTGGACCAGCGGTGCATGAAAAGGTTGTTCAGTAGAATTAAAATTATCCTGGCGCATAGGAAGCTTCAGACTTCAAAGTCTTTAGAGTATTTGCACATCATACTTTAGTGAAAAAAAAATTACAAGGATCTCTGAATCATTCATTATGAAAGAACCTCAAAAAGTACTAGGAATGATACTTCAACACACTTATACAAAGATGATAAAGAATGATGGGAAAGGCGATATAATGGTGCTCAATCTGTTATTCATCTTTCTGTGAAAGAAATTGAGAACAAGGTTCATTTATATTTAGCTACTTACAAAATTTCTTCAGACCTTAATCTGCTATTATTATTTCGAAGATTGTGCCTTTTCAAGAGGTCAAAGCTGTCAGTTCTTGCTCTCTCAGAAACCCACCAAGGGGTTGTCAAAGTAAGCCTTATAAAACTACAGCAAGGACTGGACCAGATCCCTGTGGCCAACTCATAGGTTGGTAGTGTAGGGTAGAAGCTTTTCCTGTAGGTCTTCTTTTCTTCATTAAAATGTATTGCTGTGAATGGACAGCTCTTTGATTAGGACTGAATTAGCTACATACATAACATAGTCCAGCATATGAGTCTAATGGACTAGCTTTTAAATGCCTATAATTGTACAGATGGTTCCCTTAGAAGAGACTAGTGCAGTGTTAAGTGATTCTTAAGTGAAACTTGTTGTGGCACTCATCCAAAGCAGGTGCTCAGTAAACCAAAATTGGAAGTGGGCTAAAACGAACTGGCTCCTAAAGAAACTGGAACATTGAAAAGGAGACAATCCCTACTTCCACATCTTTCAAGGATGAATCAGTGGATGTAATGCTAGCTTCCCCCCTGCTGCTAAATCTCACAAGTTTATTGCTGTTTCTGAGATGCAATGAATGTTGTTTGTAGCAACATCATTAACATCAGCATGAGGGCCAGGAGCATACAAGCTGAGAATGTCAATATGTAGTTCAGGTTTGAAATCCATTTTATACTCTCATGTTACTAACTTTGCCAGGTTTTTTTCTGCTTCTAAAGCAGCCAAGCCCCAGCTACAGCCAGTGCTGTGAGAGTCCCTATTTTGGATCTATTCTTGGCCTGCCTTTAAAGCAGAAAAAAGTCATTCCTCTCCTTTCTGAGAACTCAAATAACACTGGTATCAAATCTTTTTACTGTCTAGGTTCCAAAATGTACCTGCTATAGCAAGGAAAGCAACAGTACTGTGGCTGTTCATGCATTAATACAGATGAAGTTATCTGTATTAATGATTAAATCTGGATTAAAGTTATATTCGGAGTAGAGTTTGAAAATGAATCAGGGTTATTGTCTGTGTGCACATGTTCTAAAATCTTATGGGTTTTTTTTTGTCTTCTGAAGTTTTGGCTATGTTTAATCTGAAATAGGAAAATAGAATCTATTCCAGTTTGGAAAGGAACCCAGAACCCAACTTACATGAGCAAACTCACATCAAGAGACTGAAATGCCCCCAAACGCCCCTTTATCCTTCTCTTTCTGAGGAGGGAAAGGTTGACTGTCAAATGGGATTGGGGAAGAAAGGTGTCTCTAGATGGAAACTGATGAAAAGATGAATTTGGCAATACTATTAAAGTGGACACCTGGTTTTAATTATAAAGTTACATAGCAAGCAATGGCAAATCCATTACAGACTTCAAAATCATGTCAAGCTTATCTACATTAAGCGCTGTCAAGCACCCACTTCTCTAAAGTGAGCAGAATCCTCTCCAGCCTTCAGCTCTCAGGCTGAGATAGCTTGTTCTTGCAGCTCAATCAGCCCAGAAGACCCACGCGGCTCAGGTTCCCACCATTTCAACAAACCTTATCTTCAAGGGAAACTTTTCTAAAAGATTTGATCTGGATTTTAAAATTATTTTGAACCTTGTGTCAAGTGTTAGCAGTGTGCCAGTGAATTACCTGGGAACATTTGTTTGGGATTCTTAAACATTTATAGAAAAACTGTTGGAACTGACACTATTCTGCCTGCCTTGAAACACTGAGTTACTATAATACCTTGATTTGAAATATTATAATCTGCAGGAGACCATCTTGACATAAGGATAGAAAATTCAGGTTTAAAACCAAAGTTATTGAGGTCACGATGCCACTTTGCAGACTGGCAGAAGATGATAAGAATTTAGGTGGCTAAAATGATGGAAATGACAGTCTGGGTTTGAGAAGCCTGAACTTTAGTGTGAAAATCAGAAGTCCTCAACAGTGCACCTGACAATGCTGTTTTGCCTGATTTTAATTAATCTGTCACTACAAACATGACCTAGTTACCACGGTACAAATGTCAGCTTGTAATAGCTTTTCCCTAGAGTCCTCCTTAACTAGCATTTGCCATTTACATTTGCTCATTCAATCATGAAGAGTAGTTAATTAGCTCCATCTACTGCTGCACGGAGTGAATTGTACCAGCAGTGCCAGTTCTCCAGTAGCCTCTCCAGATTGCGCTCGTAGCCGTGTCGTAGGCATTCTGCTGCACCACGCCACTGGCAAGAGCTATTAGCAGAAAGCAGAAGGTTTACATCTTTCTGCCATCAGCTTTACTGTTACATATGTTTTCTTTAATGTCTAATCTGTTTGGTCATTTCTTTTTGAATTGCAGAGTGACAATGTGGAGCATCATTTTTTTTATATACCTTTTCCCATACTGAAAGACATAACAGTTCTCTTAAAACAATTAGCACAAACAATGAAGAGACTTGCAAGGAAGGGAACAGAGCTATTTAGGGTACTGCTGCACTGATAATAAAGAAGGCCACCGTGCTGAAAATGGGTAGTCAGATCAACAGATGGATGCCCTTATCCCATGCTTGCCATGTGTTGACTGGAGTATTCAGATGGGGCATTTAGTTGTTTCTGTTTTAAAATAAATATTCTGATATTCATTTAAAATGCCTTCTTAGTTTATGAGGGACCTAATGAATGCCTGTTCTAAAATGTCATCTTTCTTAGTATTTCCCTTTTGATTTAGGTGGAGCATTTCAAATATTCTCAAAACATCCCAGCAAGCAGGCTACATGAGATACTTACCTACAACATAGCTGAATCAGAGAAACACACCAGATAATTGCCAAAATGGAAAGGTAGCAGGGATTAATGTCTTCAAATGTCTAAAATCTCAAAAAAAAAATTATTATATATTAAAAAAATAGCTCAACAATGGATTTTATTTTCATCATAGAAAATGCTGCTCTTAAGTAGCCTCCATACTAAGCATAGACACCTGTGAGATGGCCACTAAACCAAAAGACCAGGCTTGTAGGCATTCCACAGAGGAAGGAAATTTCTTCCTTGGGCTGGCTGCTACCTTCAGATACATCAAAGGTAGCGTACCTCCTGCAAACTGCAAAGTGAATTACATGAAGGTGCATCATCAGTTCATGCCGGTGTCCCCTTCACCTACCTCGTGTTCCCAGTTGTACAGCCACCTCAAGTAGCCTCAAAATACAACAGGACATTTCTGAATTACAAGTTTGAGAAGGCCACTGATTAGAAAACATTAAATTCAAAGTAAGCAAAAGAAAGACAACTATCAACCAGAAAATGATTGCAGAAAGCCCAAGGTCTTTCTTCTTTACCAGGTATGAAAACAAAGCCATTTTCATTGCTGAGGCTGGCTTTGAGTGTCTCAGCCTCAACTTTGGTCCCTGTTCTTAGCTCTAAAAGAGACTTCTCCATCTCTAATTTACCTCATTTTTAGCCTTCAGTACTTTGTTCATGAATCCACTTACTTAGAAAAGCCTTTCCAGCTAACCCAAGGAATTTGATCATTTCTGGGGATAATTTGTATGTTTGAATGGGATAATTTGAATGCTGTTCTTCATTCTGAAAATCTATTCCACTGTCCCCTGGAGGGAACATCTTTTACTTACACAAATTCATGTCAAACCAAGTTTTGTTTTTCAAATTAGTAATTAATGCAGAATTATGCAAAGCAGAATAATAAATAATCTGGCTGTGCAGTCTATTCTTTTATGAAAACATAGGGGACTTCGGTGTCTAACTCTGTTTACAATTAGCACATCAGTGGGAAAATAGACCCTGTTATCAATTAACACGCCGTAAATAAAGACGTCCAGACCTTCAACAGCTTTCTAAAAGAACATTTAAAGTTAATTATCTCCAAGTTAGTTGGAAGCTACAAAACTCTAAATACTTAACTTTATACTTGTAGAAAATGTAAATCCCAAATCTAGTGTTGACACAACAGGTAACTTGTAACATGTGGATAACTATTTGAGAAGATTTGGGATTAATTAATTAATTTCAAATTTAAGAAAGTAAATACAGAGCTTTACCATGTATTTTCTGTGAGTGTTACACGAATAAGAACTGGAAAGAGTTCTCGGAGTCCAGCTCCATTCCTCATTTCCAAGAAAAAATCTCATAGAATGTGTTCCTGAATGATGGGTTTGAGGTTAAATCTGCAACAGCAGAAAGTTAAATAAAAAATACTTTTTTTTTTTTGCTTATCTTTAACACAGACAGTCTTGGTTTGATTTCTTGAATGCATCTGCTTTATATTAATGTCAGAAGAGCCACAAGGTACCAACAGCCACTATAATGTTCCCGAAGCCACAGTGCCTCAATAAACCTTGGAAAAGCCATTAGAGATAACAGTAGAGAAAAAAAAGCTTTCAGTATTCAACTCATTTAGAAAATAAAAATATTGAGGGGATTTTATTGAACTAATACTGGTTTACCAATATGCAATGATTTTTATGGATGTAGTTGTGAGCAGGGACAAATCTAACCCACACTGGTATTTTGCACTTTCCTTCTTCTCATGTAATGGTGTTCTTCACAGGCAGCACCCTGGTGGAAAGAGGGATCAATGTTATGGGGGCCTTTTAATGCATTTCTATGCATGTAGTGTGTCAGACCATTATAAATGTCAAGGTACACAGTCTATAAAAGCATACATACACATATATACACACGTATATTATTGTCAGGAAATAAGTATATTAAGTGCTTCTAAACTTCCAGACTGCGTATAAGAAACGGGTTGCCATATCAATAACGTTGGTAACACCTGTTCACTGAAATAACCACTTAAAGAGACCGTTCCGGTTTTTCATCAAGTGTAACCATTCTCTCTTGTGGGTCATAATTTCATCTGTGCAAAACTTACCCTTTTTTCATCAAGAGGTATTGCATATTAAGGGTTTTCTTTTCAATTCAAGAAGTAAGCTTTTTCATCTTCATGTGAAATGTTTAACGGCAAGTGACTCAAGAGGAATTTGCTAAGCTGAAATTGAAGCATATAAAATTTTTCCTCTGCATAACAGTTACCCAGGCCGTTGAGACTGAGCAGAGTGTAAACATCAGGATCAATGCCCATGTTCCATTAAGGGCTGCCTGACATCTAAGTATGTCCTCACTTGGGAAAAACATCTCTCAATTTAAACCTTTTGGCTCCAGTTCATTTCTATATTCTGCCCTGCACTTACTCAGCAAAGCCGCTGATGCCTATGGGAGTTCTGTCTACAGATGTAGGGAAGAGTCTCGATACATGTTTGTGACCTTACAAAGATGAATATATTGTTTGGTTTGTGGTGGTGCTTTCAAAGTTGTTTCTTGCTACGAAGCAAAACCACTTTGATCTGCAACTATTTATTTTCTTATATAATCTGGAAAATTTATGCATTATTGACAAAGCCAGAAGGAACAGAATCTTGAAAGCACAGCAGGAAAACAACACTTCATTGTTTTTATTTTTAAAGATATTCAATGCAGTTCAGAAACAAGTGTAATATAACTCTTATTTTACAAAAATTGACCATTAAAATATTATAAAAGGACTTATTTGCCTTTGATAAATAGTTTGATATGGGACATGCATGCTAATAGGAAAGTCAGTTTTGGATGACAGTCATTTAACAGTGGAAAAGTGAAGTAACAAGAAACTGTCAAAATGCTTGAAAAGATGGCATGTCCTTTCACATCCCTTTATCCAAATGGAACTTCTTCATTCTTCTGCAATTTTTCCTCCAATATCCACTTTCTAAATCTTAAACCAATTTTACACACTAAAATATTTAGAAATACAAATAATATACCCAATAAAATACATTAATTATGATGAATGATAATGGGAAAGAAAATCTGGCATAGTTGTCTATGTGGTAAGGATTTTTAACATGGAAGCAATCAAAGATACAGAAAAGTCTTTTCATTACTGACATTGGTGAACTACACCCACTGTGTTTATTTCTCTCCCTTTTTCCATCAATGCTGGTTTTGCTGCTCTTATTTGAATCAATCTTGTTCATATTGTCAGGGGCACTGCTGCTGTTAGTGACTGCTGTCAGGACGCCATTCCTCTCTTCTACACCCTCTTCATTCTCCTCCTGATAGGAAACAAAACAATAGATACTTAAGTGCATATTTCAGCACCTATTTACTTTAGAGCTGCAGTAAATAATCAGATTTGTCTTATGACTACTCCTGTAGCTCGCTTCTTGATTCCAAGGGTGAGCACCTACACGCACCAGACAGCTCCCTTCAGCTGCCAAAGCCTCCGTCTACAGGAAAAACACTGACCTAAGCAACATCTTACCGCAAAAGCTTTCATAGGACTGTAGAGCAGAGCTGGATTTGTTCAAATATGGCCCACTAAGCTTCATAAGACAGCAGCAGATCCATGAAATGCATAACAATAAGCCTTCTTCTGCTCAGGGTAAGATACTGGCAAAGGTCAGTGTCTAGAAAGTCGGTAAAGCAAAGCCCCAGTCCACAGATGGACAAGTGGGGGGAGCTGCCCGACCAGCCACTCAAGCTGGTTGCACCCTGAATCAAGCACCCCAGAATATGAGACACTTTCCTTTCGTGTAGTTGACTACTCTATGCCTGGTGTTTTGTGATGAAAATTGAACTACTAAAAAAAAAAAAAAAAAAAAAAAAAGAGGATCACAAAGAGGGACAAGCCCCACAATTAATTCAGTGCTAAATAGCTCATACTACTTTGTTTCAAGTCCTGAAATCCATGCTTTAAATTCAAAGTTACAGTAAGGTTAAAGGCATTTTTTATGTGTTGCATTACATCAAAGACTACAACTTTGGAGAATGTTGTATAAGCCTTCTGGTGCATTTTGTTTCTTTGATTAGAAATGGCTCAGAGCAATGAAGTTCATATATGAAATCCTCACCCTTTGAAGTCAGCGGGTTTTCTGTCACTGACTCAGGACACAGGATTAGACATCAGCTGCAGCTTCAGCTCTAAACACAAGCTTTCTTGAAAGTTCTGGGGTGTTTAGTTTGGTTTGCGGTATTGCAGAGATACTAGCAGATTCAAGGTACAAAGATTGGCTCCAACTTTGTATCTAAATTAAACCTAAATTTGTATAGTTGGAGGAGAGGTCATTTTAATTCAGGCAGGTGCACACAGAATTTTTAATTTTCTTCTGATAGTTTTATTGCCTTCCAAATCAGCGAGCGGCATACAAGCAAGAAAAGGCTAAAAATTTATTTGTGAAATGTAGAATGCAGATTCTCTTTCCAATTTGCTTTTTCTATTTGCATCATGAGAAGTAATAGATTAGACAAGGAAAAACTTCAGAAAAGTTAAGATGTAAAGCCCTATGTACAGCCACATAAAAAACTCATTTAGAAATATCCCAGCTATTAAAGTCAAAGAAAGCTCATTAAGCCACTTGAGTGATCTCCATGCTGGTGCAGAATTGTTCTTCTGCCCAGGGTACTTGTAGACAGCATGGTTCTTGAGCCCTTCTTCGTCTAAAATTAGTAACGTCCTTGAAAATTAAAGTGGAGTCTGGACACTGTCCTCACACTGCTGTGAATCAGTGAAGCAGAACCGATGGAGCTAGAAAAGGGGATTATTACTACTTTTCATTTTCAATTTTCCAAGAAAAATCCAGTATATTTTATTTGCAAGAGATAAATGTAACTCAACACAATGTGTCATCCTAAAAATACACTGACTACAAAACCTTGCTCATCCTCCACCTCACTTCCCGCAGCTACCTGAGAATTTTGAACCCAAAAGCCAGGATAAAAATCTCTCTATAAAGCATTAAGAGCATCAATCCTTAAAACTCCAGTCTGAACCATAGACAATCCCCAGGGTAGTACTAAAACTCAAACCTGGAGTTTTACTGGGGGCCTCGCTCTGTTATAAATACCTGGCTCTTCTGCTTCCAAAAGTTCAGGGAGCTGAGGGATGGCAGAGGAGCCTTTGTCAGCAGCGCCAGGCGCTGGAAACACAGCACTGGAGTGACAGCCTAACGAATGCGCTCAGTGCTTCGCAAGTTAATAAAATAAAGAAACCTGTCAGAAGAGTCCTGACTTTTTTTTTCCACCAGTCTCATTTTTCAGAAAGGAAAAAAAAGAGCAAAACCACATCTATACTTCAAAACTGGCAGGATTTGGGGCATTATTCAGTGTAAGAGTCAATCTCTCTCTCAGGTAGGGCTGCCTAAAAGTTGGGCAGAATTAGTTTTGCTGCAGAGCATGAAAAGATATAGTGTACGTGCCGTTTTTCTTTTCTCACAACTGCATGTAAACAATTTGCAGGAGGCTGATGCTTTATTAAGCTATTCTTGACTCCTTTCTGCTCCCCAAGAGGCAGTTATTCCTTAAGCAGAAGAAACCATACATGGTGTGTACACACTTGATTCTGCTGGCAGCGTTTCAGGGCAGGGCTCTGGCAGAACAGAGACGAGCTCACAGCAAAAGTGCTGTATCACATTGCTTGAAAAGGAGAAAGCTAATTCAGAAGAGAACCACAACAGTTTATTAAAAACCTAGTCTTATAAACAGGGACTATCAGCGGACTTTCCAACTCACTATGGAGAACTGAAGGTGATGAAAGATTAAGCTGGTTTACATTATATTAAAAAAATCCAATCATGTTGCAAGTGTTCAACTGTGGCTCTAATTTTAAACGTCACGCTACATTTTCTCAGGATTCCTGCTGTCAATGAGAAAATGGCAGCTAGCACTAAGGGCTCTGTTTCAATATAAAGTTGGTATCATCCAGCAAAGGTACTGTACATCACCCAAAAAGCACTGTGTACGGCACCTGCTCATGTGGCTGCTATTTATGCTCACTGAAGTGTCTGCTGACATCTAAAACTAGTATAATTGAGGAAAGTCATCACTTCAATTTAATAATGAAGACACTCAATATTTAAAATATTTCAAGCTAGAGAGCTGCATACCCGGAGCTTCCTCAGTGTTCATAAAGACTGCATGATGCTTGCCCAGAAATTCCAAGTAGCCTGAACACTGGCCTCGTAACCTTATTTTCAGTTTTCAAATTTTTCTCCTTTCTGATCAAAAGGGAAAGGTTTAGATGAAAGGCAGATGAAGGCCAAGGAGGACTTCTCTGTTTATAAGAAAGCACAATTAACACCTTTGAATAAAAGAGAAGAAACTCAGGATTTTGGAGAGACAACCTCTCTATTTAGGAAGTCTGTTAGGCAGTTGATGTGAATAGCACGTTTTGCTTGACCTTCCTTGCAACAGGGGGTTCCTCTGCTTTTGCCATGAGCTTTGAAGCTCTCTCTGTAGGTCTTGATTCACATGATGTGAGACGCTGCAAGAGCTGTTTCACCAGTTTATATTCTAAACTGGAGACCCCAAAGGCTTCAAAAGAATGTGATACACCAGTGCCCAACTGCTTTAAAGAGCAAACCGGAAAGCAAACCAGTACAATTAATTCCTGTACAAGACAAAGGGTTACATTTTCAATTCACCTCCTACATTTATTTACATAATTCTGAGTGCAAATTTTCCATTAGCTCTCATATGGGAATAACAAACTGGGAAGTGAGATTTCTAATTAACCTGTGTCCACAAGAGAATAAGATAATGAGAACAACACATTTATGGTGATGATACTCACACAGGAATTTGTTAAGTACCTGCTAGACAGTGACATGAGATTTTAGCTGCTATTTCTGTCCTTGTGATGTTTTGTTTTTTACAGTGAGAAATGAGAAATACAAGTCAGGTGTGCTCTACATGGCACCCTGCTCAGTAAGCAGTGCTTGTCCTTGGATACAATAGAAAAAGGACATGACAGGCATTTTCCTTGTTCTAGGGAGTCTTGAGTTGATCTAGGACCAAACAACTGCCCCTTCCCTTATACGCTTGTGTTTGTGTGGGCAAGAAGTGAGTTGAACTGGCTTGCTCACTCCTGATGCACAGCAGAAGGCAGGAAATATGCCTGAAGTGACAGACCATCCCTTTCACTCATTAAGTCCATCACAAAACTGTACCTTAAATCTTTCTTCCTTCCTCATTTTAGAGCTATACCTCCATTTATTTCCATGAACATCTTTCAAATCCACGAGTTCCCATGTCTGCCTCACCTGCAAGCACTAGTACATGTGCCCCCGATGAAAGGGAATCTGACAGAGGCAGGTGAAGGCAAGGGTAGTCATAAGCATCCTTCACAGATACAAAGATGCTTAATCATCCAAGCACTGAAACTCTTTACTTTCTTACCCAAAACTCCAACAACCTTGCCAGGAAAAATTACTTTCAGGCTTTCCACTCAAATCCTTATTCAAAGCGAGTGTTTGCCCATTTGCAGACATCCCCCCATTAGATGTTGTTTTTTAAAACGCACTGGGTGGCTCAGCTTTTTGTCTGTTTTTCAGTCCTTCTCTCCACAGCTAGACATAAGGACAGCTTTGAACATACTCCTGTGCATTTACAGAACCTACCTCTTATCCAAATTGCCAAAATCCCATATTAATTGTTGAACTATCTACGCATAAAAAGAACCCCACATCTTGGCTGATCTTCATTGTTTTCAAACTTCTCTTGAATTCAGTATCCTGTTTCTTAAACCTAGCGAGGAGCTTTACTTAGGCATTTGTGATGCTCTGTTCTAGTTTGGCTTAAGTAGTTAACAATTTTTCTTATTCTGGACGTTTATCCCTACAGCACTCAACCAAACTTTTTCCTATTTTTTTTATCCTGTTATTCTCACTTCCCATGTTTTACTTTTTTTTCTATTCATCCAGAAATGTCATAAGCTGCTTAAAATTTTCTTCTCTATCATGCATATCAGATTCAGTTCCATAATTAAAAGTTGCAAGACAATCAGCTTCCAACTTCCTTGTGATTTCTTTTTCACTGCTTATGAAAGCAGTGCTAAACACTGGAGATGGAAGATGTGACAAAACTTCTTCATTAATCTGTCCTGATTATTTCAGCAAGATGACAACCACCAGATTCAAAAATGCCTATGTTGATTTGATCCCTTTTTATTTTAAGTATATTTTACGGTATTTTAGAGTTGTGAGAAGCTCATTAGAGCAGCAAAAAGCGCTGCTATAACAACGATGCAGAACAGAAAGTGAATCCAAGCCTGAGCTTCAGCTGTGGCTGTTGAAAGAGAAGGTGTAAGGGGAAGGCTGTAGGGATCTGGTACACCAAACACCTGAAGCTGTCTGCTAGTAAACTGACTCACATATCATGCATGTAAAGAACGTTTTATAAACAGAATGCGATACAATCTTTTAATTTTTGCTGTATTACAATAAGATCAAGCCACTGAGCTCAGCCTAGTTTTTGAACTGTAAGCAAGTGTATGCCATTGTTGGGCAGACAAGTGCCTATGACTTTAGTGACACATCTAGGACATTGTTTGATAAATGGCCATAAAGCCCATGCCAAAAGAAAGAATCATTATGGAAGGGTGTTCCAGTTTGTCTGATCTCTTCCAAAAATCTCCAGGCACACAAATATATTTTTTTTCTCAAGGTTATTCTGTTTTCATTGTCCTTGTTCTGAAACAGAAAATTCTTTAAATACATTTACCACTAGTGCTAAGAAAATTAATTCTCTTTAGCAGGTGTAATTGAAGTGTGTTGTGTAGTAAAACAATCAAAGAATTAAAATACCTTTGGAATTTCATTTGAACTCAGTCGATGCAGAGTGCAGAAGTGAGCCACGGCGTACTCTAGTAGTGCTCCAAAGATGAAACTGAAGCAGATACCGAGGTATACATCAATTGCCTTAATAAAGCAATTAGCATTTGGGAGTGAAGTCCTGGCTCCCATCATCAATGTTGTCATAGTAAGGACTGTGGTAACACCTGTGGAACACAGAAATATAAGTTCTGATAAAACAAGGATGGCAACAAGGCTCTCTACTGCAAGGGTCCTGCTACAAGACAGTTTTTCCTGGCTCTGTGAACTCGTATTATGCCACAGCATTTAATGTGTCATTAACGTGTCGTATTTTGGAAAGAAGAGTTTTATATGAACTTGTGATTCTGAAGTTAAACACTTAAAAACACTCATGAAAACTGTTTGAGAAGGCTGGAAATTAAAATGAGACTGATTTTGGTGCCATAGGATGTATATTTATTATTACCTCATTATTATTGCAACACTACACAAATGCTCCCTTTAAAGCATTCAGATATCACTTTGCTCAGTGTAGTTGCCCGCTGGCCTCATTTGACGTGAAATCTTTCTTTCTACCCTGTTCTGTAGGAATGCTTTTCCCACCCCACCTGCAGTCTGATCAGAACTGATTTGCATTCTTTCCCTTTCAGAATCTCCTTTATTTGAAATTACATTTAATCTCTTATAATTCTCTTATTATTCATGTGTTAATTAGTATGTATCATTAGCCCTCACAAAAGCCTCATAATTCTGTCTGTGCATGCTATGTGTTGACATTATTTCCAAAATGACTGAGTTTTCCATTGCTTTCAGCAGCCTTCCCTGCCTCCAAGTCTCCTGCAGCTCCCAAAGACTTTTTCTCAGTCAAGGAATAGCAAGGCTTTAAGAGGAATCTGCATGATGTACTGCAGATGCAAACCAGAAAAGTAATCCCATAAAACTCAAAAGTGCTTGCAACTTTTGGAAATGGATACCATATACATGCAATAAAGAAAGCATCTAATGATCCAGCTCTTGTTTTGTTTTATCGGCTTCTCACCTATGCAGATTCTGGCTGGAACAGATGACTGGCTTATCCAAAACGATACCCAGGAGAGCACAACCAGCAGGATTGATGGTACATATGTCTCTAGTATGAAATATAGGATGTTTCTCTTGAGCTCAAAGTGAAACACTAATTTTGGGTAACGTCCTGTGGAAAGAGCAGGAAAAAAAAAATATTGTGAAGGCATAATTAATAAAAAGTTCTTTAAATTATCAACCCATGCTGCATGCTATACTGCATTACAATCCATGCAACCCATTAAATTATCAACCCATGCAGCATACTATGCTGCATTACAATGCAGTAAAAGCTTAATAAATAAGTTTGGGAAAAGTTAAACACAGTGCTGAAAAATTCTATCATGAAGACTCTAATTTGAACTGAAGGAAAAAATCAAAATATGTAACACCCTGTCACCATATCCAGAGTTTAATTAAAGACATCTTGAACTGGAAATTCACTGAGGATTAGTGAAGTTAAAAATAAACCCAGCAGTGTAGAAAGGATGCTTCATTTTAGAACACAATGCAAGGAAATTTGAAATCACATATGTATTTAGATGTGGCAATTCATAAAAATCACAGTGAATGACTACATAATGTAGCATTATAACAATTTTAATTTTATGAAGTTAGGATGGGACCTTATCTTTAATTGCCTCAAATATCTGGTTTATTTTGCTTTTATTTTAATTTACTGTTGCTCAAAATGTAGATCAAAGGTACCTTCTCTGATATTGCTGACCTATCTCTTATATTCCACTTAAAAACAAGCAGTGTCTTTGCATCTTCACTATCTATTTTTTCTTTACATTACTGCATTACAGTGTTTGTGCTGTTCTGAGTGGCATCACTGCTGTGGCACAAATGGTGTGCTTCTAAATGAGAGATTTCCAGAAGATGAAAGTTTGGGCCCACATTTAAAGACAGAGTTGGGTTTCATTAGGGAGCAGCACACTGGTAAGCAGAGTCTGAATTTGATACCCAGCTCACTAAATGAGCAAAATTTGGCTATGTTTGGGCAACAGAATTGCAGGATCTGATATTATTACCAGTCCAACGGTTCAAAGTAAGGCAAAAGCTTGCTTTTTTACTGACTTAAATGCACAGAACAGACTTTTTATTTTGATATTTAGAGTTCAAAATTAAATGTTAAAGTATTTAAGTTTTTTAAAACATTATTTTAATAAAATTCTTGACCCAGAATATCAGTGAGAGAGTAGTGTTTGAACATACTGTGGTCAGATAGCTTTGGCTTCATCTATTTTAATCCAACAAATTATGATCTCCAGGTCCTATGTTTATGTCCAGTGCTGAGTGCTGTGAGCCAGGACAGAACTACAGAATGGTGAATGCACTTTAGCAACAACAATATATGCATAGACAGAATATCTGTGCATCCCTCGGGTGTGCTGTGAGACATGGAGGCAAAGAAGAGTACTTTTAAAAGCTTGAAGTGCAGGTAATGGATGCGAAGAGATGTCTTCTTGCTCCCAGGCTAGAACATGGATGGCTCATTTTCCATTTTAAAACATGCTGTAGAAATTGCATCCAGAGAACAATAATCATAGAATAATAGGGTTGGAAGGGACCTTCAAAGGTCATCTAGTCCAGCGCCCCTGCAAGGAGCAGGGACATCCCTGACTAGATCAGGTTGCTAAGAGCCTCAACCAACCAGGCCTTGAACGTTTCCAGGGATGGGGATAAGGATTCATAGAACTCTTAAAATCAGAAAGAATCACTAGGCTATGTAGTCTGATCCTAATCACAATTCATCACATTTCCCCAGTTACCCCTTGCTTTGAACTTAGTTGCTTTGATTGGAATAGAGTCCACCTTTCACACAGGCGTCCAGACTTAATCTGAGGATATCAAGACATGCTGCATTCACCATTTCTCTCAGTAATGGTTACCATGATAAAAATAATTCTTTTTAAACTGAATGCATTATTTCTAATCTGAATCTGATTTTAGAAAGCTTAATCAAGCTTTCTGCCATGCTAACTCTGCCTTTTCACTACTAGTGAGAAGTAGTAGTCCTTTGGTAGTCAGCTCTTTCTCCTCCTCAAGGTACAAATACACGATACTTAGGGTTCTTCTTTGTAAATTCAACATCTTGACTTCTTCAAGTTTCTGACTGATAGAGAAAAGGATATAAAGATGGATAGTAGAATGTAACTCTCTCCATGAGGCAGGAGATACAAAGATGATTTATACCATTATCATCATTTTTATGTGAAAAGAGAAACATTACATTAGTGTACCTCTATTAATACTGTGATTTTTACCAATACAGTTGTTTCAGTAAAAGTCGTTTTGCCCACCAAAATTGTTTTTAAGTGCAAGCAGACCAAAGTAAAGCACCCAAAAGTTAGGAAGGGCCAAGCTTACAGTTGGCTGTGCAACATTACTTCTGCTTCCATCTGTGCTCATCCTTGCACTAAATCAAGCACTAGTGCTATGGAAGAACACTGAGTCTGTACAACAAAATACCATAGCACAAAGCATATTTAGGGAAAGTGAATTAGGGTTGTACAGGCAATTGTAAATCTGTGGCTTCCTAGTGTGCAAGAGCAAGCATTTTAAACCTTAATAAAAACTGCTAAGGGTTTTATTAATTTTGCTTGCAATCTTCTAGGCTGTTATTTAAGTAGGACTCAACATAGACACTGTTAAGTAGGAAGACAAGAATTTCTCTGCAGTGTTTGTACCCCAAACTGTCATTACTGTGGCACAGGTGCAGCTAGCACACAAAGGACAATACCATGGCCACCATGAGTGAGGGAAGGGTGTCATCCCAGAGGTTGTGTGAGAGTGAAGAGGGTGCAAACCGCCAGCAGGAAACTGAATCCTCCACAAAAATCATTTGTCTTGCGTTTCTGTGTGACCAAAGGGAAGGACGTGGTGCCATGTACTCAGTAAAGGGGAGCAAAGAGACTGGACTATGCTTCCTGCAGGGTACCACAGGCCGTTAGGAGTTCCTGTGGTTCAGCCTTAGAGCTTGTCTTAAAGAAGGAAAACTCTGAAATGGCCATTACATAATAGCGATACAGCAATGCCCTCTCCTTATTAGCGCCCTACAACTACATCTCTGTTCATCTGAGTATAAAAGCCAAGTGTGTACATAGGAAGTTAGTTCAAAATATCAAACTTAAAAGTCACACTTTGCCACTTTCCTGCAATTTCCAAGTGTAGACAAGCTCTTTGAATGTTCTTGTGTTCTTTTGTGTTATTTTTCCTGATGCCAGAAACTGCTGAAGCAATGTGAACAACAAAGAGAAATGGAATTGTAACAGCTTATAGCTGAGTGGCTTTTTGGGGAACAAAAGAAATGCATTTCTCTAACCTTAGGGCTTTCTGCTTGCCAGAATCCAAAGACACATCATGGACATGATAATAATAGTGTCAGCATTTCTCTAAAGAGTTCAGAAGAGCTTTTATAATGGAAATTTTGAAGCGACCTATATATAGAATTCATATGAGCTCCTCCTGTAATAAACTGAATGAAGTAGTCAAGAAAAAGTATGCAATGCATACTTTTGCTAAAGAAATGAGCAATGGGACAAAATGAAGATAGAGAAATATTACAGTCCTTTTTTCATCTACATTCCACATGTACCAAAAGTTATCATCTTTGAAAAGAAACAGATTTGCTACTCCTATTACACAAGTTGCATATAAGATAGTATGGTACATCTCATTGCCCTTGACTTGGACATTTGAGGCTGTGGTGCCAGTCAGATCAAAAGTGAAACAGGTCCACGTAATCCTAGTCTTGGCTTTACTAGAGTTAACTCAGGCAGCCCAAATTAACTCCTCAAAACTGTCAAGTTTGCCCCTTGCTTGAGTCTTATTGACAACAAAATATTTGCATTAAAATGAGAAGATGCTTTTTTGTTCAAGTTTCTGGCCCGTAGTGGATGTCATCTCAGTGATTTAAGTTTGATAATGTGATGAAAATAATCTCAGTGCAGACAGCTAACTCTGCAACAAAGCATAGCGTTAGCACTTACCAAAGTACCAAACTCCTGCGTTTAACAGTTTCTCAGATGAATCTGAACGTAAATGACTGTCAGTATAAACACTCTAAACTCATCAGAAAGGAAGGTATTTTCCTTCAGTAACCCCACAGCAAAAGAAGATTAAGCATGAAAGAAATCAAATATCAGTTGGTTCCAGCTGACCACTTTTGTTTCAGTATCATAAAAGTTATACCAGCATAGACTCTTTCCCAGCAGCTGAGCAGCTGCAGGTCTACGTCTAAGGCAGCTCTTTCTGAAGGCAAGAAAAGCTAGTTTATTTCTCTTTATAACTTGCCATTGAAGTTTGATTTTGGCTTCTAAAAACAACATTCTAATTTACAGGAATGCCTGTCTGACACTTTGTATAGATCTTCCCATAAAATTATTTTATTGATTTATTTATCAACTATTGCTGCAGTGCCTAAGAGACAGATAAAAACCTAAACAAATAGGGTTCCTTATCAGCCTAGGTCATCCATTTTTTTATTATCCCATTTTTCTATGGCATCTCTTCCCAGCTGACAGCAGAATACTGCATCACTGCTCTTTCCTGCTGCCCTCTGGCCAGTGGACAGTCACAACAGAGGCACCTGAAGGAAGGACTGATGCTCTACAACGGCTGTCAGCAGTTGCTAACTTCCACTCTAGCATTACAGGATGGGAGCATCTTCCCCACAGTTACTGTCTGTGGACTTTTTGATGAACTCTACTCCAGTAAAGGACTGCTCCACATTATTCTTTATGTAAGAAGCACTTTGGTATCCTGCACAGAGGTGTGCAGTCAGGCACAAAGAGCACATTCTTCTCTATCATGAAATATGTATGCTAACCCCTTGGGTGCCAGCTAAAATGTGTGATGTACAACTCACACAAGTGCATCAGTATAACTTTACCAATGCAGCATTTTCTTCTGTTCTTGCACCTTTTAAGGGCACAGTACCAGAAAGCTTTAAGTAGAATTTTACTGCCTTAACTATTTGCTGAAAATGTTTTCAGTATGCAATTTTTTTTTTCTTGTTTACAATGAACATACACATTAAGGAATGGGTAGCATCCTCACTTTTACCCAACAAATAAGCTGTGCAACTGAAATGCAATTCTCTGACTGATGTAGAATGCTAAAGGTGTCAATATATATGGCTAATACATTGTTACAGCTCCTCTGTCCCTCCCCCAGAGAACAATCAGTCTTCTGTTCTTCGCAGTCAAGGTCTTACAAGCTCTCTCTTTTCCTACTTGTTCTTAATAGGTGAACTAAAAGAAATGAAAGATCAGGCCAGGCTTCTCAACATGTATTTTATCTTCATGAAAGTGCTTTACAAAATGAGTTTGAAATTCAAATTTCCTTAGAATGAAACATTTTTCAATGCATTTTCTAAAACTGTTTTCTTTCTAAACTGTTCTACATTGCAAAAGTATCACAAAAACAACTCATGATGGAAAATTTTCAACATCAACTCAAGTAGAAAACCTTGCCTACAACGAGTGCTTATATGAGCTCAGATAGAGAAATTGAACATAACATGGTAACAGATATATATGCATATGTAACTGCTTGAATCTTAGGTGAGGCTGACCAAAGACTCATCAGATAAAATTATCAGAATACAGTTCTGAGATTGTTTGTCAGCCCTGTATGGCAAAGATTATGTTCTCAGAAATAACAGCTGGAGAGCAATTACAGATTATAAAAGAACTGATAAAGGGAATGAGAGAAGTTACTCAATGTACCATACCTCAAAAAAAAGAACTGAAAATCCTAGAAAAGTTTGCTCATTAACTAAGAACTCTCCTGAGACTTGGGAAACTGCTGAAGGACAGTAGGACAAAGTAAGGTAGTGCCTCTATTTTGAGGGAAGGAGATTGACTACACTCTGTGTAGGAGTCTCTTAAAGTTATACACTCTTATACACCCTTTATAGTTTACATACATCTTGATTTTCAGATAACTAATTACAAATGAGAGTAACTCATTACTAGCTTAGTTGTGACCTCGCCCCCTGAGAAGCCAGTAACACGGAGCAGCCAGGAATCAGCACAGTTTCAACACCACAACACCACATAACCAAGTGAGGTCTGACGAGACCTCTAGCCCAAGGAGGTTAAAGCAGGATTTGTGATAGATATCAAAACCCTGGCAGTGACTGCAGACAAGGAACAGCAGCCAGCTCCCTTTGCAGGCTTTTTCAAGAGGGCAAGTGTCTTTGTGCATCACGGAGAGGAGACTGACTTTATGCTTTTGTTTCTTCTTTCATTCTGTTCTGCCAAAATAATACCATTTGAATATGAAATTTTGCTGCCTTCATAGTTTTCTAAGCAGAAAAGTGCACAGAGAGCCCTCGCTGCCTGACAGAACTCTCCCTGCTTCTGGGCTCAGGCTGAAGACTCAGTGTCAGACTAGACCTGAGCAAGCTGAGCATCTTCACTCCTGCTGGAGACTTGGCAAGAGGGTTACAGTAATCAGAGGAAGACTTAAGGAAGGTTGCAAGCCAGAAGAAAAGATATCAATAGCCAATTAGCCCTAAGTGTTAAATTACATTTTTTATTCTTTTTCCAATTAAAAATGTTAACTGAGATTAATTATCTATCCCTTGCTGTGAAAATAGAAGCATTTATCAAGTGGGAACACATTAGGTCTGTCCTGTGCCCAGTATTGCTCACTAACAAACATGATGACACACCAAGTGTCTTTTAAGAGAGGAGCTTTAGCACATTGCAGAACAGGGTTCAAAATTATCTCAACAACTATGAGCCTGAGTAAAACAAGATGCAATTCAACAAAAGCAAGTACTAAGCCCTACACTCAGATGGGAATCACTAGCTCCCTAAACAGAGCACAAAGAATATGTGGCTACAGGGCAATAAAGGAGGAGGATGTACTAGAAGGAACACCAGGATGAACAAGGTCAGAAATGCACAACAATTTTCTGCAAGAAAAGCAAATATCAACCTGGAATGGATAAAAAGGAACGAGTTTATGAGATGAATTAAATAAACTCTTCCCTCTATCGAGGATATCTGATAGGAACAGGGTACCCAGTTTTGGGTACTGCACATCAGCAAAGATACGGGAGATTTGATGGGAGATTCACAGCAAATACAGGAGATGTAGGAAGTTGTTTATATGAATTAAAAGGACGGACAGTATTGATCTGAGAAAACATACATCTGTCTTGAAATGGTGAAAGAGCTGCTAAAAAGCAGCAGGAAATTTGTCTTCTTTATCCACACATCGGGTTTGAAATGCAGCAAGGGAGATCAAGATTAGAGATGAGGAAAATATGCATGTAATAATCATCAGAAAAAAATCATCTAGGAGGGTGAAGCAGACACTTTGAAGAGCTGTCTAACTTACTCCTAGAAACATCTGTCAGGAAGTAGGCGGTAGATATAGATGAACTTGCCTTGCAACATAAGGATAGATGAAATGAATTCTTAAAGTGCATTTCAGCTTTATTTCTATGATTATTTACAGAAAAACTAGACTATAACAGTGCTCCATTGCTTTTATGTTTTTCCAATAAGAAAGGCAAGCTTTTTATATCACAATTTATTACTCTGAGAATGCAGGTGTTGTTGGCTAGACAGCTAAAATAAAAAGCCAGCAGCAATTGATGCATACACATGGGTTTGGGGTCCAGGAGTGCATCAGTGTGTGCAGAATAAGGACTATAGTTAAAAGACAAGTAAGGAAGGGGTTCTAGAAGTTAATTTACCTATGTCAAAAATGAAATTGGTCTGTGCCAAAACAAAATCAACACCAAATGCTAGCCAACAGCCTAGCCAACATTATTGAAGTGACTTACTATTATATGATTACAATAATGTAATTACTATTATGTGATACATGTTGTTCTATAAACAAGATTAATCCACAATGTCCTTTTCTTAAATTTACTGAAGTTACTTATGCAGGAATTTTGCTGACCACGTTTTAAATTTGGCTCTGTCAGTGGCTGTACATGAACTTGGAGTTTGCATTGTTGTACAATATTTCACTTGCACAGCAGCTGTACTGTCTGTTCAAGTTCACAGAGTATCAAATCCTGATTGCTTTTTTTTGCTGTGTTAGGAAATACTACACATGGCTCTTCTCTTGTATCTTTAGCTTTAGCCTTGTGAATAACTGTTATTTATAAATGTAACTTATTTATAAAATACTTTCATGTCTCTATTAACCATGTTAAGGAAATGCAAAGCATCTTTTTTAATTTCTAAATGGATTACATAGTTCCATTATCTGATTGTTTTTCTCTTTTAATATGGGCTACAGCTGGCATTGCTTTCCTAAAAATAAAAAAATAAAAAAAATCCTTAGAAAACAGCACCTATTTCACCTATTTCATAATGACTCAATAGGAAATTAAGAGGATTATGAGATTTCATTTTAAAAGTACTGCATAGCACTTGATAGTATGTGGCTTTCTTGAACAGGAGGATTGAAACAAGCAGGTGTGTGAAATTTTAATCTAATTAAGTTGCATGTGTAATATATGTAATTAAAAGAAAATGTGGCTTTTGACTTTATACATATGATTACCGCCAACATAGAGGGAGGAAGACAGCATCATTTACTGAAAAGAAGAGCACAGTTCATCTGATCATGCTTCTTCAGTTTTAACTGGAAATCAATTTTACTCTATTCAGCAAAAAAATAACCAAACTTTTTTGGCTTCACAGCCTGGACTCTATGATAGAAAGTGGTAAGAATTAAGCAGGTCTCCTCTTCCTCTTTCCTGCATGGTGAACAGGTCCTAATACCCTTCTGGGCAGAACAGCAGTAAAAGATTATTCTCCTTTGATTGAACCTGATGTTGCTTACCCAGAAGCTGTAAAGAGAAGGAAGGCAAGCAGATGTCACTTACGTAAGCAGCAAGATAATTTGTGATCCTGGAGCCTGCCAGTATGTATTTCAGCTCTACTTTTATATTTAGAGAATTTTGACTTTTACCCTGAATTAATACCTGAAATTGGATTATAAATTTCTCCTTGTTAAATTATTAAAGCAGAAATACCCAACAATGGAATAGAGAAACTATATTTCTGTGGTTCAGAATTAGTAACATATCTTCTGGTGAAACTACAGCTTTGAAGAATCTCTGTGTCTTCATTTAAAGATCACCCTTTCCGTTGGCGTGTTGACTTGAGCAGAAGAGAAACTAAGCGTGCATTGAACCTAAGAGTCACTTAAAGAGCATAAAGTAGGTTTGGCAGGTCTTGAGCTCTTTGAAAGCCCTTTCAAAATCTCTGGAAAATAAACAGGGGCAGACT
Source organism: Tetrax tetrax (assembly GCA_009806455.1). Classification (NCBI taxonomy): domain Eukaryota; kingdom Metazoa; phylum Chordata; class Aves; order Otidiformes; family Otididae; genus Tetrax; species Tetrax tetrax. Next base: position 346,806 of record WHYT01015805.1, read on the forward strand.
CTTTCATGAGGTTAAGTTAGAGGAAGCTTTCTACAACAGTTTCTTAAGACCAGCAGAAGAGCAGGGCTGTGGAAATTCTTCTGACGCTTTCCCAGGCACAGGACCCTCGAGTTGGGCAGTCTGTTCTCTGCTTCCTACCAGGCTGGACAGAGGCTGCCACAGATAAAGAGCAACCCCGGCAAGTAATAGCCATGAAACCCAACTTCTTGCTGTTGTAAAAGCACCCAGCATATTCACAGAAATTTCCATAGCTGAATAGAGGCTTTTCACTTGCCTAATAAAGCCAGAGCGGCTACTTCCAGGAAGGCTGGGAACTGTTCTGAGCTGGGTGCCCAGGGTCTCTGGTCTCTCTCCAATTTAAATGTCCAACTTACAGGCTCTTTGTCCTTCACAAGAGCTCTCCCTGACATTGTGTGGAAGTAGTAGTACATCTCTTTTTTAACATTCTGTAGACAATGTGTTGCCTCCAAGAAAATGCTCAAAAACTGTCAACCTTTACATTAGCTCTGTCTTTGCTGGTAACATCTGGAAAAGTATGTATGGTTTCAAGAATATAATCTAGCAGAACATGAAAACTGTCATCCTAAGAGAAAGCAACGTGCTCAGTTCATTAATGCTGCTGTTCATTAGCACATCTCTTTCAAAGCCGTATTTCGAACTAGAAATACGTACCTAGAAAGTGTTAGAAGAGTGTTTTTACCTGTCTCATAAACTGCTTCAGATACGGAGGTAAAGTGGTCTTCTACTGTATATTGTGCCAGTTGGAGTGTGTCCAAACCACGAACTGAGTCATTTCCTCTTGTCCAGTAAAACATGACATCATTGATGTTATAACCCCCTGTAGTGATACACAAGCCAAGAAAAGTGTTTATTTTACACAATAATTAATTTGTGTGGAAACCACTTATGGTTCAGCTGTTTCTTATTTGTCTGTCTGAAAGTACAATTAGACATAAACAATGAGGGGCTTTGGCAGAATGTAATGCCTATTTGCCACAAAACTCCCAATAACATGCAAAGTCTTACAATTTAAGAGCCGACTTTTTTTGGAGGTGGTCATTTTTATATCTTTTATTCTAGTATAGATGACAAACTAATAAAAGATATTAGTACCACCTGGTATTCTAAAGGCAAAAGCTATAAAGCTTTAAAGAAATGCAGTTTTTATGAATTACAGCACTGCCAGCATTTGGACTAAACATTAAGTATGCCCTTCGTTACATCCCAGGACGCTCTTTCTTGATGCAGTGCATTTGGTTCTCATTCCCACAGAAGTTAAGGGGTGAGGAAGGCAGCAGGGTTGCTGCACACTGGTGGTGTGCTCTGAGCTGGGCTTGGGTTGTCACTTGGGTTGACATTTTGGCTTCAGAGCTTGGACGCTTCCCAAGGACACCAGCTTAGATGCTGATGTTTCAGCAGGCTCAACATCATGGCACGCTTCAGGGGCCCCAGGAGATTTCCTCTTAATCTTCAAGCAGTAATTAGGAGCTGAGATGGGACATGAATCATCTATCAGAAGGCAACCATATTTTGCACACACTTGTCAATAGCAGCACAATCATAGCTAAAATATCTCTGTAGCTTTTTCCCATTATATTAAAAGGGAGGCAATTTTCAAACTAGTGTATATTATTAATTCAAGATTATGTTAATGTAATTTACATGTTAACAGGGAGCATTTGAACTTCTTTTCCTTTAGCTTACTTGGATCAATCATTCTTGTATTTGACAGACTTACATTGTGCAAGTTAATAGCTAAGCTTAGGGGACAGAAACATGAGCAGATGATTATTTTTAGACTCCAGTCAATTGTAAGCAAATTACAGTGCGAGACAATAATGCAATACATTGCACAAGGGTATACGCTGCAAAAAGAGCAAAGCTCTAGAATCATGAAAAGAGATGCAGATCAGAAAAAGAGATGCATTAAAATAAAAAGAGCATTTTAATATTCTTCATTTAATGGCTTTGTTTCTTGCAATGACAAAAAAGGACTGAGTTCCTACAGCCATTTAATGTAGGAAAAACAGGAGGTCAGAAAATTCATTTCAAGGAAACACTGTGCTGGTTATCCATTAAAGTGACAATTTCACCTGGAAATTCTTTTCCTGATCATTCTTTAAATGTAAATCTTATTTTCACTATCACTGTCAGTTTTCTGAAAGTATATCATGATCAATGATCTCTGCTCACATTATCACATTCATAGCAATTAAAGCCAAAACACTGCTGTGTCAAAGATGAAGCTAAAACCACGCACATCCAAGCTGAGTTCTCAATTGCCTAAAACCACATTCTGGGAAATTTCCCAGATTTGGGAGATAAAAAAATAGAAGCACCATTTCCATAAACAAATGATTGCATTGTCCCCATTCAAAACAGAGGTTCATAGAAGTAGGTTTTATGCATGACTCCAGGCATGGATTCATTTTACTTTCCTTCAGTATATTTAAATACCTGCAGTTCATTTAAAGTTGAAAGAATAAGAGAATACCACAGTAAATTCTTATTTATTTAAACAAGATATTCAGTCTTCCAAGTTGTGGGAGATGGGAGAACTCAATGCCCCTATGAGTGGTAACAAGCATATCTCCAAGTGGAGGTTGCTTTGCTTGAATAGAAGCATTTTTGTTCTAAAGTATTTTCATTAGCTGAACAATTAGTAGGTTGTGATACTTCCTACGAAAATTCTTTGAAAATACTAATTCCAGAACTCTTATTTGTGAAGAATTTTCATGAAAAGGGTCTTCCTTATAATCAGTAAAGTTAAATAGCACAGCACTCCCTCTGTGCAAAGTTATTCTTTATTCAGGGGATTAATATTTTACTAATTATAAAACGTATAAAAAGTTTATAGAGACAAAATCCTTAAGCCATGTTATTTGGCTTCTACAAGTAATCTCTATTCTCTTTACATGACACTGAGTTTTCATTCTAACTAATTCCTCAAGCCCAAAATATCTCATTCCTGTACTTCGTTGATAGAGTACAAGCAGCTAATGTCAACAGGGTTAACTATAGGAATAGTAAATTTGGGATTAAACATTCATAATGCCTAATACAAATGAGTTTCTTTACCTTTCTGTTGCTAATTTTAATTTTCCCTGATTGTGAAGCACAAGTTAAGTGCCTTCACATGGCACTTCACTGAGTAAATCCTAAAGGACAATTTCAAAAAGGAAATAAAATTTCTGAGATAGGCCCAAAACATGAATATGTATTTGGACTGGAGGCTTATGTGAGGCGGGGCGGGGGGAAAAGGAAAAAAGCCCCTAGCCCAGTGTGAATGAATAGTGGTATTCCCTACACATGGCAGAGAGCATGAACCCCCCAGCAGCATCAACTGAGACAGGAGTCCTCCAAGCCCCCAATTGTCACATCTGCCATATCAATAGAGACTCCAAGTGGCATCTCTCTGTCTCCTAACATATGCCTGTATCACCTTCTGAAGTCTTACAGTAACAGGGGAAAAATTTTGACTGAAATGTGTTTTGCTGTGTAGAAAGTATAAGTCAACAAATGTTATTAACTACTAATAGCACAATAGCACATTGTAAAGGCCACTAGGAATGCTTTATTGTGTAAAGCTATTACTTGATAATATCATGTCATGTTTGTCTTTACATTAGTAATCACTTAAAAGGCTTAACACTTTGTTTCAACTCAAATATTTGCTATATATTTTACATTTTATTTCTAAGTGTTAGTATTTGTGTGGATGTGTATGCATGCTTAAATTCACAATTCTTAATTCCAGGTAATGGTATCTGCAAGCAGTATTCTGGGATGACATCATTATTAATCTATAAATTGACATAGCTTATCTCATGAAGGGGCAAACATCATTTCCAGTATACCCAAAAGAAAGTATTGCAGTGCACTGAAGAAAAAGGGTCACAGCTAAAGGCACACTCCTTCCCTTTGTATTTATTGCTTCTAGCTGTTTTCCACAAAACTAAACACCAATGTCATGGGAGCATTTGTGAAGACATTACTGTTTTCCCCTTGGACAGGAGACACTTGTGTGTTGTTGAAAAAGCAGATGGAATCATTCTGAAAATGCTTAGTTTTAATTATATAGGGATTTTTTTATTTTTTTAATCCTGTCAAATAAGTTTTAAGTTCCTGTGGGACATATATTTCATTCTGGAACTAGAGAAAATATTAAATGACTCATTAGGCAATGTTGTTGATTTAAATCCATGTATGTTGATTCACCGGTATGCTCTTCCAGAGGAAAATAATTTAGAGATAAATAAAGTTCTAATTCAAATCACTATTTGTTAAACAGATCCTATAAAACTGCTGATTCTAAAGGGACTATTCTGTGAGGATGGTTTTGGGTGTTCCTTGTTGTTTCTGTCCAAAATGAACCTTTGCAGGAATCTTCCAATTGGTCATTACCAACAAGAGATAAAGAACATGCACACAATTCTGAAACGGTAAAGAATGAAACTTGCCAAGTACTGAAAAGCTTTCCAAAATATTTTGAATTTGTATTGACATATATGTGAACATATATGTTATCCCATACAAAAATATTTTGCTAGAGTCTTATAATAATAGCAAAGAGTTAACTATAAACATGCACATTTGGGTATTTGCAAGGTGACCATACCTATAAAGTATTAGAGAGCATTTTTGATGAAAATTATGAGGAGACCGATTGATAAAATGAGAACCTATAAAGGTATATTTAGTCTTGGTCTATGATTTAGTGACATTTTTTCCAAAGGCACAGGCCCAGAGACAATTAAATAAGTCACAGAAGGATCTGCATACATCCATATCAGAACAGAACTATCTATGCAATCAATTTTTTTTTCAGTATGAGAACAGCAAATTAAATATGAACTCTATGCCTTATAAAAAAAAAATAAATACATACTATCTGAAAGTGGGGGGGCAGGAAATTTCTCTGCTGTGCTGGAAAATGTCTGCTCACAGAACTCCCCCTGGAGACCAACAGAATAACTGCAGAGTGCACTGCAAAACCAAGCCTATGATAACCTCCTGAAATCTTGTTAATGATTAATAGCATGGCAGGATTTCAGTACTGATATGCTGTTTTCAGTGAAGCCTCATGCATTTATTTTTGTATGCAGATAGTATTGTAATTCAACAATGACTGGTCACATACTGTCCCTTTTGAAAATTCCAACCTCTTTGACAGTAATATCCAGTAGTCTTTGGAAATTATCACAGATAATTCTTCATTTTTATACAATTATAAAACTAAGTATCTTACAGCTTTCCAGTTGCAAAGTACATGTCTGCTTATCCATCGGATATTTGGTCAGATCCATGCTGCATGCAACAGTTGTGGTGATCCTTGGGAAAAAAAAATATATAATTAATTATTTTTTTTAAGCCCCAGAGTATTGCTGATTATTAATGGCATAAAATTGTTCATCAGTAAAAATGAAAATAAGCCATGTATACTTCTCGAGGTAATATTTACAGACAAATATCTATTGTGAGGGGAAAAAAAATGTAGTATTTACTGATATCTAATGCAGAAGAGTAATAGCATCCAGAACAAGAAACCACTCCAGAATGGCTGAGTTTAGTGGCAGTCTAAACAGGCCACCCCTTGTCCCCCTCTCACTTACAGTGTACATTTTCCTTTGTTGATATTTTGCAATACATTTTACAATTTTGTTATATTTATCAAAATATCAAGGAATATATTGCAGAATATCAAGGATATTCTGCAATAAATAATGCAAATCAGTCACTACAGCTTGCTTTCCTCTGTGATGACTTCGTTGCAAAACAACTGGAATGGCAAAACATAATTCCTGTATTAGCAAAAGGATCTATTTAGGGAAGAAAATGAGACCACTTGTTAAATTTAACAGTTAATTAAGTCAAACATATTACATATTTGTAAAACTACAAGACCATGCATAGTCTACTTTTACAAATAGACCAATTTCTTAATCATAAAATTATCCTAACTTGTAAAGTTTAAGATGTAAGTGGAAGCCAAATACAAAGTCTGGTATGTGGTATATACATACCGCAGAGCATACAAGACTGTTCCATTAGGGTATATTCTTATAAGACGATTCTCAACAGTGATATCATGAAGAAAAGACTTTTTTGAATCAACTATGAAGGTATCCGGTACCCAAAGCATTTCCACAAGCCGACCATCTAAGCTTAAACTCTTATTACCATCAAAACAAAGCCTCTCATCAGTCCATCGCTGCCTTAGAAATATGGTAGCCGTGTAGTCCTGAAAGAGAAAAAAACCAAAATTGTCATACAGAGCAAGCCTGTATTCCATCCTATTTTACAAAAGTACATGGAAGCAGCTGTTGGGCACAAATGGCCTGTGACACTCCAAGTCCCAGTCTCAAATGCTGGCACTCTGACAGCAGCTGTAATGGCTCTCGTATTGCCAAATTTTCCAGCACTTGATGTGAGGTTGACAGCATTAAGAAATATTGTCTTGAGTAACTTTTATTCTTAGAGTCATCGGAATTTTACAGTAAAAGCTGACAGCCTGGGGCAATAAATCAGCTGAAGTCAGAGTTTTGTAAGCAGATAATCAGGCTCTGTAAATCTTTAAAGTTTAGAATGATTTATCTAAGTGGTTGCAAACATAATTTTGTTCATATAAACTACTAAATAATGCATTTTAAAGAAGACTTTGGAAAAAGTTGTATAAATTCAACTAGACAAAAGAAGTTAGTGAAACAGCAAGGGAATCTTCATCTTTTAGCACAGTTTATCCTTTCAGCATCACAAGGGAAGCAGTTGTGCCAAATTTATCAAGACCTTGAATATAGCTCAGTAAAACAGAAAAATGCTGTGAATTCAGCTGTGTCTAATTACAGAGAAAGGAAGTGGCTTTGAAATCACAAGAATATATCTTTAATTTTCTGAAATGCATAAAGATTTATTTTCCAGATGAAATGTCTAAATACTGCTCTACATGCCTTTCACTAAGATTAATACTCAGTAACAAGTTTCTGTAGCTGAGAGGTGTGACTTGCATCTGGATTTCTATACTTATTATAGTGCTATAAACACTATCTGTAGTGAAAAATAAAATTCCATCTCCTAGCACACATTGACTGCACAAGGAGAAAATCCTCAAAGTCGCATTGCCAGCAGCTGTGAACACAAGGCATTTGCTTATCAACAAGTAAAACAAAAAAGATTGCAAAAGCTACAATACCATATTTATTTCTGATATTGTATCAATGCTTGCAATGTCCAGACTCATTCCAACTGACACGGGACCATCTGCAAAAAAGAGAAAGTCAGAATCTAGCATACAGTTCTTTAATACTCAGTGTTCAGGAGAACTGGCTACAAAGTCTTCTGCAGTATGATCCTTTTTTTTTTTTTCTAAATGTTTGGTAGCATTTTTAAAAGGAAATATTCCCCAAAGTTAGATTATGAAAGAATTTCAACAATTTCATAACCAAAATATAATACTTCTAGACTAACAGTGTCTTGGTTTTAATAAACCTGTTTTATTTTCTAAAACTTTCTTGCTTTATATGAATCATTACTTTTTTCCCCAGAAAGAAAGTGCTGGGGAAAATGTTGCATAACAAGGTGCGGAAGGTACAATCCCTGTGGTACCTCACACCCTTCTGCTCTGAGGTGCAGAGCAGTGGAAAGAATTCTTCCAGTTTCAACATCTGGCCCATCAGATGTTTGTGAACTATGGACTTGCACCTGGCAATGTCACATGGTTAACATCCAGATGGGACAACTGAGTGACTCTATTCACTGCCTAGTTAAAAATATATTGTCTATATTGTGTCAGTGCTTTTAATGTCTTGCTTTTGACCATTAGCAGTTAAGTTGTGACTTAAATACTTGCATTTATAAAGGAAAACTAGTCATTTGATTCTCCTTTTAATTTCCATATCAGCTGAAGGTATATTCAGGGTGACTGCATACCTTGCCTAAGCAGTTGTCATTGTACTGTTAGTATGCTCAGACTCCCATTTCCTTGTGAATGTGCATTTCACAGTGTCAGAAGGAAGATCACCAGCTGTGCATTTTAAAATGCAGAATTTGTGCAGAGCTTTCATGGAAACATGACATTATTACTGGTTGAATACGTGCAGAATCATTAACAGAGTACATGTACAAGGAAATGCATATTAAATAAGTGCATCTTTCCAAGCAATTGAGAAGCAGAGAATGCAGCACTGAGAAATGCAGAAACACTTTCAATAAGATCTACGTAGCTGATGGTACCAGTATATCGCAGGCACACTGCTGAAACCCCCTCTTGGCTCCTTGCACTGCATTATGTACATAGCTCTTATGTGTCCCCAAACAGCATCTAGAGTTGGACCCCATCTTCCTCTATCCCACTGAGTAACACTAAAGAAAAAAATGTGTCATTCTAAGCGGTGTAAGTGTATTAGTATTTTTATTTTTTTCCAAAATACTTTCAATTTGTAACACACATGTTAAAGTTGTTACACATCTGGCACTCCCAAAAGAATCTACAAATGCTTTGCTCTGGACTCACTTGAAAGTTCAACTACAAAGATCCAGCTTAAAGCAGGACTGTAGGCTTGCAGCATCCCCTGACTGTAATCTATATGTTTATTATATCCTATAAATTGTGCTTAGGGATTGGAAGAAATTGTTCATCTATTGGAATAAATTTTGGAATAAAATTATTTGACTGGAGAGTGCTCAGATCATTGATAGCTTGTCCTTCTGTTTCTTTCCATTCTTTTCATGTTTTGACACTCCAAAAATACATTTGTATTTTGTCCCTCCAGTGTTAAAAACTCAACTCTCTAGGAAACTCAGACCAACCTTCTAGGGTGCAACAGCAACAGACTCAATCAACACTTGTACACTTACCATTGTACTATATCATTATTATGGGTACAATATTGCCAGCCTCAAAATATGTGTCAGACTCTCAGAAGTCATTACATTTTAAAATAAGTGTGATTTATAATCTATTTTCTATTTTTTTTTTAATTCTTTCTACAGATTCCTTTGCATGGCTGTAACAGAGCATATTACTGCCAGCTGTCACACAAGAATTTGGTGGGAATCTCATCACGCAAGGCATATGCTTAACAATGGACCATCCTTAGATGACAACACAGTGTCTATCTGGCTATGTGGGAAGTGCAGCTCAGAATGATCAGACTCTTTCCTATGATATCATAGTTTATTGGTAGGAACAACAGTTGATCCTTGCCTAGTTAAGGTGATACAGATTAGAGAAAATGTTCATTAGCAGAATTTCAGTATCATCAGTGCTATTATTACAAGTCTGAGAGGAAAAGCTGACTTTCTAGAAAGATTACTGAAATTAAATTCAGTTTATTTTTTTTTTCTGGAATCACAAAACCAGGTCTTGGCACATCTCTCCCTTCCATCTTTTTGTTTCAGTATTTTTCCAAATATTATTGAGTAACACAACAGAACTGTAGCGTCCCAACCACCAGAAGTCATCTAGCTTAGCTTAAGAGGTACTTCAAACTGATTGTCCTAGGACAGACCTAACTCGTGGTTCAAGCGCTAAGGAGAGGTAGCGCTGTCAGGACAAAACCATCCTGCTCTGCCAGCCCTGACGGTCTCCACAAGCCAAGTGCTTGTGCTGTGCAGCCAGTCTGCCAAGCCAAGCACTCAGAAAAACTCAACAGAAAAGTACATCCCCGCAGACACAGCAATATGCCAGGGAGGAGTTGTGCAGAGAAGAAAAAAAAAAAAAAAAAAAACAAAAAAAAAAACCAAACACACTTCCCCCCCCCCCAAAAAAACCCCACCTTATGGAAGGGGTCTTTAATAGCACAATACAAGAATACAAGCTTCTGAGAATAGATTTGCTTTAACGGTTAATTAAATCAGAGCAATATTAACAGTTAAATGCTAACTTCTTTTCTGTGTGTGAGGCTTAATACGATTTATGGTGCCTTACTAAATAAGCAAAGCATTTATAACAGAATGAGTCTTCCCGTAATTATCCACCAGGGTTTCCCCTGAACTTCCTCCGAAAGGAAGGGACACTGTCAGAAACAGGGCGGTAGATCAGATGAGGCAGTCCGTTCCTACATTTCCATACGTTTGGCAGGAATTGTCTCAGTATGTATACTGAGAACTTTAAAAAAAACCCCACCGATCCACAGAAAAACAACTAAAGTCAGTCTGTTCTGCATTAGTGAAGGGAATCTTCAAAACATGGCAGAGAAACGCTGAAGATTGTGCATTGTTACAGCAATGGGCACACAATCTAATTGACATACATTTTACCTTTTACTGAAATGTATGTACGAAGACTGTTACTTTATGCTCTTTACAGATATTCACAGTAATCCCATATGGGAAAGCAGTCAGAAGAGCAGCAGAGAGCATACCTACAGTTAAGCTTGGATCACTGCAATGATCACAGTCTGTTAAACTTTGTACCAACAAAGGAAACCACAACTGAGTCAAGTACGTATTTGTAACTCTGAAGACTCGCTGCTTAAATCAATCGGCACTATCATGAACTGCCAATGCTGAGCTGTTAGCGCTACCTCTTTTTCATTTAGTTTAAGAAAACTTAAAACAATTCTGACACTCAGAAATACCTCAAGAGGGATGGCTCTTTGAAAGAGCACCTCATCCTTGTAGCAATACTGGATAAAATACTATGCAACTTTAACAGAGAATTAGAAGAAGTATCACCAGAATAATTTAGTATAGTTTCATGAAGAACTGTTTTTGTCTGACTGGCAGCTTTCCTTTATTTGAGAGTATTATGGAATTTTAGATAAAACGATAAAATCACAACACTTAGATTTTTTTTTCAATACATTCAACTTCCCATCACAAAATATCTTTCTTGACAAATATACGTTACATGAAGAGACTGGAGAGATTAAGATAGGCCTTCTGACAGATCTCAACTGTAATTGTCGATACAAAGACATCGAAAGACAGACCCTCTTCTAGCAGGAATCAGCTTCAATCCTATTTGTTCACATAATAGGATCTTCAGACTAGATTTGCTAGCACAGTTTGTGGACAAGACAAAAATTGGTGGGGATTGTAATAACAACAGTTTGCTAAGTCATTTGCCAAAACCCCATATTTTAATAGAATCAAATGCAAGCAATTAATGTGTGGACAAATAACGCAGGCAGTGTGTACAGGACAGGACACTATCCCAGCAAGCAGTGCCTTTGAGAAGGATTTGAAGGTTATCACAGATAATCATTTCAGCATGATCTTTCCATATTATGCTTTGGCAGAAGCACTGTTGCATTGGGGAGCAATACACAGAATTAAGTCATCTTGAAATCTGGACTGTGTTGGCAAGACTGTTACAAGGTTACTGTGACGAGATTTGTTTTCCAAATTTTAGGAAAAAAAAAAAAAAAAAAAAAAAAAAAAGTGCAAACAGCAGAGAGTTCCACTGAGAGAGAGAAATATTCCAGAAGCAAAAAACTCTGGAAGCTTAATATCAAACCTTGTAACACGAAAATTAAGGAACAGCATTTACTCAGCTGCTCAAAGAGAAGGCAGAGAGGCGACTTGCCCAATGTCAGGAAGAGTACAGAAAAGGTACCCGGTAGCAAGGTGCACACACTCTCTGACAAAGCAAAGCAAAATCCCAGTTTATGGAAGCTAGAGATAACATGAAACTTCAAATAACTGGGGTTTTTTCTAACTAAACTTAATCCCTGTTCATCATTTAGTCTCTAGAACTCAGCATTTAGGGGCAGAGGGGGAGAGGCAGGGGGAACACACAAAAACCAAACTGTCCTGCATGCAGGAAGCTGGGTTTGGTGGTGATGATGGTCTCGGTGTCTCTTATTTCCATGGAAAAGGGAGGAAAATCTACATCACCATCTGTACACTTAAGTTTACAGCTTGCACGAAGTCATAGATTTTATTAAATCACAATTTTAAGCTGTCAGTAGGGATTCAAAAGATTTTTTTTTTTCAATATACAACTAGCCATATACATTCAGGGCTTTTTGTCTTTCTCTGAAGGATTAAACATTGGCTAATTGGTATATAAAATAGTCTTTAGATGATGATTATTTGGTATTTCTTTCTCATGTACTCTGTGAGTTTGTATCACTAAATCAAAGGGTCTTTGACACAGACAACAGTTTGATATCTCCTAGTCTCTTTTGGGGATAAACTGTAAGCTTCTGAGGACTAAAATGCTTTCATCTAATTAAACTCATATAAGTTAATATAAACAACATTTGAGGAAAAAAAAAGTATGACTAGTCTTACACAGAAGATTGGACTCAAAGATTTAATTTGCTTTCTTGAATTTAAACCTTAAGACCATGAAATGTATTACTGATTACAAAGCTAAGGAAAATAATCTTTTAAATGGAGTTTTGAATAACTGATTTAAGTATGACACTTTTCTATACCACTTGAAAGCAGCTTCCATATTCAAATATACTTAGCTGTGACCTTTTCCTAGTCTCTCTCTTTTTAATTAGAACACTTAAATTATCACATTCAATCACAGAAAAAAAAAAAAACCTATTTGTATAAAGTTATTTACAAGATGTTATGCACCCCTTAACAAGTCTATGAACCTGATCCAAGGCTCACTGAAGTCAGCAGGAATTGCTCATTAGTTCAGAGAGGTTTGGCACAGGACCTAGAGTTATAAAATCAGTCTACACCGTTTCAGCAGAAAACCTGATGTTGAAATCAGCTTGTATTGCTGAGATAAAGTGTCAGCGTTATGTAGTACATTTAAGGGAAATAACTGCATTTTTAAATCCCTTCAGTCAGCTTTTCTATAGAAGACTTTCACATCTATCTAACAGTCCAGGAAGGATATTGTTACATTATTGGGTGCTACCTACTAACACTAGCAGAGGAGTATTTCATGCTCCAGACCAAAGAACGGCTAATATCATTCTGGATTCAGTAATTTTTTAATTCACTAATGATGGAACTTCCCAGGTCCATCTGTTCAGTTTATTAAGACTTGCTTGATGAATCAGCTCAGAGAGGGACATTAAAATGCTGCGGTGAAAGAAAGGGAATGTTCTTAACAGTAACATTCAGATGAGGGCAGAGCCAAGTAACCAGTCCAGCTCAGATGGGTCTGCACTGAACACTGTGTAGAAGTCCCCCTGTAACGTAGTAACTGGTATGTGCCACCCACCATGGGCAAACATCAAGCACTCAGTCACTTTTACTGGTCTACAAACCTTTGTCATGCCAAGCCTGGCCTCATCTAATCTAATTTTAGGCATCGAATTTAGGTGCCTAGTGATGGGCATGACAGTCTGTATTGGGTATAGATGGTAGCGCTTTGGTAGCAAGGGTCTGGAGAGGTGACTTATTGGGAGAGACGACTCTAAAGTAAGGGGAGATTAATTGAGGCTTAAAAATCTAGAAATCTGTTAGTTCTAATCCATGCAAGGATAGGAGAAGACATATTGGATTCATTCAAGTCATTGGATTCAACTGAAAAATATCTTTGCAATCCCCTCGTTAATGACACCAGCTGATTGGTATCCACTTGAGTAATTTCCAGTCATCCACCAGTCCCAGCACAAGGGCCAAACACAACCAAACAGGCAACTAGAGGGTTTATTAAAATAAGAACTCATGAGCTGCCATAAAAATTCCTTGACTAGTAAATTTCAGTTTCTCCTGGCCTTAGGAAAAAGAAAACTTCATTTTAAGATCATGTGTTTATACCTAATGCTTTCTTTTCAGGACTAAAAATCCATTTTATTAAATATTAAGGAGTTCCGTATCACTGATTTTGTAAGAGTATGATTGTATCTTGGCAGCAAGCATCACTTCAAAAATCCCTATTTTCTGCCTGAAGAAAAATTTCAAGGACAAATAACTTTGAAATGACTTTGAATTACGTTACTCTAAAATTCAAGCCAACCTCCGGCCCTCTCACATTTGATAAAAATCACATTTCAGTGTTCTATTACGAGTGGCTAACATTAAGCTCAAAGCACTGTAGATGCCAACAAATAATAACATCTAAGTTTATGACAAATTTCTTCACGCATATTTATGAGTGCATATCTAACTGACCACACAAACCGGAATATGCACACTTTTGAAATAAAAGGAATCTTGGCCCAGAAAGGGGAGCCAAGTGTTTTAAAGAGGCTGACTTCAGGATATTATTTTTGTATATTCCTGCATATCAACATACACATACTAGATTCCCATTTTACGCAAATCCTTTTGTGCACTTCAGACAGCAGACATAGATCTTGGGGTTAATACGCACATACACCCTTTTCTGTTCATGTTTCTAGAAATATTACTTTCCTTTTCAGAGTAAATCAGCACCAATAGGTTGATGCAGTTAGAACCATGCAGGTTTTTATAGTACCTGATAATCTCTACCAGTACCAGAATGCCCCAATTTTTTTTTTTTTTAAATCACGCATTTGTTCATTAGTCTACTCAAGTCTAGCCAGCACTTTGATCTTAAGATTCATTTTTGATTGGTAAGTGTCTTACTATTGACAAGCAAATACTAAAACAAAGAAATTAAGGTTTTGGGGGGATAAGGAGGATGAAAAAGGTCACCGAAAAGGCATAAATGACTGAACTGATACTCTGGCTTCATCAAGTATTTAATACTTCCTGGGTCATCCTTACCAAAGTTGTTCCTATAAAAAGTCACTTCTCACAAAACCACCAACCTGCTTTTAGAAATGTCATCAGTGAAATGTATTTTTCAGAGTCTCATCCCATCTCTTCAGCAGTAGGGCTAACATATATCCACCAAATATTTCTGGGACACAAGTGTTTCCATGCCTGAGCTGTAGCGAGCGCATGCAGCAATGCTGGCACTGTCTGGGAGTGCTAGACTGGCTCTGCCTATGACACAGACTTGATCCGTGGCTGAGCTCCTCTGAGATTTCCAGGCAAACACAGAAAGTCCTTGCCATCCCTCTGGGCAAAATTCCCAGGCAGAAAGAGATCTCTAGCCTTGCTGCATTACAACAGTTGACAAAAAAAAAAGTTAGGTCCCATTAGAAAAGGGAGATTCATAACACAGAAGCAGTTTACTGTTGGTCTTAAATACGATCATAGGATTTTGCAATTAATTTGTTTCCTGTCTACCAAAGCACAACCACCATGGTAGTGCTAAGGTATCTATAGTACTAGCATGAAGTAATGAATTAAATAACTGTATGTTCAGTGGCCATTAATATATTTTCCATTATGCATCATCTCCATGAAAAAGGGTTAGTTTATTTATTAGCATCACTTTTATTTTGCCGATAGTCTTCTTAGACCATGTAAATAATTTAAAGCAGTTGTATAGCAGCTGAGTTGTATGAGCAGCTGAGAAAACCTAACAGATGAAAAAGCTTTAAAAGAAAGGGAAAATAGCTAAAATACAGATTGAATTGATTCAGAAATAGCACATGATGTGGAGTGTCCTTATTGAACAGGCTGATAGTCTAACCAGGTATTCGGATGGCAAGAGGTACAGCATGGTCTGAGAAACTCTTTAGTCAACTGTTTTTAAGCAGGATATAAAAATTTTCATTGGAAGCCCCTAACATTTCTGAATATCTAACTTAAGAACTATTGCCTAGCTGTCACTCTGCAAGTTTATTTTCTGACAGACACAATGTGCAGACAATTTTCTTTTTCAGCATTGTGCAGTTCCTCCAGGCAGAGATCTTTGCTGCACCTCATAACTCTCTGGTATTTCTGATCCACGCAGCAGCCTGATTCAAGCAAGGAAGATGTCTGTCACTGAGATTTCACGTGCCTAACGTTGACTGCACTGCAGGGCAGTAAAAATCAGCCTTGGTGCAGTAGACTAAGTGGATCTTCCAACTTGATGACCATGGCCTGTTGACGCAGGGAACTAACATTTTCAATTCATTTTCCCCTCACAGTTCTGCAGTGAACCAGGTTACTGACCTTTAAGACCTGAGGCAAGAAGCATTTATTAAATAATTCTCTTGCAATCTTGTAGTAGATGCACATAATACTTGGTATAGCAACAAGATTTGCCTATGTTTTTATGAACAGTTTGATATATAAAGCTTTCTTATATTTAATTAATTTTAAATAGCTATTTTTTAGGAAATTATGCTTTTAAATAGGTAAGGTATTAGAGTTTATTTCACTGAGGACACATCAACAGCGCTAGCCAAGTTTCTAACAGAGTCTGGATGTTTTGATTGTGAATGTCTGGAATATAAAAGTTTCACCTTGGGCCACAAAAGCTATTAAGTTATATCTTATTATATCACAGTACATCATGTATAATCAGATCAGTCACTGTCAAACATTGGAGAAAGAAAGTACAGCGAAAAAAACATTTGCTCTCGTTGCTGAGTTTCAGACACCACATTATCTTATTAAAACAGCTTTTCTACTTACTATCAAAAAATGGACGTAGGTACTTGTTGTATCCTTTTATTATTTTTTGTATAGTTGGAGGTAGAATTTCACCTTTTCCTTCAGCTGCAGGAATTTGCATTGACCTAAAAGGAATGAAAAAAGTAAGGATGCTTTAAAAGTACATCATCAATTATAACAGAGATGACATTTCACAAAAAATGCTGTATTAGTTTCAAGGTTACTGATGATTACTGCCAATCAGATAAAATATCCTGAAACATTTTTATATTTGCATTTCACAGCACTGTAGAAAAATATTCTAGAAAATAACAGATTATAAAATCTGTATTATCACTTCTGGAAAAAAAAATACCATTTTTATACTTAAGAATCTATCATTTCTATAAAGTCTATCATTTCTTAACACTTAATCCAAGAAAACAGTTCAGTGTTCTTTAATACCTTCTCTGTAAATCGGGCACTAATCTTATAATCTAAGAATGTGGGAGGGGTTTTGATTGTTTATTTTAGCATTTAAAATTAAGTGGGGTTTTTTTCACATAATGAAATACATCCACTTTAACTCCTAGAGAGACAGAAACCAGCCTCAGAGATCAGTGTATAAAAGCAGTTTTAAATCCTGCTTTTACAATACAGTTTTTAAACGGGTTACAGAAATAATCCTGTTGGGCAAAATCAGTGAAAAATAACAAGAATACAAACCGTTCCTTTGTTCAGAAACAGCCACAAATACAATCCACAAAAGTCAAAAATAAATAATTAAAACTCCCATTTTTGCCCTAGGGCCCCTGTCGTAGTCTCATTGGGAGGATGAGTAAAGAGACTTGGGCAAATACATACCTGAACTGCAATTCTTTACTTGGACTATACGAGGATTCATTTTTATATATCCCCCCGCCCGCCCCTTCACCTTTTATGGGTCTTTAACAGCTATGGGAGAGACCCCTAGGGCCATTAAGGGCTGTTACACTGTAAGCAGCAGCCCCATAGCAAGAGACCATAGCTTCGCTCTTAACTTCTGCCTGACCCCTAAGGCGAACACCCCAAGGGCGTGAGCGGGCTGTGCTCACCCGTCACGGATTCAGGCTGTGCTCAAGCACAAGTGGTACTGACTGCTCGTCACTGATTTGAGAAAAGTGGAGGTATGACTTTTCTTCAATTATCAAGGTGAGAAGCGAATAATTGATAGACTGAAAGAAGCCCAGCTGGCTGCAGGCAGAGGTGTTGCCTCTGCTGATGGAGAGCAGCCACGTATATATTCACCAGGAGAGGGTCTCTGTGTTTCTTACCCCACACACCAAAAGTGACTGGTCACTAAGAGCAACCAGCTGTACCCCTTAGCTCTCCTACAGCAGGTGTAAGAGCTTAAGAGATGTCCCTGTGGTGCCTCAGCCCTGACTAGAAGGATGTTAAGTACAAATTGATGCCTAAGGGGGCACCAGTGTTTTGTGGTCTTTCCTAGTCCTGCTAAATCATTGCTGACTTTCTTCTTCGCAATTTCTCCCAGAGCTGCTCCTGAAAACTCTGCTTCCTCTTCCTAATGGTATTTCTAGGCCTTCAATAGCTTTCCAGAGCTTGCTCCCTTGATTATGATTTTACTGTATTTCTGACAGAGGTTGAGCTGTTCTGTCGAGAAACTGTGGTTTTTATCCACTAGGAACAATTCAGCATCTTAGATTGGCAAAACTTAAATGTTAAGATGATCTCATTGAACGCACGTAGCCAAATCATGCTGTGGTTTTAGATGTGGTGTCCGCTGTCTTGAAGTGCTGCTATTGCTGTGTAATACTTCTTTTCAGCAGACCCTATTCCCACATAAGTAGTTGGTTTTCATTACCAGTCTTGTAACTTGTATAACTTATACTTGAATTATCTTATTTATTTTCCTTATTGTGTTCCTGTTTTTTTTTCTTTATTGCTAGACAACTATGTTATTAATTTACTTAATGTTAAGTGTGGTCTTGAGTAATGCCAGCATTGAAATAAGGAATGTTTCTCCTTCAAGTTGTGTCGTAAAGAAGCAAGCACGGTCACATTGAGTTAACATGTGAATATAAATACAAAGGCCAGTTTTATGTTGCACAAAAATGCTAGAATTAGAAATGTACTTGAGTTTAACTCATTTCTTAAATACTGCACTTGCAATAGATATTTCTGGTTTTGTAATTTATATATAACTTTAGTTAAGTGTTCAATGAGCTGCATGAATTTAATTTCACAGCTTTATGGGGTTGTTCTTGAATAACTTTCACGTATTTTGCAACAATAAAAGAAAACTTGTCCCTTGTCCACTGCAAGGTTATAACATTTTTCTGCTCATCAGTATGCAATTGCAGAGTGATCTGGTGTGTTACCATTAACTGCTATTTTCTGAAACATATTTTAAATATTTGGCATTACTGTATGGAAGTCCTTCCCTTTGAGAAAGTTCTTGATTTCCCTCACTAATACATTAGACGTAGCCTTATATCTTTGGTCTTTGATTTTTATGGTTAAGTAGAAACTTGTTGGCAATGGAAAGCTGCTGTGCTTTGAGGCTGTGAATTAATGAGGCGCTGTCCCTTGTGTGCTGTTTTGCAATACAACTTCTGAGAAGTACTATTGTATAAGCCGATATGAGAGGAACCTGATGCCTCATGCCTCCTCAGTACAAGTGTGTGGGGTCACCATCCTGGTAACTTTGGGGATACTCAGAAACAGATTATCAGCATTGAAAGGCAAGGAACCTAGAGATGTTATGTGTCTTAAGTGGTTTTGCGTATCTACATTTCATGGGAGGATGCCCTGTTTCCTTTAAAGTGCTCTTCAATTCCCCTGTCCCACTCATCACTCAGCAAGAATGAGCTCACAGCTACACACATTCCTATATTCTGTCATATAGCCTGATGCAGGCATGACAAAGGACAAAAGTAAAAGCTGAGATTCATTCCTCTTACACATTTACATCTTCTAATCAATGCATCTAAGCTTCTCTTTTACCCAGTACTTGTGTTGTTAAATTTAACTAATTGCATATGTTTTGGCATGCATCAAAGTATGGAATTGTCTTGAAACAGCTATTCTAGCCAGTGAGGAGATGACAGGCTTTTAAAGAAGAAAACTGAATATATATTTATTTGACAGCTGTGAATATCTGTCTGTTCTGGGCTGCCAATGTACAACACGTTTCAAACTCTTCAGGTTCAATGACCCATCCTTGCTTTTACAAAAGCTGAATTACAATTATTTAGTTTCCTCAGTTGTTATCATGGCTCAAAAACTTAATATTTTTACAGGCTAAGCTAAACTTGGAAGATACAACAACTGCTTGTTATTTAAGATACTTTCAAGTGAGTGTCTTAACAGAATTGGGTAACTAGAGGGGGAAAGGGAGCATCTGCCCTAAACAGTAATGTATATCACTGCTTCTTAAGTACAGTCTAGAAACATGTACAGGGATATTTTTCCTGGCTATTTTTTTGTCAGAAGTTATGTATCATGAAAGAGACAAAAACACCTTAGAACTGAGAGAAGGGAGAAACAAAATGCCAAACTCAGTCTGAGCAAGCTTTTGAAACACCTCCCCTCAGGAAAAGCTAGGGAAAAAAGCTTTTGTTTTCAGGTAATCCACTGATAGACAAAGGGGTTACAGATGCAAACAAAGGTGTTACTTATTGTTTCATACCTGAAGTGCTCAATGATACAGGATTTTGTGTGATCTCTGTAGCCAAACTGCAGCAGAATCACCTACAGCACGGATTAATTCTCTGGTTTAAAACAACCAGTACTGTCACAGATTTTTGGTTAATTGGTGAGTTAAAACAGTAGTATTACATTACCACTTACCAGATACAGGAACAAATAATTAAATAATGTAAGTCCTCTTAAACTTAGGGGGAGAGAAAAAAGAAAACAACCAAAAAAAAAAAAAAACAAAAGCAAAAACACACATCCCACAGAATTTTCTGGATCTGACATCTGACGTTATAAACCCAGTCTAGCTTTCTTTAACGTGAAAACACCCTTCCTGAAATAAATGGGAACCCTTGTTGGGATTAAATAGCACATATTTACTTAGTTGATTCCTGATAATGATTTGACATGTAAGTTCTGTTTATTACTCTAATAAATTTAGCTCAGGTTTTTTTTTCATTTCTACTTCTTAATAAAATTATTTCTGGAAAAGTGACGAGGCAACCCCCTGGATACAGATTTTGGTATACATGTCTGCAATGTGATTGTAATACAAAGGAACGGAGAACTAGAAAGCAAGGTAGAGTGTGACAGCCTGGTGTGACACTGTTAGCACATACGTTGTGACAGCTCATGTCCTCTGTATGTGACATAAAGATGAGGTTCTGGCTCTCTCTAAACTTTAAATAAAAAAACCAAACAAACAAACAAAAACCCCCACCATTAGTAATCATAAGGTACTCAGCAGAGGAAACTCTCTTCACACATTAGCCAAAGCTTTTACAAGTGGGATACCCAAGAGGCCACTGGGGAGCAATTCTGGCCCTTGCTTCAGTGCACCTCAGTCCTTGGATATTGCTTAGAAATACTTCTCTGTTTCAATGCCAAGCAGGATAATTATTGTTTTAAGCAGCACTTTCACCAAACCTTCCAGATTTGTGCACTGGAAAAATGCATTTGTGTATCTGGGCATCATCTTGGCTGTGAGTGAGCCAAGGGGCAGAGCTGCTTCTCACCCCGTGTTTAGATTTGGGTACAACATGACCGGATCAGCCCAATGTTGGGCACTTGTGCCAAGCTAAACAGGTGCTGTGCAAGAACACAACTCCTATGGATACCACACAGAAATTAACTGTCTGGGCTTCTGGATACTCTTAGCCATGTGAGTCTGTAAGAGAGGACTCAGAAGGTCTACCTGATAATAATGAAGGTAGTTATATACTGCAAGCTGAACATCTCAGGAAATTTTGCCTCCTTATTACTTAGATGCTTCTGAAATTTAGTTGGTCTCTTTGCAGTGTTTTATTACTGCAAAGCCATGAATCACCCAGCAGTTACAGAGTGTGGCAAGTCACAGCTGACAAGAAATGAAGGTGGAATTAGAGCAAGTGTGTGTTCTCAACAAAGATATCTTTCTAGCACTGGAGAAGGTGGGAGAGATGGATGTGTTAAATTCCCTTTCAGGACTGTTCCACCTGCCCCTGCAACCAAGTGGAGGCTTTATCCAAACATACGTTTGCACACCCACTTGAACTAAAGCTCAGGCAGACTCTTATCTTGAGGAATTTACTGGGAAACCAAATAGGTTAGGCAATTCTACACAGCATTGCCTAACAAACTTTAAATATTTCAGTTAAAGGTGGTAGTGACAATGTTTAACTTTTCTATGCTTGCATTTTCTTATTAGAATTACTTATAAAGAATATTTTTCCCTATTATTATAGAAGGAATATATTTTAAATGCTCCATTTCGATTACTTGTACATGGAAGGGATTAGTTTCACCTTCCAGCTTACCACAATTCAGCTTTCTTTAAGACTTCACAATTTCATCAACAGAGAATAGAAGGAAAACGTTTTAACCAGGTATTTCTTTTTAAGACAGTATCCTTTAGTAACGTACCTGAAGCTCATAGTACATCCAGGTGGACTGCGTGCTCCTGTCGTTGGGCTAGGTACCATGCGCCCTTCTAAATTTGCTAAGCATCTGATATTCACACTCTCTACACAGTAATCCTTCATTTGAAGGATCATTTCCTTAAGGTAAATTCCTTTCTTTTTTTTACCCCATCAGTCTTCTCAGTGAAAAAAATCTGTAATTCAGTCAAGGTAGCTGCGATGATTCGTGAAGGAGTTCACTCCTGTATTTCCATTATTGATATCCAGGTGGTTTAATCTTTGTAAGAGGCAAGATTCAACTGTCAAGTAGATTTAGCTTTGTTATCTGGTCAGGTATATTTCATAATCATAACTAAATTGATTATAAACTGACTGATATTATTATACATTGAAGAAATAATATTTTTAAGGAAATATTTCTTACCTGCACAGCATCAACAGAAAAAGGGTTCTGAGACTGCAGCATCTAAGACTGTACATTGTCAGATGTGGTTTGAAAAGTTCTTGTAGCTCCTAAATTTAAAAAAAAAAAAAAAGTAGAGGTAATGTTTTGCAACAAAACTACATTTCAAATATGCAAATTTCACAATATTTTCCACACTGAAGATACCTCATCTTGAATATCTGCTGCTATAAATGTATTAGTATATATCTACAACAGTAAAAATATCTCAACACTTGAAAAAAGACATGCTATCACCAATAATTTCACTTACCGTGAGAAGTTGCATTTCACCATACTACAGCACTTCCATTTTTGCATCTGTCCTTTAAATATTAGGAAAAGTAATTGCTTTGAAAAATAATGCACTCATGTGCAGGAGAATCATAAACACTGAGGTTTGTCTCTGCTATTCATGCTTATAAATGAGTGCATCTCTGGCATATCAGTGCACTCCTCTGAATGGAAAATATATAATCCCATCTCAGAACACAGAGCTGTTTAAGAGCAACATCTCTGGTACATGAGCAGTAACAATATCCATGATACATATTTTTGGTAAGCTTTTTATTAATGAGGAAAATTGAAATGATATGTTTCTACCTCTAGCTATTAAAAACAGATCCTTTGACTGTATATAAATAATCATATAAAACCATTCACATTCATCAAAATGTTTGGCTGAGGCAAGATGTTTTCTTCTGGATGGGATTTCTTTGCTTTTGTCAGTATGATTCACATCCATAATGGTTATTTTAAGTAATCTGTCAGCTCTGTAATACATCTCTGGATGAAAAAAGTATCAATCAATAGCCAAATGCGGTCATGCAACAGACCTGAAATTCACTGACTGTACAAACTTTTGCTATATTTCAAAGCACTGAAATGTTATTTGTAAGATTTGCTTCAAAACTTTAAAACATTTACATGACAGGAGCATTACCTACCCAGAATCTGTAAGACAACAGTTAAATGTTAATAAATACAAATGAAATATCTCTTGTAGGTTTTAGGAAGGGACAATCAAACAACACTGTTTTCAATGTCCAGAATGAATTTTGCAGGAGTCTTTTGCACTTTAATTTCACAACAAATTACTAACAGGAAAGAATTTGAAGGTTCACATCTTGAAGCTTTGTTTCACCATCCTTTAGTGAACAATGCAAAATACTAGTGAACTTTTTTACCCCAAAGTAATTTTTCTTCAGTCTGTAGTTCTAGAAAGAGCAACACTAGTAGTATTTACTTAAATTAATACAGTGTGAATGGTATCTGATTTGTATGTAACAGTGGTGAAGTGACAAAATGAGTTGTTCTCCAAAGAAAAATGAAAGCCATTTCAATGGCTTTTTAAACAAGTAAAAATTCTCAGCATCTTGGATGCTTTAAGCGTACACCAGCCTGGTAAATATTAATGTCAAAATAAATCATACACTCCTACCGACTTCCACAGAAAATCATGCATGAGACATTAAGAGAGCTTGTAACAGGAAGATGCCGCAAAAAATGAGCAGATGGTGTTGTCAGAACATTGCTCTCTAAATGCTGATTCTGTGACACTCCTGGTGCATATCATGGGATCTCTTTTATGTATCTCGGTTTGGGTTTGGATGGGTACTTTCTACATTCACTATCTTTATCTCACAGTAAATATGCTAAAAATAAATATTATCCTTCTGTTTTCCCAGAAAAGCTCTTACTGACTTTGAGTATTTCATAAAGCTTCTTTTATTTTTAGCTTTTGAATTGCTACTATGAGCTCCCAATGTGTCTGAAGATCCTTTACTAACAGATCAAGGAAAT
Organism: Tetrax tetrax; assembly: GCA_009806455.1. Classification (NCBI taxonomy): domain Eukaryota; kingdom Metazoa; phylum Chordata; class Aves; order Otidiformes; family Otididae; genus Tetrax; species Tetrax tetrax. The sequence goes on from WHYT01015805.1 coordinate 370,962, forward strand.
CTATGGATATTTCTGTACTAGTTTGGTTTTAGTTTTTACAGAATGGAAGATCAAAATGAATGGGTTACTAATCTGTTTCTAAAGCAACAGGCTTACTTTCAGATCTTAACCAACATCCAATTTAGCAATTTTATGGGGGGATAGAGTGGAGAATTTTAGTCTTTAAAACATGAAAGGTCAAATCCATTCTATGGTATGGGCAACAATTTTGTATGCTCAGGAACAGAGACCATGGAAATAACAGGAAGGAGAGGATCTCTTATTTCTGTATAAGAAATACTAATCGAGATCTAATTCCCATGTCAACTGGCAGCTATCACTGCAAGGGGACGCTGCATGCCAGCCATGGAACAGAACTGGGTAACTATTGAAGTCTTGAGCAGTTTCACAGATAATATTTAAGCTGGATATATAAATCACTGCTGCGTGTGCATATATGCTTACATGCACACGCATATTTTCCTCTGCCATCCTTTTTTTTACGGGGCGCACTGAGCTGGTTTGTTCCATTGAAAAGCCTGCCTCTCGGCATGTTTGTACATCTGGACCCTTCCTCTGTCATGCAGTTCTTTATCAAATGCTATACACTCACAGCAGGATTCCTTCCTGCATACGTAGGCCTTATTACCTACTGGTATTTAAAACTAGCTCAGTGGGACCCATAATATTTCCTCTTTACTAGAGCCTAGAAAAATATACATAACCTGTTCTCTGCATGCAGTATTGAGCCATTTGGTTTTGCCAGACAAACTACATGCTGTCCAGATTACTGCGTGTATATTGACACATCTTCATGTGCTAAACATACCACAAGTAACTGAGACAAAGGTAACAAATATCTGCCCCAGTTCCCCATACAATGAGACGACACCACTTTCTACTTTGAATCAGATCAGATTAGGACTGATTAAAACAGTATCTAATGTTTTGGCATTTATCCTGGGAATTCAGTATTTATTATTTTCAGCATGAGAGGAAAAGGGAATTACACAAGTTTCACAAACATCCAAAACCGAAATGGGATGAGGCAGAGAGCTGGCAGAGGTAGTAGCAGTATCTTAAAATTTCACTGGAAGTGAATTTTGTGTGAAAGAATCAAAGGATGAAATGCCTGTTATATTGAAGTAACCTATCCACAAGTGGACACATAGAAAAGACCGACTACCTCCCTTACTCTACATTGTCCTACTTGCATTGTTCACTGCAACTGCAGCATAGCCAGTGACTCTATATATTCCTTACTCCTTCCCCTGGTTGTTAACTCAATATGCGCCAACTGAAGAGAAAATGATGGAAAGCTGAAAATACTCAAGACTCAGCGGGAGAAAGGGAGTGGATATATGGAAGGCAGTCACAAGATAAGATTCAGAAGCAGAGGGGCAGAGATAAAAAGGAAAAACTCCTCCAGGATGTGGCCCCAGAATGCTACTGTCACTTCCAGATTCTTTAGTCATTCTTCACTCCTGCCCTTTCTTTTAGTAAATTGGCACCTGACACTATATTGCCATCTTCATCGGCTTCTCCAGTTCTTCTAGGCAGGCTTCCTTACTCTTCTTATTTCCAAGTTGCATAGGAAATAATTTTTTTTATCTTCCATCAGCTGTGCACAAGCAACAAGTGAAACGAAAGGGACAGTGAGTAACTTCTGCTCATCACTCAGAAAGGCCAGCTGCACACAACTGATTGACAGTAGTCACTGACAGCATTTTGTAGGATAAAGTGACGTGTTATCTGTCTTTGTATTAACTGGATGCCTGTCTACAATAGCCCTAGTTTTATGATACTTTTCAAGTATCTCTCAAATGCATAGATCATGAAAGAGAAGAAAATGAAAATTTTTCACATGTTATTTTTCATGTTAAAATTGATTAGTACCGCAGAGAGTGTGGCTTGAGTGAAAAGTAGCAAGAGATTTTTTTTTTAATGGGGCAAACCAGAAGGAAGGAATAAAACCCAGCAGCAGCAAAACTCTGCATCTAACTGGAGAATTGACTGATGAAAGTGGACCAGTGCACGTCTGCGTCCTATTATAAGGGGCACCCTCTGACCTGGCTGACAAGCTGGCTCTTGGCGCACCAGCTAGCTTGTTTCTAAACCCTAGGCACATCTCATCTTGCCTAGCATGGCCATAAACCATGCAAAGTCTCCTTGGGCAAGTAAGCAAAGTCAGATTTACTGGGTCCATGGAAAGTAGCTGTCTTGTCATGTTTTCTTTGCAGAGACAGGCAGTACAGGGGCCATCTGTGGTGACAGGGCTATGTTAGCAGTTGGATGGATGTTAAGCTTCTACTGTTGATATATCTAGCAATAGTTCAAAGCAAAATACCAGATTCCAGTTATGCTCTGATGTTCTAATCAATACAGTTGTCACATGTGCCAGTAATAAAAATAATAGCTGAAAACATCACTTTCTCACCGAAACACTCAGCAAGTTGCTCCAATCTGTACAACATCTTTCTCAAGTTTTGTGCTCTGAGATGTTTTTGTCAAAGATGTGGTCCAACAGCAGAAGGTCATATTGTTAAAATAAGTAGAATTAATTTAAGATTCACCAGAAAAGAAAATCTGCTTCTCTGATATTGCAAAATGAGCTGTAAGTGAAACTTCACAATTAAACATTGCTTATATATGTATAGGGCATTGTATATGTCTTTAAAATTATCATGAGTAAATCTGTATGACAAACAGGTTCTTTTTTTTTTTTTAATTTAAATTACCATGGCAAGATTTCAGACTGTTTCAGCAACCACTCGGTGATACCTTTCAATATCCCAAATAATATGTAAGTTAACCTGTAAAATCAGTGTCGTCAAAATATGCTGGGGGGCCATAAGCTAGGTCAAAGAAATTCACTGTCGCAGCTATTTTAATTTTTTTTTTTTTTAGTATGGGTACTCCTAACCACAAAAGGAGTAAGGACTAGCAGTATGCTGCTAATACTTACAGTATTATTTTATATATAGTACATATAAATGTAGTATAGATATTTATATACACAATATATAAATATAGTATGTTGTCTAATTGTTAGAGACATTTGCTGTTCTAGATTGAGATCTGTATTTCTCAACAAGTTCTCTGCATTATCAATTTCATAAACATCAAAGCCTTAGAGTAACTTACATAACCTATAATAGGATTATTTTAGATGTTTATCTGTTGTTGGTTTTGCTCCATTGCATTTTAAGTAGATTAGTATGTATCTTGGGTTAGCTGGGAAATAAGGTAACTGGCAGAGATGTTGATAACCTTATACAGTTTTCCTGGAAAATTAATTTCAGATTTATAACAACTGGGTGCTTAGAGTGGTTATCTAATTCTAGGAGTTACCTTCATGGAACAAGTATCAGATGTCCTACTTCCAGCCAGTATAACACTGAACTGAAATGTTTCAACAATGTACAGAAATCGAGGTAGTGCTAAGCATTCACAGAACAGGTTTTAGTAAATGAATGTGTTCATGTGGCTGCTTAAGTATAGCACTCATTACTAGCTCTGCTCGTATCTACTGAAAAAACTCCAGAAAATGTGCCACACAGACTATTTTATAGTAAAAAAGGCAATGGATTAAACCACTTCTCTCCACCTTGTTCCTAAGTATGCTTTGATATAACTGACACTCAAAAGTCCAGCAGATCAGTGGTGTTTGAGTCATGGTTGATGATTACTGCCATTTGTAATTATCCAGATTAAACAGAACTTTGTGGGGTTGTTAATGGCTGTTTATATGTGTATATAGACTTTTTGACTTAAACCTTTTGCTCTGTACATCCCAGTTCTGCTACCTGTGCAGCTGGATCTCTACATACATCTGCAAATGTTCAAGAGTCCTCTTGTATCAAACAATAGCGCTCTCAAAATCTGAGACCTTTACTGACTTTTTAAGGTGTATGTCAACATGGCAAGGTTCTCGCACACCCAATCCCACAGACAGCCAGGGATCATCTTCTGCCACACCGGTCTGGTTTTGACAGCCACAAGTCACAGCCCACTAAGGTGGCTACACCAGAGCAGCAGAGGTACTCAGTTTCATGCAGTTTAAAGAATGAACGTGTTTGAGTCAAGTCAAAGAGGTAGGCAAGCTTCAGAGGATGCAAGTGATGAATGAAACCACAAAGGCACCTTAACAAGGGTTTTGACTTTGCAGGAGGGTGCAAACATCTTTCACGTTGCTAACATGGATGGCTTGGGTGGTCTCCCATCTCCAAGCTGAGACCTGACAGCTGCCTGGGTGAGAGCTTCGGGTCACCAATCAAGTTTCTAAAGGGCACCCACAAGCGTGGGTTGAAAGCAGACACAGTGCTACTGCAGCATTGATACCATAGTTCAGTAGCCACACAGACCAGGCCAACTTGTTTCTATAGCCCGTAGCAACATGGAGCCGCGGTTTTGTTTGGGCACTATCAAAATAGATCTGATTAATATAAATAGTTGAAAATCCAGAAAGTTGGACAGAATATGTTCATTCAGATTAAGTAGCAACTTGATTTGAAAAGACAAGTGAAATCATCTCTGTCTGATGCCAGCTTAAATTACTGTTCCTGTGAAAGTTAACAGAGCTAGAATCTCCCAGCTTTTAACCTGGAGGAGAGTCTCCCCACATAGACCCTGATGCCTGTGAGCTTCACTCGAGCATTCTCATGTTGTAGAAACTACCCAGGACCCGACCAATCTGCCCGCAGCTCCCCTCCATGCAGCCGCTGGCGTGGAAGAATGAGGGATGTCTCACCGTATGCCACTGAACACATGCTCGAGGCTGCGGGGGAAAATAAGAGCCCTGCGGTAGCAGATTAGGCTTAATCATATCCATCTTCTCTCCTCGTTGAATATTTTGCAATGTGCCTCTTGAGTTTTAGGACAGAGAATCAGCTCCTTGGTTTGCAATGGCAAAGGTTTGTTTAGGGAGGGAAAGGGAAAGAAGGGAACGAATATACCACAGCGATTCCTTGTTTTCCATGCAAATTACGAATTTGAACCACAGATTTTCCCTATTTTGACTATTCTTATGCATGCCTGTAAACCTCCAGAGAAAGTATTATTTTTCTTGGGACACTTAGTCACGAACAACTACTTGTCAGTTAGAACTTGAGGCTTGTAATTCTTTGCTGAATTAGTAAGTGTCCTGTAATCAGGAGATTTGCAAACTAACCATTTTAAGCAGCACAACAGGATGAAAGACTAGGAAAGAGGAAAATAGGTTTTGAAAGCAGTTGAGGTTTTTTACAGTCTAGGAAGCTTTTGCGTTTGAAATGAACTGGCACAAATTAATAAAAATTACTCAGCAGAAACACATATATTAGCAAATGATAATCACAGGAAGAAATGCTTTTAATTGTACAGTCACACAAAAATGTGAATATTCTCAAAGTTCAGTGTCCTGGGCTCAGCTGCACACTTCTGTACCTGCCAAGGCTGAAGTCAGAGGAGTTATTCTGACTGAGATGTGGAACTGAGCTCAAAGTCATCAGGAATTCTAAGAGGAAATCACAAGAGAGGCTTTGAAAGTATCTGGCATTTTTCTAAAAAAACATGTATTTCAGATTTTTTCTGCTAATACAGATTTAACTAATCTTCCCACGTGGTAAGTGTGTGACTGTTTCAGGATCTTCCTTCTCTTTAAGCACATACTGCTTTAGCTTTATTCTACTACAGTAATTAGAATTACCTGGAGATACATCGTGATGGAGAGCAGCCTTTAAGAACCCTATTTATAAAGTTTGAATAGACACTGAAATTGTGTATATAGGCAGGTGATTTTTATTATAATTAGAAAAAAAAAAGCCTGCTAGAGAAATACAATGCTTTCATTTAATTCAAGTATTTCCTTTCATCATGACTCCACACCCAACAGCAGGTTTAATCAATCAGGACCTATTTTCATTCAAATACTGCTCATCTGTGTATTCATTTGCAGGGAAGATTTGATAGGGAGTTGGGGGGGACGGGGGAAATGGAAGCTGGCTCTTAAATTATTTTTCTGGGAGAAGTTTCTCCACGTACTACTCACTGTTTTTTAAAACAAGTTTTTGCAGGCTTTTGGGGGAAAGGCACTTCTCAAACTTGACTTATGTCATTAATGGCAATTTGAGTTATTTTGTAATCCAGCAGAATGCATCTTAGAGAGGAAAACCACCCATTTTTAAAACTAACATTTTGTAAAAGCATTGAGCAGGGGGGAGGACCGAGAGGGGAAGGCAGGAGCGCCCGCGGGAAGGGAGAGGTGCGGGACCACGCTGCCCGACGCGCCTTACCTTACCGCGGCCCCTCCGCGACGGCGGGCGGAGCGGGGAGCGGGCAGCAGCCTCCGTGCAGCCCCGCAGCCGGCCGAGACTGCGGGGGCTCGAGACCGCGGGTTCGAGCCCGCCCACGGCCGGGGGTGGGCGGCAGGGGGAGAGGCCCCCCCGCCATCGCTCCATTCCCCATAGGTGCCTCTGAGCAGCACTGTCCGTTCCCTGCCACTCCTCCTTTGACACCCACTTCACCCCTCTTCAGCTTCCAGTGTGGTTGGGGGAAGTGATGCTGGAGAGAGAAGTGGTCAGGGATCCTTGCCAGACAAAAATCAGTGGCAGCACTTCCCACCAGTTCATGGGGTTTTTTTTCCATGTCTGTGTAACAGAGCTTGCATAAAACTTATTGCCTTGTTTTCATTCTTGCAACTGTCACATCCCAACTACCCTGGGTAGAACTGTCCACCATTTTTCTCTATTTGATGTGGAAATGCTTTGGGTATCTCTAGGTAACACTGTTCAAGTCTTTCTAGGAGTGACCAGAAGAAAACATTAGTTTTGCAGAGGTTACTTTTCTGTCTGACCTTTCGCTTCAGGAGCTGTCTGCAGCTTGTAGAGAGATGAAAGTACCGCTTTCTCTGGGGAAACACCATTCCACACAGCACAAGATGAAGGAAACCACCTAGGGAATGCAATTCCAACTCAGCCTGTGTTAGGCAAAGCAACTTCTGACAGAGTTTAAGATCTGCTGTCGGAAATCATTGCTCGTAGCTAGGATATGAGAAAAGGGAAAAACAATCTTTCCTGACAGGGTCACTATCACCAGTACTGAAATACGGTATTGCTGGTCCAAGCTATGGAGGAGGAGAAAGAAGATGATTTTGACTACTTCCATTTCAACTATTAGTGCTGTTTTTTGGGATGAAAGACTTGATAACTGTTGAAGAAGACAAAGGCTAAGAGGTCCCACGTTGCATCTTCTAGCAGTAAGGACCCTCATGTGCTTTCTAGCACATGCCAGTCTCAGTTCATGTCAGAAATAAGCATGTAGTTTTTGCTTAATCATAGTATTATTTCGTTTGGAAGGGACCTTTAAAGGCCATCTAGTCCAACCCCCCTGCAAGGACCAGTGACATCTCCAACCAGATCAGGTTGCTCAGAGGTTGTCCAACCTGGCCTTGAATGTTTCCAGGGATGGGGTACCAACTACCTCTCTGGGCAACCTGTGCCAGTGTTCCACCACCCTCATTGTAAAAAAATTTTCTTCCTTATATCTGGTCTAGTTCTACTGTCTTGTAGTTTAAAACCATTGTCCTTTCTTAACTTTATCTTTAAATTAGTTACTGAGATGCTGTCGTAAGAGGCTATTTTAACACAGTACGCCTGCTGTGACTGCACTGGAAGCTCCCCCCAAGCTACAAAACATGGGAAGGTCTGAGGCACAAAATAGGAGAGGAAAAAAGACATCTCTTCATGACGAAAAAAGGAGCACATTTCCCTACTGTTGTGTGCCTTTCTGCTACTATTATTGCCTAAAGCTCTTATTTGTTACTGCATCTGTGGGCAGGAGAAATTAGAGAAATGTGAAATCCCATATTCCCTGCAAATGCTGAATGTTGATCCAATTACAAGTTAAGAATATGTGTTGAGTGTGCCTGCTCTGGGGTACTTCCCCCCCTATCTCTCATTTGAACAGTCTGTCTAACTGTGTAATGTGTATAGTGTTTATATTTCATTCATCAGTCAAGCAGAAAGAAGCTTGAAACCCAGTGGAAAAAAAAATTCCCTGAATGTTCCTATTGCAGAACAGCTGCAAGTGGGAAAAATCAGCAAGTTTGGTCTCATGTGGCATTTCATAGCATTAGAACTGAAAAAACAGCTTTAAAGACAATTCTATTACTAAGTGGCATAAAAAACAATGCTGATGTTCACTTATTATTCCCAATAGTACACCAAGCACAGGTTTTATCAAATGCGCGGTACCAGAAATCTTTAAATTTCTAGGGATCTCTTTCTACCTACTTTTTAAAACCTATTTCAAGTTCCCACTAGTTGCAAATCATAATTTTAATAGAATGAAAATACTCAGTTTGAAAACTCAAAGCATCAATATGCTGTTGCCTCTTTCAGTTCACAGTGCTGAAGCTGAGAACTCTGAAAAAAAATCTTAAAGTGGGAATTCAGCACCTGTATGAATTTCAAGGCTTTGAGACAATTGAGATGCATTTCAAAATCTTGGGCAGTGCATATCCTCCTTTCCATACGAGATCCCTGAGCAGTGGCAGTCACTGGGACTCCAGATCACCTGAAGCAACACCTGGGCCATGGGCAGTGTTTGTTGGAGACAAGGGAGTAGGTGACAGTGCTAAGGATTAATTACCATGCTCCGAAATATTAAGACTGCTAGTAAAACCTGTTAATATAAAACTAAAGCTTATGCTGGTTTCTTCTTCTAAAGCTTATACTGGTCCTTCATTCAGGGTGCTTGTGATTCTTACTTTATTGATTCTCTACTGAGGCCATTGCACCCTCCGTAGGGGCAGTGGTAGTTTATGAGCAACTGGCTGATGTGAATCTGTACCCATGCACAGAAACCAACCTGTGCCCCTGAGAGCCAGCTCGTGCCAAGCCCTTGCCCTTGCAAAGGCGTTCCCTGCAGCAGTGGGACTTCTGAGGCACCAAACCCACCACCTGCGTTGAGTAAATCCCAGAAGGGGGTGGCTCAATTATTAACCCAAAGCTTAAGTCTTTGAATAGAGCCATTCATCGACTGGGAAAATCAGCTGACTCCATCCTCAGCCTGACAGAGTAATGAAATTGTTTCAGAAAACAACTTGCAGAAAAGACTGCTTTAACACAGAACGTCTGGATGCCCAATGTGAGAAATCACTTCACTCCTCTGTGCATTTAGCCCTCTGTAACTCTTTTCGAGCCCATCCTCGGTAAGTTGCTTTTTTAGTAGATTTTCCTTACAATTTGTAATCTCAGAGGGTTGTTGTAACATCTGCAACGCTGATTGAACAGCACTGTAATCTGTAATGACTTTCAATAGCTGTAATGCCAAGAATAACAGAAAACAGTGAACTCCTAGGATCCCTGGGATTCCTGAACATAAGTTAAATTCTGGTCATCAGGCTGGCCTTGAGATTTTGGGTGTTTGAACTGCTTGCCCAATAACACCTAACATTATAATGCCAATATTTGCTTATTTATGGCTTAAGTATCATGTTGATATATAAAATACTTGGCAATGTGGTTTATCGTAAACCAAAATGTCCTCATTTTTAATTTTATTGCATTAACATTTAATGGGCATTAATTTAGACATATTAATGTAAGTGCAACTGGTTGGAATACTGACCAAATGAGTTCCGAATAAATGCAGTATTGATTGAGGACCTGAAAATAAGACCAAATAATACAATTTAGTCTCTAAGCTAAATGCAAACTAAAAAGTGAGAAAATACCCACTGATCTATACATTTGATTTAAATATTTCCATTTTAATGAGGTAACAGGTAATACCAATGTTGAGGACTTCCAAAATCTACTAATCGGAAAGTATCTATTCAAAATTACTGTGAACAATTCTGTTTCCTTCTAGTGTTCCAGTGAATGTAATGGAAAGGATGAAAAAAACACTACAAAAAGTGCTCCATCTTTAGAATTCTTTAGGACAGAAAAATTTCTCATTATAAATTATGTGGGAAGTAGATGATGAGTCAATTAGTGCTCTAATACCTGATAAAATCTAACCTCGAATTAGGGTTAGTTAGGAATGTTTGTCCGTGAAAGTCTACATTCTTGTACCTACTACAGACTGCATGAATAGTTGCAGTGAAATGATTATTATAATACTCAGTAACCTGAGGGCTACATATTCTGCAACCATTCCAGATTACTTGAGCGGAAAATAATGAAAAAACAAAATGGCTCAAATTTAACATTTCATGTCTCCCCTTTTTCTTGTTGCTTAGTCAGAGAACAAATTCTTTGAGCATTACCCGTAGCAAAAGCCACACTTACATAAAATGCAATCATTTTTATTAAGTGTTGGATGTTTTCATCATTTTTAGATCCATCCTGGGTTGCAATTTTTCTTCTTTTGATAAGCCTTTACTTGTCAAGTGAACTTCTTATTTCACTTCTCACTGTTTGGTTGGTTTTTTTGTTTTTTTTTTCACTGAAGTCACTGAGGCTTAATGGGTTATTTTAATGTTCATCTGACGTCTTTTAGGATTACTCATATGCTGAAATCATAACGTTCTTAGTGAAACTGGGGCCTCCTACCCCACCTCTCAGTCTGGAACACTATGGCTCTGGTACCTTGAGAGATGCTGTTAAGGGCAGCCAGGATGCATCTTGCACCTGAACCCCTCAGCTCAGATCATGGCTTTCAGGTACTATGCTAACCTTTACTCTTCCCATGTGGTGACAAAGCCTTCCCAGGAGCAAGGCACCTTCATCTGAAACCACTGTTTCTCTAAAGGTTGTTTTGAGAAGCACATATTTTTGGCTGTATCACTTGTCAGTTGATTCATAACAGCAAGGCTGTATTTGTCATAGCTTTGTTAGCTCCTGCTATGCTATTGAATATGCCCAGGTGCTGGCTTTAATTAAGTACTTATGTTTCCATTATGCCCAGAATAATGTCAATACTTGAGAATTAGATTAAATGAATGAGAAAGCTGAGATTAAGACAGTAGATTTTATTATCTCGGGTAATTGATATTCTTTTTATGATGCTGTCAATGCTTGAAAGGCCGTGTGGATTAACTGATTCGGTCAAGAACAGACAGGCTTGTGCTAGTCTTTCATCATATGGGTTTCCAGATTATTATCAGTAGGACAGTGGAAATGTGTAAGCCTCTGGCTGGGATGTCTCCTGCTGTTTTGAAAGACTTAGTTTGATAGGGGTTTTTTTAGTGGCCTGAAATCCTCACTTTTCATCAGGAGCAGAATGTACCTGTTCAACTATCAATAACAAAACCTCCAACAAGTGTGCTACTGAGACATCAAGAAGCAGTTTTCACAGTCCCCATTACCACAGGGAGCTGTACAGATATTATTGGTGTGCATCGTGAGCTCTCTGGCCTGGCTGTTACAAGGGTAAGGTAACCACACTGGAGTGAGTGAGCAAGCCCCAGTTACAAGCAGGATCAGGCAGAGCCATGAGGCGCCAGGCTCACCCTAACTGTCCCGCCAGACAAATTTGAGTTGTGGTTGTGTAGTCTTAGTAGTAAAGCTGAATTGCTGGCAGAAGGTTGATTTGTCTTCCCCAAAAAGAAGCTGGGGTGGTTACTGGACTGGTCCTATGCTTCCTCGTGAAAGAAGTGGTTGTTAAAAAAGTGCCACTTTCTCCTGTCCACGCTCAGTCTAGCTGAAGATGCAATCAATGTCCATGAATGTAATGATCTTCTTTTTATCATCAACTCTGCATGAGATACACTAAAACCTGTAAGAATTAATACATCAAAATTTCATTTCTTAAGCCCTATGTGATCTAAAAGAATTTATGACATTACACTGAAATTCTGTTTTCACAGAAAATATTTTTTCCAGCCCAAATGGGATTGCACTGTGCTGTGAACAGGTACCACATGGCCTAATCTGTTTCTGGTGTAGTTTATTCCACTAGACTCTATATTAATGACATTAGAGAGCCAAAGTTTAGGGACAACTTGGGGAAAAAATATTTTGCTTGTAAAAGGAAATAACTTATTTGCATCTTCCTTCATTTTCAGTACTGTGTATTTTACACAAGAGTTCCTACTATTAATGTACTCTTGATAGTTTTTAAAGCATGTTGAGGAAACTATTAAGACAAATTTTGTTTCTGTAGTTGGCTGTGCATTAACCCATAATCTAGCACCTACTTCTGCTGTTAAAAGTAGACTTCAATATGCTGTTTATTAAGGCTTAGTAGCTATGTATAGACACAGAAAGGATTCACCAATATTTCTCTTTAAAATTAGTTATTAACATGGAGAAAGTATTTCTAACAGGCTCTTATCAGGTTTTCACTTACTGTAAAATTATGCAAGAATATTAGTAAGACATAAGTCTCTAAAATGTAACTTGAATCATGATCTCTTAAATTTATCAAAATAAAATGTAATGTTCACTTTTGTCTGCCTTATGAATATACTGTCTATGAACCCTCATTATGTAGAAATATTAACATATAAGGAGTATTTAGAGCAAAAGCTGGTGAAGTTAAAACTTTCTACAAGTGATAACAACATTGTTTCTTGTTTGGGAGTATCTCTTTGCAAGGCTGTGAGATTTAGAGCAAAACTGCCAGCAAAAAAAAAGAACTCTTACTTTGACTAAATATGCATTATCTGTCTTTTTCTATGAGTTTTGCTAGGGGAAAATTGGAAGTGTCTTGGCCAAGTATTGGACAAGTATTTTGGACAAGTATTGTCCAATATTGTCCAATACTTGGACAAGTATTTTTCACTAGCAGCCTCCGCAGTCCTTGGGAGGACACAAGCAATCCATTCAGCACGGGTGCTGTAGCTTGCAGTAAGCAGGGTGCTGTAGTCCAGGCAGGGTTAGAGGAATACAATGGTGGAAAAATCTCAGATGAGACCTTCACAAGAGGCTGATAGATTGCTGTCACAGCTTAATGTATCTGAACGTCTGGTCATGAAAAAGGATTTCCTTATGTTCCTATTTAAGTCAAGAGTGAAACTTTAATTTGGGTAACAACGGACCTTATTTTCACAGAAAACCTGTTATCTACATAATTCTCAGGGCTAAAGAGTTTTAAATTGCAAAAAGACCTTGTGAGAAGTGTGCAATTCTGCTCAAGTCATTTTCCATTTTCCTCAGGAGTGCATGGGGAGTTGTTTTAATTCAAAAGATATAATATCTGTCTGATCTATTAAACTAGAAGAAAAAATAATTCCAAGAACAGAAAATGCCAAAGGCAGTTTAAGGAGTTACAGATATACATGACATACAAAAATCTCCTAGTGAAAGTTAATGCAAGTCAACATCTACAGTGGTCTTAAATGCCACATTGATTCAAAATCACACAGTCATTGACGAAATGGGAATGAATTATCTTCAACGTCTCTTTTAATGAAGTCAGCAAAGAATTTGGTTCAAGCCGACTAAATGCACAGTTGTTGGGATGTGAAGTGCTGAGGCTCAAAGCCTCAGAATAACACTTTTTTAAGTTTGTATGTTTTTAGTGTATTCCGAATGCCGACCTTTTTTTATCTTAGTTTTCATTATTTTGTTTCTGTTATTCTATAGCACTCCTTCTGTCCTCATTCTTCTTCTCTTCTGCTCTTTAATTGTATTATACTGAAAGCTTGGAATTTAGATTAGAAATCATCTTTTAATACTTCAGGTTATGCAATTATTATTAACCTCCTGGTCTGATTTACACTGCTCTGATAAAGTAGAATAACAAAGGTCTATACAGTCAATTTTACAGTCTAATTCCCAGGCTATGGGAATACTATGGCTCTGCATTGAAGGGGAAGCCTGGAAAACCAACGTATTTGGGCCGAATGTTCTATCCTTGGGTAAAGAGCTGGAAAATAGGAATTGTCTACAATATTTAACTTACAAGGAGCAAGATTATGAAAACCTGTTCCTGTATTTAGCCCGTGGCTATAATCTCTGGTGTCTTAAAAGGTCTCTGGGCTGATGCTTTTCCCCGTGACTGGAGTGTAACCAGCTCTCCCCTGGAGCTTGGCTCTCCAGGGGCCAGATAAGGTTCAGGTCAGGATTCTTCTTTCTTCTGAGAAGGTAGATGATCTGATCTTTCCATGTTTATTTGCATGAAACTAATTAAATATATTTGAGACTAATTACCTATCAAACCTGAGACATTAATAAATGCATTCAAAAGTAATTAGTTGGGAACTCATAGGCTAATGTATCAGCATATATGTGTATATACACACCACACACTTTATTTCCCTGAGCAACTAGATTGAAAAAGAACTCAAAGCTGCAGAACCAGTGACTTTTAACAGTGAAATAAAACAGTTAAGGTTTTATCAGCTCTGTAATGACAGTATGATTACACAGCATCTAGTCTCTTGACAAAGCAGAATTAATGTTGTAACTTGAATAGCTGATATGCTGTCATTTGAAAAATTTTAAGAGAAGCATTAGGTTTATCTCTGAAGTAAAAGAAAACTTTTCAGGAATTTTATTAAAAATGAAAGCAAAACAGAAAAAGCTATTACACTTCGTAGACCAAAAACGTAAAATAAGGGTAACTTTTAAACAGTTTTAGTTAATCAATTCTGCAATAGTTGTTCTTCCATAGTTTAGTTTTTATCATACTGAAATATATAACAACTAAAAATATTTTGGGTAGCTACAAACCTAGAAAATTGGAATTTTGTATTGTGGATGTGAAATAGAAAACAGAATAATGTCTGCTTTCTGTGAATAAAAATTACTCAAATGACTTCATCTACTGCCATCATGTGAAATAATAAATTTCAAAGAAACACCATTTACAGTCTATTAATGTATTTTATGTTTACAGTATAATACAAACATGAAATTTGTGGGATTTGGCTCAAGCTGCAATTCTAGTTTACCAGTTCTGCCCACTTTCTTACAGGCTATTGAGATTACATCTCATTGACACTGCTGTGTATCTGCCTGTGTCTTACTGAAGAGCCTCTAATGTTCATTACAGAGCAATGCAGACATAAGCATGTAGAGGAAATTGGGTCTGTAAGGCACTATTTTGTGCCCTGAAATTTAATAACTTATTAGAGAACTACACAGACTACAGGGAGGAAAAAGGATCTGAGCTTGAAATAAATGAAAGCAATTACTTAACACTTCTGAAGTTGCAGCTTTTGTACTTCTTTACAGATGTTGGCACATGCTTAAGTGAATGAGAAATCACAGTTGTTTCAACAATGAATACTGTAATTAAAACATGCTCTGTGCTCTGCTGAACTGATTAAAGAGTTATCTTAAATGTGAGATTATATATAGTATTCAAAGTGCAGAGGATAATGATTTCTAAAGTGTACATTATGTCAGCAAAACATCTAGTGTAATATTTTAAAATCAAATATATACTATATAATATTGGTTTTCCTGGATGTATGTGTTTCTCTATGTTTATATAATGGGAAAAAAAAAGGCAAATCAGTCAGTTCTGACTTTTTTTCAGTCACTGTGTATCTCTGGAGAAAGACATCAGACCTCTTCTATGGAGAAAGACATATTGAACCTCTTAATTAGTAATTAAGACAGACTACTTAGCACTGTAGTTGCCCATCAGTTCATCAGTGCCTACTGTCTTCCTATACTCAAGAGCAGCGTAAGCAGAGCACAGTAAATATTACTGGTGTAGGTATTTCATATTTGTAGTTCCTAAAAGTGCAATGCTACTTATGGTAGTGACACATACAGTGGATGGGAGACAGATTTATTACTCACTTCAAGCAAAATCAAGATAATTTTATTGTTTCTTTTTTGAGGAAAAATGTCTGCATTAACGATGATTTGCTATTCCTGCTGAGGGTGGCAGTGTGGTACCATCCTCCAACCTTCCTCTGCTCCAGCAGCCTTTCTGCTCCTGTAGAGCAAATGTGCACCCATCCTGCAGTCTCCTCGCCTGGGACGTGGGCTCACACTTATTACAAGCTAAATTAACAAGACCAAATTCAGGTGAGATGCAAACAGCAGTATCTGTAAATAACAATCTAAAAAGTTAAGTCATGAAGGATTGGCCAAGGCCAGGTGTGTGGGAATTATTACCAGGGATGGCAATTCCAACCCTAGGGGAAGACCAATCGTTTTAGATTTTAAGGAAAATACCTTTCTCAAGGTGCTGGTGGCTATAAGGGTTTTGCTGATTTGGTAGCCATGAAGAGTCCGAGGTCAGCATGCTGGCACATGTAAACAGCTCATGTACCGTATATGGTTTATATAAATCACTGCCACACCTTTTTTTTTAAAATGGTTGCTATACCTGCAGGAGCAGCGCAGATGTTGAGCTACTGACACAAAGTTATTTAATAATTAGAGGCTGATGTTGAAAATATGTGGAGTAATGTACAATTTCAATCTTTTTCTGCAGTATTGACTGCTGACGAATTTGGTTTATAGGCAATGTTATTTACAGGTGCAATGACCTATTTCAGTCAGCAGCTTTATATAAGTATTTCCTTGTAGTTGTGTTTACATATCCCTTATCTACTCAGCTGTCTCTGTATTACCTGAATAATTCTGCTTGTTGAAATGTTGATGGGTGTTCAGGCAGTTCAGAGTGGGATTTCTATCTTTTTAAACAGGACAGGAAACTCTGGCTTAGTTATGCAGTAAAACCAATTAGCATGTTGTTAAAACTTCCTGAAATTTAAAATGGAAAAACTGACATTAACCTTTCTGCTTGTATTAATGAAAAGACTGCCTAAGCTATGGGGAAAACTAATTCCATTAGTTAGATTTTAGTAGATATCACTTGAAATAATCTACTCATTACAGGAGCTCCACCACAAAAGTCATTTTATTAGAGAGTAATTTCTTTCCATGATAGCATCACTATGATGTAATAAAATTGGACTCTTTTCTAATATATTCTTGTCAGAGTTCACATTGAATGAAACAGTGCATTTGCACTTGTTTATTTTAAAGGGGACTTGAGACAATGACTAATATTGGAAATTGGTATAATAAACATGCATAGACAAAATATGCTACACTGACTGTTCAGGCCTTGTATAGCCCATTTCCTTCAGTGTTTTAATGTAAAGAAAATTCAAAGTAATAGAACTGTAACCTGGAAATACATCAAGAAATGTAACCTCTGCAAAGAAACTTATTAATGAAAGTCAGGAGACCTATTTATTTGTGTAAATACTGTCAATTAAACATTAATTGAATTTTGAATAATTACTGTTGAAGCAAATATCTATTTAAGGTTTAAGTTTACAAAGATTTTTTTAAGACTTTTGCTGAACTGGTCAAGATTTGTTACTGGGACAAAAAAATTTCTAAATACAAATTGAATTTAAACCTGCAAGCAGTACATTACTACTGTATGTGAAGGGAAACACAGCATATTGGCACAAAAATTCTGGGAATTTTACACTTAAAATGTTCACAGGCCAAAGGAAACAGACTAGGAATAATGTCAACCTGAAAAAAAAAAAAAAGTACTTGCATGTAATTAATGTTTGTTTATATTGTTAGCTTTAAGCCAGCTCTTTAGCAATATTTCTACATTTGTACACTACAAAAGGAAAGTGCTGCAAGTGCCAATGCTGTTTATGCTGGCCAAGTTGTGCTCAAGCAGTGGAATCATTAACATACCCCATGCAGCTAAGAGACTGACGATCTCAAAGCCTTTCTGTGTACTGGCGGAGTTGTGCCCAGTGTCACCATACTGGGAGAGCTCTCTACTGGAGGTTGGGCATCAGGACATCAGGAACAAGAGTAAAATTACTTGCTAAAGGAAAAGCTTTTATAAAACCTAACATTATTTAAACTAACATACTGGTGAAACAATTTAATTTTTTAAGCCAAAATACTATGGCTGAAAATCCTAGTTATGTGTACTAGTTATTACTTTTAATTGACTTGCCCAATATCACCAAGGCACTGTAAATCAGTGCCTCAGTATTGATGGTCTTACATTAACATCTCTGGAGACTCTTACTTTGAGCTATGTTATTGTATTCAATCTGCAATATCCATACTCTCGAGAAAAAAAAAAAAAAAGAAAAATATGAGCACTTATGTTCCTATTTCTGCAGTATGCTCACCGCATAAATGCACAAAACTCACTTTTACTACTTTTTCATGGAAAACTAGTATTTTGGCATAGTGCACATCAAAGAAGTTTTGAGTATGAGCTGAACAAATCTTGCAGCACACTGAATGGTAAGTTAGCATTTGACTACCAACATGTTTTTAAAATATCTCAAAATACTGGGTTTCTCCTCTATTTAGAATTGCTTTTTTAGAAGTTTCTGCTAACCACCTCTCTCAAAACATTAAGTCACCTCACTGTTTAAGTTCAGATAGGTTAGGAAGCAGTACTTCACCTGCAACAGCTTTTTTGTTTACTTTTACCTTCATCTCCTTAGAGAAAATGGGTTCATATCTGCAGTAGAATTCCTGAAATATTTCTAACTTGTTTGCATCTGCAGCTGTATTTTCTTTAAATTACTTTCCATTTATTTGCTGGGTAGGGAGGAGAGAAAGCATCTACCATTCAGTTTCCTTTCAAATTGAATAGTGAGGCTTTAAAGCTAAAGAAGTAATTATATTTTTACAAGGTACTTGGGGATAATACAGTAAATAAAGTAATTCCCAATGTGTAACATAAAAGCAGTAAGGCTTTTAGGAACTATCAAATGCAGCCCTGAAATATAATTGTAATAGCAGAAAACTCTATCACAAATAAAAAGATTTTACAGGGTAAAGTAAATTTTATTTAATCATCTTTCAGGTTGCTTTTCGCAAGTAAAACAGAAAAGCTCAAGCAAGTTTGTGTTTTGACTCCCTTTTATTATACTGCTTAATTTCCACATTCAGAAAATACCACGGCAAATATCACCCCTCCATCCGGCCAGTTTTATCCTACATCAACTTTAAGCACTGAACTTCAGTACAGGTTATTGGAGGGAACCTGATTGAAGCAGAAGCAGACCCAGAGTGTTTCCACAGCCCTCACAGGGCCAAATCTGCCTCCAAAAATGCATGTAAAGGGACAGGAGCATCATGTCACCTCTGCTGCTGTGCTGGTGCTGACTGGTGACCAGCATGGAGGAAGCTCTTGCTGCTTTGTCATGGGACTCAGAGCAAGAGCATGTCAGGTAGTGCTATCACATCAAAACATGTAGAGAATATTTATATGGGATGGCTCTTTTGGAGGCACACAGTGGCACAAACTAGGACAAAATGCCTGGATAGATCTGATAGATCTCTTCCTGCATTTCTGACCATTAGTACTGTTCCCATGGGCAGCCTGCACAGCAGGCTCAGCCCAGGAGAGGTTTACAGCACAGAGTTGCCTAAGGACATGGATCAAACTGCTCCGGGGGGTTTTTTGCTATGCCAAGTCTGGGACTATCCCCACAGGGTGGAACAGTGAGCTGTAACGGTCCGTTAACCCACGGGTGCTCACTGACCAAGGGTGAGGCCTGGCTGGAGTCACCCGCCAGCGAGGAATGCGGTGTTTGCTGTGGGTGAGCACGGCCCGTACGGGTACACTGCGTTCTTGCACTTGCAGCTCTTTAGTGCGGACGCTTGCACAGCCTTGGGCAAGCCCCTGTCTCTGAGTTTCCCTGAGAGATTATTTAAGTTCTGAAGGGACACTTATTTCTTCCCAAGAAATTGCATAAATGCTCCTCTAATAAAAACACAGAATGTATTAGTGACGGTGAGGATGTAGATAACTGAGGGAGGTACAGACAATCCTGGAATGCCCTATGCCTTGGAGATGCTTCTCAAATACCACCCCACCTCCTGCTCAGTTTGAAAAAAAGATGATAGGCCTGATGGAAACATGTGGTCATGTCGCAACAAATCACAGAATTCTACTGCACCATATGGGCAAAGCTTTTTGTTGCATTTACCTCTTCTGCAGAGGAAATAAGGAAGACCTATAGACACCCTGAACTGGGAGACTGAAGCAACAGGCAAAGAACAGATTCATCCTGGGTTTAGCTTTATTTTTTTTTTTTTGCTGCTGTTAAAAACCTTGAACTTGACAGCAGGAATATTTGTTACATAAACGACCTCTGAACCTTAATGTAGTGAACCTTAATGTAGTGAACACAGCTTTTAAATGCTTGTTTCAACAGTAATCTGGGTTCAGCCACTCGGTCAGTTACTGTGGTCAGTGTGCTACGCAGTGGCACTCAAGGAGGTGTCTTGGCTGCCATTTGTTTTAAGTTTCCAACTCTAGCCTGAATGACCAGTATTATTTCACTCTTGTGCTGGATTTTGGCCAATGTCCCGAATTGCTCCTGAACTCTGATTATTTTCAGTTGCAGTTGAGGGAGTAAGATCAGGACACAGTGAGAAGTGCCCAGGGGACGGCATTCAGCTGGTCAGCATTAGAAATTTACGCTGCAGGATTTTTTTTTGCTGGTCTGTTCCTTGCTTTTTCCTTTTTACAGTCATATTAACAGTTCCTTAGAGGTAAGGTAGGTTTATCGATTTCCTTATTAAAAGAGTAATTAAGAGAAGGACTCAAGGAAGATGGTTTACTCAAGAGTTCCTTTGCTGATGGATTCACAAAGATGCTAAAGATACAGAACACTGCATGGGAAGGGATACTGAAATGAGAGCAAGAAGGTAAAGAAGGGATTATGAGCAGAGCTGGATGAGTCTGGAGAGGTGATATTCATTACCAATGAGGGAACCTGCCCTTACCTGCGATAAATTAATGGTAGGGGTGAAGGTGCCTTCATTAAATCAAACTTGGATCGTAAATATCCAACTTTTATTAGAAAGAGGTAATGAAAATTACCTGGAAGACTTCTAGTAGAATGCTTATTTATTGGGATACGTTTACAGATATGTATTTAAAGAAATAATTTTAATGTAAGTAAGTGTTGCATTCCTGCATTTTGCTGTTACTGTGCCCCAGGAATTTCCAGCCAGTTAGCTGGAAATAAGGCCAATCTGCATAACTTCTAGTTTCACACTGTGGGATGAAAAAAGGATGAGGAAAAAGTGAAAAAATACAAAAATCAACAGCTGCAATTGTCTCTTTCAAATAAAGAATTAATTACTAGTGAGGATAAGAACAATGTTGTGTGGTTTAAATGAGTACAGTTATTGCAACATTAGAAAATACTTTTAAAACTAAATAAAGACTGTAAAGGCTAGCTTTCTGTAGGTGACCACTACCGTTTCATCAAAGTAGCTTTAAAATGTATTTTATATAAATCTTGCTATGTAAGAAATGGAGACAAACAACACTTTTCATAAACTAGTGCATTATGCAGTAAAACTTCAGCTCGTCATAGCTGTCCATTGCTGCTATCATTATCATGTTTTGAAGGATAAGTATATTAAATATGCTCAAAATGCTTCCCAGGTCTCAGTTACTGGCAGTCATTTAGAGTAGTCGTGATAGACTACTGTATAAATTATGCAATACTTTGATTAGTATACTGTAAATGCTCTTGTCTTTAACTTGTGGTCTTAGACTACATCTGGGAACAATTTAAAGCAACGTTATTGCTGTTTTTCTGAAGTAAAACAAGTCTTTATGCTTTAAACTCAGTTTAGCAGCATTTCGTTCAGAATTTCTCAGACACAAAGGTACACCAATTGTAACAAACTGGAGGTGCCCTAAATTCTCTCCAGAGAAAAGAAACAGATTAAAAACTAAGATTTAAAACTTTATGTAAAAATATTAAAAGAGAAAGTTTTTTATTAAAAGAAGGGCTACTAAGAAGTGAAAGAAGGGAGTAGTTAAAAAAGAAAGAGAAACCAATAGGTGGGGGAGTAAAGGAAAGCTAAACATTAAAAAATGAAAGAAAAATTAATGCTGAGGCAGAAGATGAAGGATTGGCAATGGGAACCATGTAAGAAAAGACTAACAGCTTGAGGTTGGCAGTGTTTGTGTTCGTACATGCTAATGTAGTCCCTGGACAGTTATTCCAGGAGCTCTGTAAGTTTAAATGAGAGATTACTTGGGGACTATTTCATACTGCTAGGCAGGCCTGTGTGATGGTGATAGGTAATGCTTTTCCCTGAATTCCAGACTGTTCTTTAAAACCAGAGTATAAAAAAAAAAAAAAAGGAAAAGCAGTCAGGGTAAAAGAGGAGCAGAATAGACTGGGGCTAATCCGCCAGCACTCAGAGGAAAAAACATTTTTCCCTGCCACAAAGAAGCCCATTGTTCCTATGTTAAGTATTTAATTTTGCCTGTGTTTAAAGCAAGCTGCCTTAAAATCTGTTTTCTTACAACAGTAAAGCATGTGCCGGTTACTGCCGCAGTGTACAGTGGCGTAGTTCCAGGGAGAAGCCGACCTCTGCGTTTTCCAGGGCTATTCAGTTTTTCTCAGTCTGCTTTACATCTGTTTTTGGTGGAGGAGAGGATGACCTGCCCTTTATGGCTGGGAAATCTCACCACCGCTTCAGCATGTAAGAGTTGTTGTTACATGAGGGAAACAAGCCCAAGAAAAATCTGAGCATTTTGGGAAATGTTGGATATTGATGACTGATATCCACATATGTCCTTCTGATAAATCTTATTAATGAATCTGCAGTGTATACACTTTCATATAGGCTTTGTCACTAAGTGTTGAACCTCAAAATTTTATTAGCACTGGGCTTTTGTGTGCATGGGTTTCTTTTCACAGCTAACAAAAGTTAGGCAAGTATCATTATACAGTGCGTTTCCCTGGTAGGGCGTCAAGTCAGGGAGATTCTCCCTACCAATATTAGACAAATTTCTCCTTTATTTAGCAGAAATGAAGCTGCTATTAATATAAGAAAGCTGTTATTAACAGATAACTGCTCACACAGTACTTCCAATTATTTCCTCCTACACTCGCACACTTCCACTCGTTACCCAGTGAGGAGACGGAGAGGGCTGGCGTGCTACTGTGTTCACTCCAGCAGACCAGTCTGGCATATTCATAAGAGAAGAAACCAAGAGAAGAGCACAGGGGGGAGACTATCACTGGGTGAATATGATTCAACAGACGCAAATAATGTGGAATCTTGATCCCGTAGCACTCTTGCTGAGACTACTTTTGCCTGTGACTTTTGTTATGAGGAGTATACCAACAAACATGGGACCCCAGAGAAAATACTGTCTTCAATTCAAGCTCAGACTGTCACCTGGGATTTCTGCTCTCATATCGCAAACTAAATTTAATGATTGTCTTGGAAGCAAGTGGAAAATTCAGTTTTTGTTGAGTCAGGCTTAGTTTGTAAAGATGTTATGCTTAAAGTTCCCATACATCTTCACATGTCTGTGTAATTTCTTTGATCATATGGCATATAAACCCACAAAAAAATAAAAAAATGTTCCAGGGTAATACAGTTTGGTTTAATAGTACTCTAGTGTAGCCCATAAGAGGATGAAATATCTGAAATCTCTGAAGTGTACTGACCTGGTATATTTTTACACTGTGTGGTATTGTTGCTTGGAGAATTTCCTTGATGCTAAAAATAATAATTTCTACACTGTTTTCTATCTCCAAGGCTACAAAATCTTTTTAACCTAGGCATAATTAGGATTATACCTACAAGATATATTTTTAGCATGTTAGATTTTCTGTGATATAATGCTGTTCCAGTAGATACAGCTGAGCTCAGAGGAAGTCCATGTGAGAGCGAACAGCAGAAGTTAAATCAATAACTTCTATAGGCAGTTGTTCCCTTTTCAGCTTTTAGCATTGGTCCAAAAATTTTAATTGCCCGCAGGTCTTAAAAGAACAGCTATCAATTTAGAGAAAGATATATGTAACTCTTAAATAAGAAATTTGAAATCTGAGTTAAGAAGTTGGAAATTTGACATTCCCTAACAGGTTGGAAACTAGAATTGTTCCTTGAACAGACTATTTTCTTGCTTCAGAGTCTTAAGTAGTAGACTGAAGAACATAAAATGAATGGAACTGATGTGCCTCTCAGTTCAGATAGTTTCACAGAGGACTAAAACCATGACTTATTTTTTTCTTGCATGTTGTATTTTAATGTTTAATTATTTAATTCCATAAGGGCTAGGTCACGTGAAGGCCTGATGAAAGCCTCTGATCCAGATAACAGAACTATTACCCTAAAAGTATTACAGTAAAACTGTGACAGATGCCAGACAATTGCTCTGCAGAGTTTTAAAATTAAATATCTGCTCACAAATGACACTTTTGACTGTCGGTAGTTATCCGTCCCTCGCAGGGCCTTACTGGGTGCAGCGGGGCTCTGGCTGCCCGGGCTGCAGCGCTGGCAAGGGCTGAGCCGGGAGGCAGCAGCTGATGTCCTGCCTCTCGCTCAGCATCCTTCCTGAACGGGGCTGGTCCTGCTCCAGCCGTGCCACCCTCCTTCCCCAGCTGCCAATGATGGTATAAACTTCTTGCTTTGTTAATGCAATTACTACCATAAAATGAAATATCCACTGGAAATATCACCAGCAGGATCTGAACAGGTTGTTAATTCCTTATTCCCAGTGTAGCAAGCATGTTTGGGAAAGAGTAGCACTGTACAAATAGGGTCTTGTCTGCAAATGAGACATTATTTCAGAGACCGCTAATTTGTAACTAAGCTAGTTAAGGTACCTCATTTGTAATGTTAGTTGTGCAAGAGGATTTTCCTTGGAAAATAAACTCTCATGCAAGAACTCCTTAAAAAGACAGTCAAGCATGTTTGTCTAGTCCTTCATAAATATTTTCTGTTGGGAATATTTTTCAGACCTAAGTTTTTTCTTCTCCATACCTATCCACAGATTTTCATCCCCCTTGTAACTTCCTTTTTCCAAAGGATGCTTGGGGGAAATACTGAAATAACTACATCATATATACTGAAATAATATTGAAAAATACTGAAATAACTGCAAAAACTAAAATAACTATGGTAGAAAATAGTTTATTAAATAAAATTAATTCTATTAAATCAGTTATCTATTGGTACTCTCATAGGTTGAAGGTTTGAAGAGTTAATGATTTAATGACAGAATGAGAGATACTGAGACATTTAACTTCAGGAAAAAATACTTTCAATTTGAAAAGACTCAGCCATCTGATGATGCTGAGAGATGTAGAAAGGCTACTCCTAGAACCAAGACTGTTGGATAAGAATATACTTACACATGTAAGTAGGTGAAGACACTGTTGAGATTATACAGGAAAACACTGACAATACAAATGACAGTTTAAACTGGATGTCAAATTGGAGATATTTCCATGGAAAAAGTGGATGAAGGATGCTTCCTGCATGCTGAATGATTAAAGCATGCATTTCTCCGTAAAGGGCAGCTGAAGGAGAAAAAGGTAAATGAGATTTTAAGTTATACAGGTGTATTTAGTGAGGGGGCAGATCTGTACCTTCGTTACAGATGGTACAGATATAGACTGGATAAGGAAAGCCGTGTTGAAGTAATCACTTGGAGTTGGTGGTGGAAAACAAAAGTCCACTGAGAGAAATGGATTGGAAAGCCATTTCTATGATGTAGTCAATATACATGAGTCTATGGACCCCAAACTGATTCTTCTTTTTTAATATATGCACAAATTCTGTATTTCATAAAATTACAAGTCAGTTTCCCAATGTAGGACTGAGTGTGAAGTTCAATGCAGCTGGAAATAATCAGATTTAACATTTTTCTCAAATTTATAAATCAATGCAAGTACAAAAAAAAATTGTTTTGCTTCAAACATAAATAGTTACTTAATTCTATCTGCTAATGCAAAGAGAATTGAAATGGGGGAAAGACAACCCTACATAAAGCAAAAATACTAGAACCTGTGGAAGTAATAAATGTCAATCACCAGTAAACTAAGATATACCACTTCCTAAAATTCAGGATGGCTTTGAATTCTCTCTCCTTTTTCTCCCCATTTTTGTCAGTCTGTTGAAGTCCAAAACTAAAAAAGAGAACACGAAACCTCCCAGAGACTAAATAAAGATGACCACACTAAAATGCTTGTACCGAAAGTCATGTAAGGCATGGATAAATTCACATCGAGAAAAATCTCACAGTGAGAGTCTGAAAGCACATCTGAAAATATCTGAGAACCCACATGTCTATAGATAGTTTTCTGTCGTGCTCATGGACATGCATAAACTCATTGCAGGCATGTACTGAAATGAGGTGTAGCGTAAAGAGGGCAGCAGGTTTTTATTTAGTGGTTTCCCTTTCAATAAAGGGTAGTAAATAGTCAAACACAAAGTGGTGCTTAATTATTTCCCAAAGCAAAGCCTACTTCCCGTAGCTCTGTTGGAAGCGAGAACATGTTATGCTTCTAGAACACAGGCAAGCAGGTGGGCTGAATTATCATGGGTATATTTATGGCTATGGTTAACAAACATATGCAAATTAGAGATGCTTGGGATTTTCAAGATATCTCCCTTTTCGCCACTGTTCTTCAGATAGTCCCTTGGGATGGATGCAGTCAACTTCCCTTCTGCTATTGACTGAGTGACATCCAATGGACAATGTGTCTGTGCGCTGCCACTGGTTTTCTTCTGTGGATGCTCACTTATTAAAGAACAAATCACTTAACAGAGGGTGAGTGGGTAGTGGGTAGTCAGGCTGAATTCAGACATTGAGAAAAGTATTGATTTTACAGTTCCTCTTTTTCATTTTATGTGTATTTTCCACATTGGGTCTACTTTTATCCTTTTGAAGAAATACGAAAATTGAGTGACTTCATCTGATCTCAATATGTACAGTGGCTTTTTTGAAAGTAGCTGCTTTGAGCTGATTTGTTTATTTCTGTCCTACCTACCAATGTGTTGCACGATAAATAAAGATGTAACAGGACAAAAATTAATTTTGGTCATAAAACCATACAGAGGAGCTAGTAATAAAGCTGTGTCCTTTCTTCAGTCTTAAGATAGTAATTATTCAAGGCCTAAATGCATGTTGCTAAACTATTTTTGTTATTTTCTTTCTCTAATTTACTAAGTTTGGGAGGTATTTTGAAGTTCTGTTTGTTAGACAGGGCAACCGGTACTATCTTCCCTTATCAATTCATACTGATTTTTCTGATACTTCTTTCTTCTCTTTTTCCTTGTTACATCCTCTTAGAGATTTGAGGATTTTTTTTTTCCTGTGGTTTTCTTCATTTTTTTATTTCTTTTAATCAAATGCCTTTGCATAAACCTCATCTATTTCACTTTACATCACTCCTTTCTTTTCTTGGCCCCATAACACGAAAACTTAAGAGATAAAGGTGCCTGTTAGCTGCTCCTGAGAGCTCTGACCTATGTAGCCAGGGAGGCCTCCTTGCTCTGTGTAAGCACCAGAAAGTTGGGAATTTTTCCTTTGGTAAGCCACTATTAGGGATTGTCTGCCACTCCTGCCAGATAAAACAACAGGAAAATACTAAAAGAAGCAAACTATAAGAATAAAAGATCAAACGAATCACAAATACCACCAACACTAATATATTTACTAAAAAAAAAAACCCCAATAATAATAGTTTTGGCTATTCCCAGTTGCTTGGAAGGAAAAACAAGAGCTCTTTCGTCAGCAGGGGAGTACTGATGTGCTGTAGAAATATGATGCTTAGTGATCTGAGAAGCAGATTTATAGGGCAGGTTGTTGTTTATGTTTGGGACTGCCATGACTTTATTAAAATTACCAAGCAGACTCAAGAGCCTCTGGAATTTGGTTTAGAATATTTACAGCTGACACAGGTGAAATAGCAGGTGCATGAAATAACCTGAGCAGAAGGAGCAACTGGTGTTTTGTTAACTAGATACTTGGATAATGAACAATATGACATGTTTACTTTTTAAGATATACTTTTTTTTTCACTAAGTTGTAGAGCTTATAAAGACTAACTGGTTTTGCTTTTAGTATGTTAATGTTTCCCTGTAAATATAAATAAAGATAGTGATAGAAACTTTAATGATATTATGAGATAATAGCATAGAAAGTATTTTGAATCTATAGAATATGGTACTGTAAGCCTGTTATGGAGTTGCAGCTAATAGATAATTTGCTAATAAATATGTAAACTGGGTTGGCATTTTAAGGTGCTAGAGAATGGGCCTCTGGTATGGCTCCTTTCAAATGGCATTTGATGTACCCACCATTCATATTGCTTCTGTTATTCTGAGGCTGAGTGTGGGAGCTTGTTTGCATATTTTGCTGAATTTTTGTGGATTTTTAACAATAAGGGTGTTAACTTGTTTCATTTATTTGGTAAAAATACAATTTGTCTTCAATAGCCATGACTATCTAACAAATTAACTGGAAAACTGATTCATCTCTACAAACAAAAATACTTTTTTTTTTGTCAGTTTCAATGAACATCATTATCTCTGTGTTACCAGTTACGTAGTAATCACAAAAAATAAGTCAATAACTAATTAACAGGTTGATCTGCAGATGTGCCATCTAAGCAGTATGATCCCTGTATCACAAAAATAATAAATAGGGATGGGCAAAGGCTATGAAACTTTAACATCAATGGAGAAGAAACAGCCAGCAGAGATGCTGACAGGGTGGTGGCTGAGTAACAGATGAGCTAGATGGTTTTGTCTGTTGCAGTTCAAAAATAACATGAGGATCTCTGAGGAAATTACATTAAAGTGGAAGAGGAACCAGAGATACAGATATGGTCTGATGCAAGAAGCTTCAAAGAAATGAAAGGGACTTGTGTTGGAGTTGAACAATAGAGGAGACAGTAACGTTTACTGATTACTAAAAAAAAGTGGAGAATGCAGTAAAAAAAAGGTGTTATCTTCGAGATGATACACACCTTTGGGGTGACAAGATCTGTGAATATCAGCATAGAGACAGCATAGTGGCATCCTCTGAGAATAGTGGCGTCCTCTGAGAAGAGGGTTACAAATATACAAACGAAGACAAAGAACTAAGATGAAGGAAAGGAACTTAATTAATTTTTCTAGATAATGCATTTCATAAGTTTAAGACTAAGGAGCAATGCTTGCTTGCAGCAAAATGAAACTGAAGGTCATCTCATCTTTCTACCTAAATACCAAAAGTAAGTTTTCCTTTTTCAGAGAATTGCCTTCTTTAAAAATAATGCTCAGTGCACACAGACAAATACTATATAGCTTTTTGCTTGTTTGTCTGTTTCTTCAGCAGTCATCCAAGCAGTTTGCTTTTCACAAAGGAAGTGTTTTGGGTTTCTAAATTAAGCATTTGAACTTCAGCTATTGCAGGGGAACCTGGAGATGTGAGGAGGACTTGGCCTACGGTGTTGTGAAAACTGTCAAGTCTGAGGTGATTGCAATGTGGGATGAGTGGGCTAAGGAGCAGAAAGATGAGGAAAAATAATAATAATAATAATTTAAAAAATCTTGGCACCGTTAGCACTTTTGATTATTTGTCTTTTTCTAATGGCTGGCCCCCTCTTCTCCGCCTTCCTTTCCAGAAGGAAGCTATCCTAATCACTTGGCTCAGCCTTCCTTTGTAGGGAATTCTGCTCGCTCTGGTCCCAGCAATTTAACATGTTCACTGTCTTTCTGGAGACTTTCACTGTTTATCATCTACTGCACAGATGCTGGGTATCTGCTGCCCCCTTTCCCAGGGCTGCCAGCTGGGAGGTGGTGACATGAACCAGCACACTGGGACTTCATGTCTAGGAAAGCCTGAGGTGTGTTCAGCCTACCTCTGCTGAGGCAGGGATGTTTACACACGAAGTTTCTTGAAGCTGCCACTCCACTCTGTTGCTTAAACATACAGAGTGCTGTGTCCTCATCTAAAGACACACCCCCAGGCCATGCCTCTGAGCAAACACAGACTTGATAACTTGGATATTGTTCTTGAGATTGGTGATGGGATGGTCTGTTTCTGTTTAAAATATTTCAGATGTTTTCATACAAATTCTTTCCATGGAAACAAACTACTTACGTTTCTAATGCCTGTAGGTTCATTCCCAGGGTCCCTGACTCACTTTTCCTATGGCTACTTCTTTCCTTCATCCCAAAGCCGAGAGGTCCTGGCCCTGGATACCAGCTTATTGCCTCAGTTTCTTGTGTCTCCTGTTTGCTAATGTGTCCCAGTGCTCACTCACTCTTGCTCCTTTTCTGAGTCCCAAAGACAGCATCTTTCATCTACCAAATTCTAGGCATCTATGAAGTTTCATGTTTGGACACTCGCAAACACACACACAACTTGTGTAAACTTAGAAGAACAAGATGATTGAGACTAAGCTCTTACTATGGCTAGGAAGAAGATGGATATTTAAGACACATTTTGTTCCTACAAAGTTGCACAGGATACTTGTTTTTGTCCTAAGAGTAGAAGAATGGCACTCTTCTGTTTTGCTATTCTTATCCCCTGCTCAAGACGTGTGGAAACTACATCCTGAGTTCTCTGGTTTCCTCTTTTTTTTATTTCTCTGTTTTCAAGCTTCCTCCTCACACTGTCTGGAGCCTTATCTAAGTACAAATGCCTGCCTCTGGGGCTGGTTTTCTTTTTTTTTTTTTTTCCTCATGTTGTTTTCTTATGGAAATGACTGTGACACAAAATCCCCTGTTGCCTTTTGCTGACTTCTGGACTGCAGTCAGAGGTTTGCCCAAAGGCAGGAGGATCAGCAGGCAAAACCAAGCTGCTCTACAAAATCTGGATCTGACCCTCTGTGGAAGAGGAAGTCTACATTTCATGTCACATGGGGCTACAAAGTCCACCCTTCCCCTCCTCTGTTACAGTGAAAGAGGGAAAAGTTTAATTTCTCAGTCTCTTACACCTTAACTGAATGACCGCAAAATAGCATGCAATATCGTTTGTTCTCTGCTCCTGTAGCTGCAAAAAAAATGCTATTCACATGTTTATCAGCCTATCACTTAAAGTAGATCATCTTCAACTCAGAAATCTGTTCCCTGCAGCTCTGTGAAGGATCTGGATGGTTTTAGGTATAGTAGCCCAATAACTATCACAGTTCATAGCAACCCTTTCCCACGGGGCCCTTCTGCTCCAGGTGCCAACTTCCTCTTGTGTGAAAACTGTGTGTTTCATGGTCACTTGATAGCCCATCCTTCCCCATAAAGGTTTCATCTATCTCTGAAACTGAACGTCCTCAGACCAAAAAAAACCAAACCAAAACAAAACAAAACAAACAAACCAACTGTCACTAGCAGACCTGTGTAAAAGAGCTTACTGTAGTTTGTCAGGTACATACACTGTTTTAAAGGACTTTAAACAGGTTAGTTTCAGCATCCATAAGAGGTGTTAGATGTGGCTTGGAGTTGTGTCTATCTTTCCCTGAGGGCAGCCTCTAGGTA
Source organism: Tetrax tetrax (assembly GCA_009806455.1). Classification (NCBI taxonomy): domain Eukaryota; kingdom Metazoa; phylum Chordata; class Aves; order Otidiformes; family Otididae; genus Tetrax; species Tetrax tetrax. The sequence continues at coordinate 402,080 of WHYT01015805.1, forward strand.
TCTTCCACTTGTTCAATCTGCTCTCCTTAACCCTTCAGTGAGCTCCAGCTGAAGCTGACTGAGCTGCTTGAGTTTCTAGCTGTAGAGGCACTGAGTCTAAACAGAGTAATCTGAAAATCACTCCTAAATTCCAACTATGTTTTTAAAAACTACATTTCAGTGGGATTTAACTCACTTAATGTGTGGCATTTTTTATATAACTTTTATTTCCTGTGACAGTTTACCAGCAAGTATTCTTTGGAGAAGTCAGTGTGTGATTGGTATACAAGCACTTTAATAAGTGTGGTGTTTGTTTTTTTTTTTAAAGGCAATAGTATTGTTGATAAATCTGTGCAGTTGGTATTTATTACACTGAAGACTTTTAAAGTTGTATTTATTAACTGAGCATTATATCAACTACAAGTGTCAAGGTGACCAACATAATTACTTCCACCATGCTAAACCCTTTTAAAATGTTGGCCTGTTGTCACTGGAGGTAAGGTCAGTTCTCCCTCTTTTGGGCTGCCCAGACCAATTTTTCTGAATAAGGTAGAAAACATTTACAGTCCAGCTTCAGCTTTGTGTGCTGAAACACTGCTCCTGGGCCTTCGAACCAAAGCTAACAATAATCCAGAAAGAATGTCACTCACTAAAGCCTTAACTATGTCAATTGTTTTATTTTGTAGCTCTCTATTTTCCTGTTCTCAGAAACATTATAAACAGGAGTGTTGTCTTACCAGATTGCAGTAACACAGGCTAGGTCAATGTTAGTTTGTGAAGGAGAACGAACAGGTCTTTGTTAGTGATGGGGCTGCAGCAATGATTTGAAATCCCACATCCAGACCTGGTTCTCCAGGTACTAGCATCAGCCTGCAGGACCCGGCTCCTCCTGCCTCTCCTTGGGGCAAGATCTCTGGAAGCTGGTGATGGCCACAGAGCTGGATGATGTCCAGCTCCAGGGCAGCATGTCCACTTGTCTGGCTGCAATGAGAAGTCCCAGGAGCAGGAGGGTGAGTTGCTAAAAGCAACACCTGAGAGGGGAGCAGGCTCTGGCACAGGCAGGCCATGGTAACCAGCTGCAAGTCATGGCGGCCTGTGCTCTGGTGACCTCACCCTCTGGGTGACCAGCAGGGAAGGAACATGGGGAGGGGGAAGATCCCCAGGGGATGGGAAGCTGGTGGCTGCCACTCTGAGAAGGAAGTGAAAGAGCCAGGGTGGTTGGCAACCTCCTTTGGAGTGGGAGGCTGGCGGATCCAAGGCAGGGGCGAGCAGGGACAGGTGATGCCTGGAAAGGGCCTGAATGTCAGAGGCTATGGAGAAAAGCTGCTAAGACTCCTCCAGCGCTGTCCTGTATTTCTTATTGGCATGGAGCCAGCCTGGGAGGTGTGCATGGGCTCATCGGGGACAAAAGGCAATGGGGATGGAATGCAATGGGGGCGGGGGGAGCAGCCCTTCAGGCCTTCCTGGCAGGTAGTCAAAAATTGGCTTTTTCCTTAAGTTCCCCAGGAGATGCAGCCAGGGGTGCAAAGTCATTCTTTGGGTAGGTAGGTGCAGATGACTTGTCAGCAGTTATTGCAAAT
>WHYT01015805.1:404304-442377 GCA_009806455.1 Tetrax tetrax
CGCCCTCCCTCCGCGCCGGGTGGTGGGCGAAGGCTCCGTGGCGGGGGCTTGCCTGGGTGGAAGCCGGCTCGCCGCAGCCCTCCCCTTGGCCAGAACCAGCTCCGAGCCTTTGGACCCGTTTTTGAAGGGACGATGCCAACTTGTGCCCGGGGTGCCCGGGCGGGGGCCGCGGCTGCTTTGGGGAGGAGGTGGCGGGGGCTGGCAGGTCCCCCGGGGCGGGCGGCAGGGAAGGCTCCGCGCTGGCCTCTGGCAGAAGTTTGGCCGCGTCAGTGCGAGGGATTCCCTCCCTCCCTGCCTCCCGCCCTCCCTCGCTGGGGAAGAGCCGGCCGTGACTCCCGGGCTGCAGCCCACGGGGCCAGGGCCGAGCTCCCGCGGCGCCGAGAGCGGCACTCGAAGGATGAACGAGGGGCGGGGGGAAAAGAGCAAAAACTCGTGGGAAGTGTTGGCTGTTAGGAAACCGCGGTGGAAAGCAAAATAGCTCCGAGGTTGGAAGATCTGCTGTACTGGGTACTCCCGGGGCCAAGACCGGCTGAGGAGAGGGGGATTCCCCGCTTGGCACCTCGGCAAAGCACTGTCTCGCCGTCACTGCGGTCCGAGGGTCGGGGGAGGGGGAACTCGGTATCAATGGAGATGCTTCCTGCACAGGATTTGTTCTACGAGATCTGTCTTGCACCAGGCTTTGCCTTTCAGCATCAGCTGGCGTGGTGCACGCAGCAGCACCAGTCACGCTTAACGCTCGGCAGAAACATTTCCTAGTTTAGTATCGGCTTTTGTCTGCCTGGGCGTCTTACCCTCTGTTGACAGCAACTTCTGCAATACGGCCCATCGCTGCTGCTGGCAGTACTGGGCTGTGCGGGGCTGAGAAATGCAAAGCAAGAGCTCGGACAACTAGACAAAAAGCAATAAACTGGAAAAAGACCTGGGCAGAAACTTAGCCTTTAAATTGAGTGAGAAGCTTAGAGAGAATAGTTGCCACTGTTTTGATAGTTTCTCATTCAGTACGCAGGTGGGAGTTTCTCATTTATCACTGTTATGACAACAGGGAATCAAAATGTGATTTGGTTTTTCTTTTTTTTTTTTTTTTTTTCTTGGAACAAATAAAATGGTAAACTAGAGCTCTCCAAGTTTTTAACTTCATAGAATGTTCTGAATGGCATTTGAATGGAAGAAGCATTTTCTCAGTCTGACGTGCATCAAAATTTACAGGAAGGACTGGCAGAAGGAGAACATTAACTCATTAGTTTATGCAGTCTTGCGTGAAGCTGGAAATGTAGAAATAATTTGCCTCTGCTGAGGAGGGAGATAAGAATAGCTTTGAAAACAGTTTTTTTAAGCTTCATTCCAAAAATGAAATGTATTGCATGAACGGAGATGCCTTTTCTAGTGAGGTGAGGAATCACACAGAAGAAATTTAGATGATGAGAACTGATTTAGCAAAGAGGACCAAATGAGTCTTCTTTTAGAAAGTGGGATTTTAAAGAGACAGAAGGAAACTGAAGAAAACTGACAGTTATTGCTCGAGCTAATTGCAGAAGAGGTGGTGATGGTGTCAGAATGGGCCAGCCTACAGAAAATGCAAGTTGTCTTGCAAGTGCCTAATGAAAACTGGTGCAATGAATACCAAGAAACCGCATTTCACGTGTGTGGGAGAGGAAAACACGAGACAGTGTTTTTGAAAACACCTCTCGCAGTATGTCTTCCAGAGGCAGCAATCGGTAGGCTCAACACGGGGGAGGCCAGGACGGGCAGTATCTATCAGCTAGTAGGAAAGTTTCCACCTTGAAGTGAGGCATGAATGTACACCGAGAACACGTCCTTTCATCAGAAAGGAATTATTAGGGAGTGTTTCAGTGAGAGAGCTGTTTCCTGGGAGTCTTGTCCACAGGGACTGTAATAAACAGATTTGAAATGCTACTCTTCGGTTTTAGAAAGCCCGTATTTTAAATAACAATCCTGTCAGCTCTGCCTTGAAATTTGGATCCATATGCTAACATGGCCCAGGAAGAAATTCTGCTTGGGGCGCTACAGAGCAACAGATGGTACCAGTGGTCAGTATGAACACCTTCTTGGGCAGAAAGCGTGACAAAGTCTGAAAAATACATGTTACTGAAAAATATATGTGGGGGGCTTCAGTCTGGGGAAAGCAGACTGATGGCGTGCAGACAGCATAAAAAGCAGTAAACATTCTAAAATATATAGATTGTAACATAAAAGGTACTGAACTGAAGAAGTGGTAGTAATTCTGGTTTGGATCTCTATATACATGATGAATTAATCACTGCTGTCAGATGACTGGTCTCTGTGGACCAGTGATTATTCCAGCATGGAATGGTAATAAAGCAAAATCTGAAGGGGAAAAAAGTACAGGAATGTGCATAAAGATTGAGAATTTAAAGAATACATACTGACCAAAAACAAGAGTGAGAATGACTGGCTAGTTTATTCAGGCAGTGAAGGCAGCAAATAGAAGTTAAGTAAATCAAAAGGAAGTGGAGGAAGAGGGAATGGAGAATCTCTGATGGAAAATACAGGCTGTGAATTGTGGAAGATTACTTAGAGAAAGTAAAGATATCAGGGGCGAAAAATATAAAGTTAGCAGGACTAAGCACAATTCAAAGCAGGCGTTCTGTGTGTCTTAGGAACAAGATGTGTATCTAGCAATTGCATAATCATTACAGAGTTGGAGAGGGTAAGATTTTAATGATGATGCAGAAAAAAAAAAACCCGTGGAAGTGTTGGTTAAATACTTTTCCAAATTTGGCAGAAAAAATATGTTCTGATATGAAGAAGTATTTCATGGAAGTATTACAACTAAGTAGCCTGTTTTGTGAATTAACATTTTAGGAGCAAACAAAGTTTTATAACAATTCGAAATTAAATGTGCCAAATACTTACTGAGAAGATCTGTGCTCAGTGATGTTAATTCCCAACATACTGGAGTAGAACACTAGGAATATCCCAGGCAATGGGAAGGATGCTATTGTTGACACAATATCCCAGCAATATGATGGTGGGTAGCCTCGAGAACTATTACCAGTTTAGTTTGGCATCTGTTCTATCTGAATTACTGGATAGATCTCTCCAATAATCAAGTTTTAATAGCCAATTTGACCATATTCTTCTGTTTTTGTAAAGGATAAGACTTATCAAGGTAACCTTCAGAATAATGTTGTAGAATGGATAGCACTGTCAAAACCGATAACGGGAATGAAAGCATCAAAAAGGAAATTACTTATCACAGATGGAAGCAAGCCTGTGAGTTCATGTGGTCCCCTCAAGAGAGCATATCAGTCTGCACCCTAGAACAGAGACAGTCCCACCTGCAAGACTCTGCAGCAAGAACTTCAAAGAATATGTTCCTTTTGGTTATGCAACTTGACTAGAGAATGTTTATAAAGGAGGAACAGGGGGAGCATTTCAAGTACTGATAGACCTTTTCATTTGTCCTTTCTGTCTTGAAAGCTTTTTTTGTTTACAAAGTAACTCAGCTGACTTAACAAAATAGATGTCAAAGAAGCCTGGCGTGATTCTTATTTGGAAAAAAACAGACTGCATTTTGCCTTACGCATATTATCACTATTAACATCATCGTCTTGATTTATTTCTGCAAATGAGGCTGGAGGCCCATCAAAGTTCTAGGAAAAAAAAAAAGTATTCTTTAAAAATTGAGTGAATATTGAATAAGTCTGGGCTGTAAGTTAAGGGACTTGTAGAGCCTGACTTCCCTGATGGTTAGGAACCACTTCACAAAAGGGATATGGAAGGACTGATCTCCCTGGTTGGTATTTGATAGCCACAGCGTAGATTATGAGTATAGGACTGGGAAGGCAATTGGTCCTCTATCTGATCTGTTTTCCAATTAATTATTTGCACTTGTTTTATTTTTCAGAGATGGCAAATGTGGTTGAAAACAGTAAATATTAATATCTCCTATGTTTAAACTTTTCCAGAGCAATAGAAGCATTTCTGATGTTATTCTGATTACAAAAGTCTCCCTATGACTCTCCAGCAAAGAATGAACTAATGGATTAAGTCTTGGATAACAACAGACCTCAAAAATAGTTATCAAAGGAAACCGTCATTAAACAGCTGTGTTTTCAGAGGTATTCTGCAAGAGGCTTGATGGCATTAGACATCTTCAATAATGATCTAAAAAGTATAAAATCATTGCTGATTTACAGATGGAATTTGTCAGTCCTAGGAGAAGGACCAGTACAAATACCAATTAAGTCAGAGGAAAAAGTCTAAGGAAGCCAAGAGTGGTTGGAAACATAAAGAGCAAATAATAGGCTTCAAGCCAAGCTTGTAAAAGCACAGCTAATGCAACTTTGGGAGGAAAATTGGACATTCAAATCCTGAATAGGCTAGAAATATTTCCAGACATGTTGCCCAGAAAAAAATATGCAGAGGTGTGTTTATATGTATGTACGTGACAGCCATAACTCATAGTTTCTTTGCTTTATAAAGCAATTTTTTTTTGTTTGTTTGAGAGAAAATTTTCCTCAAGTCAACCTTATTGTGACCACTGCAACCTGTGTTTGCCTCTTGACTTGTAATTACCAGAAATATGTAGAAAACTCTCAAGGAATTTCTCGAGGAGAAAGCATAAATTTAAAAGGCTGGACACCTGAAGAAGGAAGGGTTAAAAAAGCTGTAATAATTGGTAATTCTAATTTGGCCTTCCCTAATTGATAATCCTTTTGGCCTTCCCTAATTGGTATAACTGGCTTAGTATGGTGCAAAAATATCAAGCTTGGTCACATTCCTTCTTTTCCTAAGACATCTTTGCACCTTTAGCACCTATGGGGATGGGAGCAACTAGCAAACTTGACTTTGGGGTTAACACCCTCTAGCTAGGTATTTTGTACCCATTTACTAGCCCAATGTTCAGTGACAGCATTCCATGGAGCTGGATCTTGTTTGACGTGTGTTGTGATAGGAACCAGGTTCTCAGCTTGGAAATAATCTGTTCAAGGTGGCTAGGATGTGGTTAAGGACAGAGGTGTTTAGGCTGATTTTTGTGATGAAGTGAACGATACTGAGATGACTTGGGGGAACCAACCTGTAAGGGATTAGTATTGCTTGAGACCAACCAAAGTTAAATTGTGAATTTCCAGATCATCTTCACAAGAGAAGCACCCCTATTCGTTTTGTGAAAGACGAGTTAGATGGGACCATTTCCTAAGTTGTATTTTCTTACGGTTTTGTCAGCTAGATGTGAGAACTGGCTTCATCTCTCAGCTCAGTGGAAACTTCCCCTCCCTGAGCAGAGCTGAAGTTTTATCACAGACACTTCCATCAGCGTTTCCTAGGCACAGAGCTGTTGCCAGTATGCTTGCATGGGGAGCAGCAGAGCCTAAGGGTGCACTTCTGCAGCCAGCGTAATTTGACATTAATCTGTGATGCTGAAAGAGAAGAGAAAAGACGTCTTTCCTTTATCCCTAGCCTTGTTTTGTTTTTTTTTTTTCTGCAATAACTTTCAGTTTGTCTGGCTTGAAAGTCAACACCAGCCCAAGTGAGAGAACAGGAGTCAAGGGTAAAAGTAACTTATATTAAAGTTATTAGGGGGGGCTTCACTGTAAGACAAGGAGAGACACAAAAACAGCCCTGTGCTCTGAAACAGTGCTGCATTAGCAGTACAAATTAAGAAATGAGTTAAGGGAAAAAGTGTGAGAAACCAGATGGAAAGGAACAGAGTCAGCTAAGTGCACACTGAACAAATTCATCTGCTTACGTCCTCTCATGAATTTGCTCCCCCGAAATATGGCTGGAAAGATCAGTTTCCCAGTCTGCTTTTTGGGTTCCTTGTTCCTCTGTTCCTTGTGCTGTACTGGCTGTTCTCGTTCAAGGGTGATGCAGGCAGTGTGGCAGTCACTGCTGTCACTACTCTGTCAGTACTCAACCACTGCCAGCAATACTGCAGCTCTGCCTGTTACAGTTCTTGTCTGAACCGTTTGGGGCTCTTACCAGTCCCTTCCAGCTTGGGAAGCGCTCTCTACGAGAGAGATCTGCAGAGCTGCTTCACTGTCTGCCTTCACATTGGCTTTCAGATTCCTCTTGTAATGTCAACATACTTCGTAGGCAGAGATTAAGCTTCTGATATGAGGAGATACGCGCCCATCAGTCTGATCCACACTGTCTCATGCTCCCTTGTGACCTTCATCCAGCTGTGCACTGCATCTCATCTGACCAAGATAACCCTTATAGCATGGCTGGATGGTTTATAGGCTGGGACTTGCACCTTTGAGTGAGTGTTTTTATTTTGCATAAGAAGAAGTTAAAGGCTCTTAGTTTGGTTTGTATTCTCCCCTTTTTTTCTGATCCTCCTGAGAATCTTTGCACTGATCATCTAGGGTGCTGAATGCCAGATTGTTCCTGGGGAAGAGAATGAAAAGAAAACAGACCTATTTTTACAAAGGAATGAGAATTAGCTTGTTTTTCACTAACTATGTGCAATCTCTCAGCCAAAGCTTAAACTATAACTGGCCTTTGAGCTCTGTGTACTGCCTGGAGAAGGAGAATCAGCAGCTCAGTACGTAGAAATCACTTCAAGCTCTCAGCCAGTTCACAGCGCTTTCGCACTCAGCTCGGAGGGCTTGGAGGGCTCCTGAGGCAGCGGTGTGGCAGGAACTGCTGCTACAGTTGCTGTGGTTTCTAACGTTCACAGATGGTGACACTGTAGCTGGGGGCAGGGGAGGTAGCAGCCCATGTACCTTCCTCCCTGGTCTGTAGCTGGAAGGGGGAGACTCCTCCAGAAGTGAGGGACAGAAGGAATTTGGAGATGCTGCAGCCCAGGTGATGGGATGGAAACATCCATGGTGCATGGAGCATGGGCTTGGTGGTGGGGACAGGTAACAGAGTGGGATCTGTTCCGCTGCTGAACACTCTCCTTCCCTCCTACCTGCTCTTTGCCAGAATGGCAGGGGGCAGCTCCTGCCAGGGAGAACATCTGCTCTTGGCCAAGATCAGCCCTTAGCTTCTGGCTCCAGCTGCTTTGTGGGAAACACACTGGGAATCTGCAATTTTGCCTTGAATTGAATGTGCCCAATAAGTTCATCTACAGCTTCTATATATTTTGTCTTGCTTTCCTGAAATAGTATAGGAAGCTTACTGTTTCTCAGCTTTGTCTGAGATTGCAGTAAATACAAAACCAGCTGAAGTTGGAAATAACTTTATTCTGGAAAAGCTAGTGGTCAGGTTCTTGTTTACAAGACTTAGAAATATCGTTGTGACAAAAAGCATTAAAAGCCATAAAGAAAAGAAGAAAAGACTGTTTCAGCAGTGTTTTTGAGGATTTACTGGGTCATTAGCCAGAGAGAATTAAGACCTTAGTTTGAAATTCATCAGTTGCGAGTTTAAAGATCAATTTAGCAAGTGGTTTTAACACATGAAGTTGAGCTGAGCTATGTCTACCCTGCCTGATGAAAAGGACACTCAGACAACTGCTCATTTCCCACACTGACTCGTGACTCGCAGCCTGACCAGAGAACTTAACCCATCTGAACAGTAGCCTTGTAAAACATACATCTGTATATAAAAATTAGAAAAGGAAACTGCACTTGTACAAGTGCGAGGTAGAACTATGGCAAAAGACAGACGTAGGCTAGTCCCTTTTTGTGGCAGAGCAAGCAGAGGAGTTAAGCCAACTGTGAAGCTAAGCCTTTGCGCTTCATCTCAAAAATAGTGGTTTACAACAGAACCTGGCCCTGTGCTATGATCTCCTTGTTAAAGCAGTAATTTTACAGTTGCCTTTTAGGTTACAAAGCATGTCACAGCTCCAAAGACTAGTAATTTCTCTACCAATTTAAGGACCTTTTAGCGTTGCGGCCACTCAATGTCTGTGAGACTGCTAACTGGATCCCATAAGCCTTGCTGGGAATAGATGCCTTTCTGTAAATAGGGATCTTGGAGAGCCTCTTCTGCCCATTTACTTCTGAGGAGACCGCAACCGTAAATTAACATTGTAATCTACTGCAAACCACATCTTGGGAACTTCTGGTGTGGTGTAGCGGTTAGTCTTTAGGTTTACTAGTATTTCATAGAGATTAAATATAACACAGCAGGACTGTTGTTAGGTAGCCCTAACTCCTTTCTAAAGCAGTAAACAACTCTTGCTCTACTGGTTTCTCCTGGCTCTGGCCCTGAAGTCAGACTGTGGGAAGGAAACACAGGGAATACCTTCTTTCCTGCTACAGGGCTCCGCTGCCTGTGTTCCTCTCTTTTAGCACATTTCTCCTAACCTAAATGACATTTTCCGTTTTTCCCATGTTTTTAGAGTTGTAGCAGAACTAGACAGATCTTGCAGTATGAGTCGTGTGTGTACTTTACTAGACCAATAATCTCCAAGTTGCCATTAGTCTGGCAGAACACAAGAGAATATATTGAAATGATGAAAGATAAATTTAAGAGTAGGTGCAACTGAAACGTGCTGCTCTTTCCCCGGACCCTGGGAACTCTGCCTCACTGTGGGGGGGAGCGTGCTGCGAGCCATGGTTCGTGACGACAGAGCATCAGGCTGGCGATTTGTTTCTCTCTTGTGCTTTGTCATCATCTGGGGACACGGGGCTAATGGCTCTGACCTCCGTAAACCGCTTGGCAGTATATGGGTGGAAAGGACAAATTTAAATGTTATGTTTTGTTATTAAGGAAAGGCTGAGGTTCAACAGACAGAAAAGTATGATGGTCTGCTCCCACGTTACCTGTTTGGTATTAGCTCCCCACATGTTGTGGGCAGACAGCACTGCTGAGAGCTGGAGTCAGCTGCGAAAGCCACGGAGTCAAGAGGAGTCTGGGAATAGTGGGAAAGTAGTGAGACAGTCCTGGCCTTGCTTGGTGTCTGTGTGCTTAAAGAAGGCTGGGCTCAGAAGGCTGTGACATGAGCATGAGAAAATGTGTGCGCACAAAAGCCCCCTTGTGAGTCTTGTGGTTCTGCTATGGGATAATTGCAGCTATCCTGTCCCACCAGGAGCTTTATGGGGGAAGCTGAGGTTAATGTCAGCCTTGCCCTGCGAGCCCAGATACAGGAACACTACCAGGTCTGCATCACACCAGTGGCAATGGTCTCACCCTGTACTGTCACAGGGAGCTGCTCGGCATGTGACAGACTGAGAGCAGCTCCAGCTGTAACATTGTCAGTGAGATCTCGGGTGTAAACTGTTTAAAATCCCTCATGGTGAGTCTGGTAGTGACACCCAGGGACAGGCTGCATTGTTCTTCTCTTGGATTTCAGCATCCTCTAACTTCCAAAAGACTGCCGCTGGTGCTGTGCTCGTCTTGTGCCACAAGCTCCGAGCAGGAGACCTGGCTGCATCTGAGCAGCACAGCTGCATGCAGGAGCAGACCTCAGACCAGCCCTAAAATCTGCTTCCTTTGCTGTTATTAGGGTCTCCCATAACCTAACCAAGCCAAGGAGACCTTTTCACAGCCGCGATGATGAAGCAAAGGCCCAGGCACACCATGCATAAGGCAGGCTTGTAGCTGAAGAAGCAGAAATATTACAACTGGCCTGAAGGAAACACGAATTAAAGTGTGTGTGTGAGAGGAAGGACCAGAAGAAGCAACAGAGCAAGGGTTAAAAGAACGGTCTGTATTGATAACCAAGGATGTGACTGACTGCACCAAAACTGGGTAAACACTGACAAATGTGGTGTTTGCGACAAGCACGGCAGCCTGCACCTTGATAAGCCTCTCACGGATGACTTGTCAGAAGAAGGCATGGGTGCTGATAGAGCCCCTGTGCAGATAACTCCTTGGGGAAAAAAAAAACAAACTGTGTTCCGATAACAGAAGGATGGTGGCAAGGTCGCAGCAGATCCTTTGTGCAAGTCCCTCCTCCTCCTCTCCCAGCAGGAAGGCAAACTGCAGAAGCTAAGGTACCCAAAATGAGCACAAAAAGGCACCGAGCAGCCACCTCTCCTAGGGCTCTTGGGTGAGAGAGTTGAAGGCAAAGGAATCATGCCCTAGGAACCGTTAGCTCCTAAAGATGGTAAAAGACCTGCTCAAAAATTTGTAGCTTGGCACTGAAGAGGAATCCAAGAGATGCAGTGAGGACTTGGCATCTGGCACTCTTGGTCCCATCTTGCACAGGATCCTGCAGGAGCACCTGGGTGAGCTCCATACATGTGAGTATGGGGGAAGTCAGCGTGGGTGAGGAAATGAGTGCAATTGAAATGATTTTTCAAAATATGTATCATCTTCCTGCTCCATAAGGTCTTGGCACTGTCGCTATATTAATTTCCTGTATCATAGCTACATTTCAAAACTATTCCATTCTTAAATGAGATAAAGATGCAAAACCTTTGTTTATAACTGGCAAAGTCAGCAGGGTTCAAGGAGTTTTTATTTTGGCATGATCAGAGGCACACAAATTGTCTAAACTGAGCTGTGAGAGGCTCTGGGAGTTGAAAATTATTGGGCAAAAATATTGGGCAAAACAAAATAGAAGGGCAAGGAAAGGTTTCAGATGCTTTCAGTGATGGGAACTGCAAAGATGAAATTACTCACCAGCCTCTTGCCTTCACCATTCCCACCCAAAGTAAGTTGACTTCCCGTGTGTCCGTGTAAAGCAGATCGTGGCCCAGAAGGAGAATCAGTGCTGAGAGTCATCTGAACAAGAGTGGTCTGGGAGCCCAGCCAGTTTATAAATGGATTTATTAAAGCTAGGGTTCCCACATCTGCTCCGAGGAGGCAGCCCCACAAATTTCTCTTTGCAGAGTTACCGTACAGCTCTTATTTCTCCTTCAGCCTGCTAGTCCTCATTTCCATGTTCACATCTCTTTAAGTGAGCCCCCATCTCTTTGGGATCAGATCCTGATTTCAATTAGCATCATTGTCCTTATGAGTATCTGAAGTTTAAGTGGTTTTTCTCATGTTGGTCTTTTTCCAAGTTTTGTTGTTTCCTGTGTACACTCATGGTTTCCATAGATAATCTGGACATTATTTATTTATCCTCCCTGGATGTGCAGTTCCTCCCAATGAATTACAGAGCAGTTTGCCACTTCTGCTTGAGGCCTTTGCTCCTTCATTCATCAGTGCTACACTGAGCATTTTAATGCTGTTCTAACATGTCTTGTCATCTCAATATGTTGCCCTGTGCTCTTATACAGCTTGATAGTTCCACATAATAGAACTCCTGTCCCAGCCAGTTTTAAATTATAAAACAGTACATTGCATGCCTATTTTAGGAGTTTGTACTGATAATTGTTGGAAACTTTAGCTCAGCTTTTCTCTGCTATGGGTAACTGTTAAACAGAACAGTGTTTTGTTATTTTTGTTCTGCTTCCCCCCTTGAGAACTGTCATCAAAGGAAAAAGTCTGGCAAAGTACTCAGAATTGGTATGGTCCTATCTGAGAGCTCAGCTAGCACTGACTGGTATTCTTTGAGACAACTCTTGCATGAGTTTTCTCCCTTTATACTATTTCTACCTTGTCCCAGAGGGAAGTATATGTCCTGGATTGCAGAGATAGATGCTAATGTAAGTCACTGCTTGGTATTTAGTGGTGAGAAATTTGACCGCTATATGTCTTCCCAAATCTTAGCAGAAGCCAAGAAAAATCTGGATACAGAAAAAGTTAGCACTTTCTTCTTCAGGGTTCTTCTGCCCTTGTCAGGCTATTTACTGCACAAGTGGGGCTGTTCTGCTGACTCAGCATCACAAGAAGAGATGCCAGGGAAGCTCCAGGCCGCACTTAAGGAATTACAAAGGAGACTATTAGAGTCACAGGTTTTCTCTTTAGCTGATTTATAAGTGTATTTGTGTTCTTTCTTGCTCCTTTGTCCCAGAGGTGTTAATAAATAACTTTCTCAATGCCTCTTGCTCCTGCAGGAGACATGAGGAAAGAGGCCATGTGAACTTGCTCAAGCACTGCAGCTGGACTGGGGATCCCGCAGCTGGAAGGTGGGCTCTGGTTTGAGCTTGGGACCTCCCATAGCCAGATGGAGAAGGGCACTCAGAGAGCCTGGGAGTTGCAGCAGTGGCAGGAAAGCAGCAGACCTGTAGCTGCTTTTTGCACGGCCCCAGGTTTGCTGGCCATTCCTGCTGCCAAGGGGCTGCACCTCTCTTAACAGAACCAGCAAGTGGCTCTTTTCCATGCTATAAATCTGCCCCCTTTGCTGGAGCGGCCGTCTCACAAGCTTGTTGCTTCTTCAGCTGAAGTAACCTCCGTTTTGTTGGCTTTTGACAGTGGAAAGTGTTGATTTCTCTGCCCAGTAAGCATCTTTGGGCTAGAGCCCACGGGCTAGAGCATGGAGCAGAAAGATGGAGGTGTATGTTACAGAAGAGCTTGGGACTTCCCTGCTTGCACCTCCTTGCTGGGAACCAAGAGCGGCTCGTGCTCTTACTCTTCTGGGGGAGACGCAGTGAGAAGTCAGAGCTGTAATGTCCATTTGCTGGGCCCAGTCCTGGGTGCAGTCTGTGCAGGTGCCTGGGGGCTGCTCGGTCACCCAGAAATGATGGTGGCTTAGTGTCCCTGCAGCAGCCCTTCACATGACACGCACCGACAGAGCAGCTCAGGCGCTTGTCAGAAGGACGGGTTGCTGTCACAGTCCCTTGTCCTTGTTACCACTGTGTGTCCATGCTGCCTTACCCAAAATATTACGTTTGTAATTTGAACTATTTGAGGCAAGGACTTTAGGGGGTCCAGGGGAGTAACAAAGACATACAAATTGAAGGCCAAACTACAGTTTGATTATAAATGGGTTTCCTTTCCTGAGCCTCATTTTCCCCAGCATTCACTGCACATCCTGGTAATAAGTGATCTGAACTTCAGAGATTAATAACATCCTATGCCAGTCCATTCATCCAGCAAAACTCTTTGGCTGTTTTGTTTCATGACTGCATGAGGCTCCAGCCCTTGCAAGGTGCTCTTCTGACCATGAAAATTTAGATTCATATTTAACTTAATACCTTTGTAAGCTCCAAGAAGTATTTATTCTCTTACAGTTGGGCATTTTGTCAAGGCCTGTGCCCTGCAACAGGGTCTCATGTTCCTTCCCATTGGTTGTCCTGAAAAATACCACAGGGTAATTTGTTTCCTTCTATTTGAAATGGAAATTGTAGCAGCATGAGGAACAGAGCATGATATTCATGCCAAATACCATGAGCTGAATTCTCCTAATGGTTTGTGGGAATCCTAGTTATTAAAGCTGACCTCTGAGAAATCAGTATATTTTTCCACAAATAGTGGATGCACTCCTCAGCAGGAGACAGAAGCTATCCCAGCTGTTCCCTGTCCTGTGCTCTGCAATGAGGAATGGAGATAACAGTGCTGACAGCACTAACAGTAAGGGGGCAAATCTGGAAATATTTAACTGGAGAGCTATCTTTTATATGCATACACTCTTAACCTTGGCTTACTGAAAGGAGGCAGCGGGGCTGCTGCCCTGCTTGGCTAGGAAGGGGCCTTTCACTTCATCTGCTAGAATTATTTGCAAAGGGAAGGTGCCTGCAGTTTTCTTCGCTGCAAGTGGGTACCATGCATGTTAAGGGAGGAAAAACGCACTGAGTTTCTTGCAGTACTGAGATACACTTCTCTAAAAGAGCAGACACCTGTGCTGGAAATCACACTTGCAATGGGTGGCAAAATCCAGGTGTAGGCAAAATCGCAGGCACAGATGAGCACTGCGTCAGTCCCCAGTGTATGCACTCGCACGCGGGGCTGCTGGGGAATGGGCATCATCTGTCCCTCTGCATACGTGGCCTCATCATACAGGGCTTTGCCAGCGGCACTGCGGCTGCTGCACCAGCCTGGAACAGTGTTTGTGCTCCTGTGGTCGGTGTCCAATGGTTTTCGGTCCTGGGTGGGAAGTGAAACTTCAGGAGAAAAGCTGCTTGCTTTGCTGCGCAGAAATACTCGGGAAGCTCGGGTTCCCGCTGGCTGCAGCAGCGCGGGTGGCAGACACGTTGTTTTTTGGAAGCTGAGGAAGTGAGCCCCTGAAAGCGGTAGTGCTGGTCAATGCACAAGGCGATCCCAGGAATCTACAATTCAGAGAAAAACATCCTTGAGATGTGGTGAGGGGCTTGGCGGCCTCAGCTCCTTCGAGACAGAAGTTGTCAGTGGAGAGGACATGAGGAAACTGGTGGCTACTGGGAGGGCATATTTTGACACTGCTGTAAGCGCCGGGCACAGAACACGCTGTGGGTGGTGAGCGGTTTGGATGTGTTTTCTCTGCGGTCATTCCCCCTGCCAGAAGCTCCTGTTGGGGGTAGCAATATTTACAGGACTCAGGACTTTGTGTTTTCCAGGAAGTTTCTGAACTTGCTGACCCAACATGGGTATTGAACAGGGGGGGACAGTTCTCCTGGAGGCTATTTCCCCTCTTTTGCCATGACAAAATCTACATCACCCTAGTGTGGGTGGCTGATGGGGTACAGGGAAGGGTGAACTGTACTGGGTTGGTAATGTGACTCACACATCACCAATCTTCCTATTAAAGGAGTGGCCTTGCTGTCTTTAACAACAACAATAATTAAATAGTTGTACACAATAGCTGCCTAGGGCTGAACTGGGAACCAGCAACCGATGCGGCTGAAGGTTAGTGTCACTATCAGCCAGGATGCTGGAGACAGAGAAGGATGTGACTGTCTATAAAGAGATGAGAAAAACTGGTGTGATGGTGGATTTTAGTGAATGACAGGGTAATTCCTCAAAAACAAGAGTGACCATCTCATATTTTGCAATGCATTACTTCCAGCACAAGGGAAGTAATTGGCGCCACTCTTCATTGAGAAAGAAACATTGCTATGAGAGTTTGTGGATTATTATAAAGGTAATGCACACTTATCCTGTGTCAACAAATAATGTCTAGTAGCTCTTAAAATAAGTGATTTTCCTAAATTTAAAAATACTTGAGCTGAATCACCAGAGTATTTAAAATAGCCAAATAGGAATGCTAGTCAGAAGCAGCCTATTCACTTCTTGTTCTCTTTCCCAAAAGCCTTAATGCAACAGTTGAAAGTGATGCTAATTTGAAAAATATAATCTCTCAAAGATTAATATTTAGGGAGGAAAATGGAAGCTGCAGTTAATGCAAATTTAAAGTTGGAAAGTCTAGAAGATCGTCAAAAAAGCATACAGAAAAAATTATGACTAGAGATTTAAAAAGAGTAGAGAAGACTTTAAGGATACTGAGCACAAAAGGAAGCCTAGCAGCACCATTGGCCCATTGCAAGTCAGCATATTAGAGCTATCAGTAATAACAAAACTGAAAATGTGTCAGTGCTTGATGCTTCTTTTTTCCCTGAAAGAAAAACATATGTCTTCACATCATGTAATAGCCAAGTATAGTCAAGCAATAACTTAGGTGATAAGCTGGGGAGGGAAGTGATCTCAAACTCACTGGATATTTTCTGATGAAACTTCAAGCTTTGTGTGTAATGGCAATAATCTTCTCCACTTAAAACGTAGTTTTGATGGGCTGGTAGTAAATTAATGCCAGAAGTTGCCTGGTAGGAGACTGATGTAACTGATAATGGTTGTTTCTTCTGAGTTGAAAACACTTTTGATGTGTGAATCCTAAAGAAATGAGCACAAATAGGGTACAGGCTTAGAAGCCCAGTAAAATCATATAAATGTGAAAATTAGCTGTCATTGTGTCAGCAATATCCTGCCACTTGTTGGTTGTATTTGAGAATATTGAGTTATCTCTGACTGCTGGGATGTAAGCCAGAAGAATATCTTCCTGTAGAGGTAACAGGCATTGGGAAAGCTTTGGTTGGGCTGGTGTGTAATAACGGGGAGAGGAGCTGCGACGCAGGGATGGAAGGGCAGCGCGATTGCCTTGCAGAGTGGCCAGGGAGGCTGAGCAGCGCACCCAGCACTGCCGAGCGCCGTGGGAAGGTCTCTGACAGGGGAATCTGCTTTATGCACAGGGTGAATGGAGGATTTGTTGGTGGGGCTGCCCGGGTCACAGGGGCTCCTGCCTGGAAGCCCCCGGACATCACCCCTCCCGCAGTAAACCCGCACCACAGGGCCAATGTAAGCAAGGCCATGGGACTGTCCTGAGCACAAAGCCCCTCTGTGCTGCTGCCGGCTGCGCGGGCGGCTGCGGAAAGGAGAGAAGGGGCCCGTGTGCTGCCTGATCCTTTGTGTCCATCTCTTGCTGCTGCTGCTCAGATTTTGCAGCCTCTAGCACCCACCAACTATTGGTAGTGCCATGTGCTTTTCTTTGTTTTCCAGGAGAACAGAGCTCCTCTAATGTGTCTTGTGCAATTTCCCAAGGATGTATCCCAGTCACAACTCTAAAAGCAGCAAAAGGGTGAGGTGCTCCCACCCTAGTAATGTTGTATGTGTGGACAGCATATAGCAGGGTGGTTGCCATGGCTGAATTTTGTCTGAATGCAACCTGGAGCTTTGTTAGGGGAAGGAGGGAACAGACTTATTCAAATGCATCTGTATCCCATGAGTAGAGCATATGCATTACACTGATCTTTGCTAACAGCATGGCTTATAAGTGCATCACCCTCCTTTTGCAAACTCCCTGCCTTCTGAATGGAGGAAACAGAGCTGAAAGAAAGTCCAGGAGCTACCGCTGCCCTGAGGCAGGATGATCTACAACAGCCCTGGCAGATAGAGACTTCATTTATCTGAAGACAGCTAAGGTGTCTCCCTTGGTCTTTTCTTTTTAAATTAAACAACTCAGTTCCTTCAATCTTTCCTCATAGGTCAAGTTTTTAGACTTGTGATCTTTCTTCTTGTTCTCATCTGGAGCTTCTCCAAGTGGTCCACTTCTTTCCTGAAAGGCAGTGTCCAAAATTGGGCATAGAACTTCACAGGAGGCTTTACCAGCGTTAGATGGAGGGAAGAATTACTGCAAATGGCTGTAGCTGCAAGAGTGTTTTCTCTGGAAGTGCTACTTAACCAATTGCTCACCACGCTGTTCTTGGGTGATGACTGTTTTCTAAATGTCATATTTGCGCTTGTCTTTATTCCAGAAGGTTGGATGTTTTCCCTAGACTCTCCTCTATTTATCAAATTTATTTTGAATTCCAGACCTATGTGTCAGTGTCCTTTTGCTCCCAAATTGGTATTATCACAGATACAGACGCACTCTTTACTCCATCTTCCAGCTCACTAACGCACATGTGTGCGTACACGTGGCACAGACTAGTTCAAGCATTCTGCCCAGCTGCGTAGCCGAGATCCATATGAGTCTGCCGGGGTTTGAGATTCGTAGGGCTGTGTGATTTCAAAGTATCAAATGTCTCTGAAAGACAGCATCCAAAAAACCCATTTTACATTGTTTAGATTATCCATTTTGCTGACATTTCAGTGTTCATACTTCAGCACTCACAAGTATTTAATCTAGAAAGACATAATCCAGTAAATGTGTATTTGTAATTAGCACTACAAGGAGGGCCAGAGATCACACCAGTATTTAGGCCACAATCTTTGCTATATAAGTAATTAAAACTTGGAGCAGAGCCTCCCGTGCTGTTCCACATAACAGCTGTAAAAAGTGATGTAAAATCCTGATCTGAAGCTTGAATTCTAGTTTCAACACGTTCAGTGTCTTGCCCTGATATTTTGAAATAAAACCTCTTAAACCAAAGCAATTCACTTGCTGTATATGTGCTTGTATGTATATTCTAAGACCTGAGTCTCTCACCAGCCTTAGAAAAGACTTTTCCAATATGTTGACCTGAAACAGTTATTAGATTACTTTGCAGCAAAATCTTCCTAGGTAACTTGGATAAGAGCATGTTTGAATGAAAAAGGCAGATGAAGAATGAGTAAGAAGTTAGACGAGGACAGAGAAAATTTCAGAAGAGGGTTGATAAATGAAGCAGTGTGGCTCTTATGCGTATTTGTGGACTCAGATGTTTGGTTGCAGTGAGTCTGAAGATAGGAGTGCCTTTTAGTGTGCCTTAAAACCTGATGCAAGTTTAGCAACCTCACCAAGTGTGCAATTCAGCCTGACACACTTCATCACTACCAAAAGCTCATTTTCCCTCTGCAGGAGGTTAATATGCCTCCGCCCATCCACCTTGAACAGCAGCACTGACTGCTGTCATCCCCTTTCCCTGCCATTCCTGCCAGCAGCGCTTCATGGACCTGGATTCCTGCAGCTGGTAAATGTGCACAGGCTGCATTGCCAGAGCCCGTGTCTACTGGGCTCTCTGCTGGCCTGGATGACATTTGTCTGCAAGCACCTGCACTGAGGGATACTCCTTCTGCCCAAGCTGCCCATCCTGTACCACAGAGCCGGTTGCAGGTGCTGGGTGCATTCAGACTGCTGAGGGATTTGGGCACCCTTCAGCCATGGGCTCCTGTGCTCTTTCAGCTGGCAGGCAGGCAAGTTGTTGCTCCTTGCTTTAAAAATACAGCAGCATCTGACTCATTTCATTCCATACTGTTCCCAGTTTCTCAGTCTTTAAGTATGCCCGTGTCCTTTTGTGATGGGTCATAATTCAGTGTGTTCTCAGCACTGTGCTGCGTCTCTCCGATATGTTTAGGTTCAGGAGCTCTGCGGACTGTATTCACGTTTGCTGGGCGACGTGATTGCATGAGCATCCAGCAGCTCTCCCCCAAAGCCTGGACATGTGCTTAGGAAAATAGTTACTGGAGAGACTCCCAAGAGACTGCAGCAGCAGCGTGGGTGATTGAGCAGCAGAGGTAGCTGCCAGCTGATGGGCAGGATTCGTAAGACACTGTCTTGTTCTCTGTCGTCACTCCAAGCCCCGTGGGCAGCAGGCAGTGTGTCTTGGAACTCCCTTTGCTTACAGCATGAGGCACAGCTGATTTAATTAAGTGTGATCAAATGTGGGGTTGCTGGGGTTGCATAGGAGAGGTGCTGGGTTGACTTAGCACTGGCCATGATGGTCGATGATCGTGTGTCTGAGGTGGTACAGGTCCCCACCTCACTTCAGTTAGGCTGAGACCACATCATCTCCTGGTGTAACACGTACACTCCTGTGCAAGGCTGGGCTTTTTGCGGTCTGGTAAGAAATGCTTAAGAAAAATAAAAGCAGATTATTCTGTACACAGAGAGGGGCTGCTGGATTGTTCAGGGAGATGGAGGAGGCTGGAAAGACAAAAATCCAGAAAGGTTAATTGTTTATAAATTGGTTAAAAGAATAAACTCCAGGAGGACTGAGAGTTGCAGAAGTTTTGAGACCAAGGTGGAACAAGGACAGAGGGAACAAACTGGCAATAAATAAATTAAGACTGAAAATGATGTTTCTGACCAGACAGAGGTGTGCTGAGAATATAAAGGTGACAGTGAGGAACTGTCCCTTGTCAGTCTGGCAGTGCAGTGCAGTGGCAAAGTGATGGCCTTGCAGTACAGCCTCTTGTGATCCCTTCTGTAACAGGCCGTGCGTGAGCACCCACAGGAAAGAGCAACAACTTCAGCTGTTGTGCTAAGCCATAGCTTAGAACTGTATTTGTATTTGTTAGAGATGATGGGTCACAATGAGGTTATCTGAACTGAGCACGACTTTGGACTATGCACAGTATCTCTCCTTTTCTTTTTGACAATCCTCATTTCAGTTCTTAAGCCAGCCTTAGACTCTCCTTATTGCATCTCTAAAAGCAGCTGGTTGCTTGATTTCTTTTAACATTTGTTGCTAAGTCCTGTTTGGTGAGTTGGGAGGTGGGCAGCCTTGGATGTGAGTGACATCTCCTGGCGTGCAGAGCTGCCAGTGACTTAGCGTGATTTTGACGGGAGGAGCAGTTTCCTATTTGTCTTGAGGCTCTGGAAGACACCGGGGATGATCCTACTTCCTTGCCTTCACACAGAGCTGCCTCCCACGCTGGTATGATCCTTCCTGGGTTATCCACCGAGAGCAACAGGGTTTCTGCAGCAAAACTGCTGTTAGCTGGAGCGGCTGGCAGCGTCACGCTCGGTTGATAGCTAACTCAGAGACAGAAAGGATATTAGATCTGTTTATGTTCTGGGGCCTCCACCAATCACTGGATGGAGTCAGTGGTAGCCCCTACAAAAAAACAAAGAGACCAAAATTAGAAACAGACAGAGATGCCTGAGCAGCTGGGCTGTGCTCCAACATCTGGAGAGTGCTTAATGCCTGCACAGCCAGGCAGGGGTCCAGCACCAGGCAGCTCAGAGCTTTGGGGTGGGGAAGAAGAAAAGCAGCATAATTCTATGCCAATTTACGGCCTTACGTGATGTTTTTATT
Source organism: Tetrax tetrax (assembly GCA_009806455.1). Lineage (NCBI taxonomy): Eukaryota > Metazoa > Chordata > Aves > Otidiformes > Otididae > Tetrax > Tetrax tetrax. Next base: position 424,440 of record WHYT01015805.1, read on the forward strand.
GCCACTGACAGTGGGTACCACAGGAGAAAGAGCAGAGATCTGTCTCTATTTGGGTTCTGGCTGGGCACAGAGACAGATCACGCCTGCTTAACCCTTAGCTGAGGGAAACTGCTAGTGGAAGAAAATTCCTGAGGCAAGGAAATCAGAGGTGCTAGAGGGTCAAGTATTGCCCCATTTGGTGGAGACTGAGGAGTGTTTGCCTGGCATTCAGCAACATGAACTCAGGGTGCAAAGGAGCCAGAGGAGTCTAGGGAATAAGTTAATTCTTTAGCCATGGCAGGACCTGCAATCGTGTCTAGAGCTGATGGAAGTAACCAAGTGTTCAGAAAAGGAACTTGTTCAAACACCTCACCTTTATGAGCAAATGATAGGTTAGTTTTATTTTAATTACATTGAATTATTTATCTGGATTTGTAATGTTGTGATTTTGTTGTTGTTTTTAATTTTTAATAATCAGGTATTCATGTCTGTACACTTTAAGTGCTATTTGGAAGGTTATTGTTTTTCTAGGCGACCTTCAGGATTATGCTTATCATTTTGTACCTTTTCTTGTATGAAATGCTTCAACAAAATGCTGCTTGGTAGCATTAGAGTTCACACAGATGGATGCTCTAGTATGGGGTACGGCAATGAAATCACATATTTACAACCCCCAGAGTCCTGAAAAGTGCTCATGAGACTGAGCTAAAATTCAACAGGCCAAAGTCACATTCAGGGTTAAGGAAATAATGTGCCTTGGGAAAAAATGACTAGTCTCAGGTTTCAGGTGGGATGCAGACAATTGTTATTCTGCCTCTGCCTACAGACAAGGGATTTCTACAGCTGTTTATTGTGATGGTCCATTACAGTAAGAAAATTGCTCCTGCTTTGCTGCTACTTTCAGAGGGTGGCTGCTGAAAAGATACAGCAGACAGAAAATACCCATCACAACAGGAAGTTTGAAAATCTTATAACTGATGCAAAGTTATGCAACTGATGCATCCTGCAATCTTGTGAAAGTAAACACCCAATAAAGCCGTTAGTGGCTGCCTCTAGGCAAGATCTCTGAGTAAGGGTGGCAAAAATTATGTGGATGTGCTGTGCAACCGCCAGCAGCAGTTTCCTTTTTCAAGCATGCAAGCTTCATATCTATACTGTACAGCTAATTATACATTATAGCATCTGTTTTTATTCATTTTTCTAGTGTTAAAATAATTTTTGTTCAACAGACATGCTCAGTGCTGTCATAATCTGAGCCAACTACTACTCTCTCCAGTAAGAAGGAAAGTCTCCCAGCTGTCATGCTCTGCTGTTTCTAATCACTTCAAGCCATGCGTTCTGGGCCTTTTTGAATAAAGCTGTGTAAAATGCATTCTTACCTCCTGCTGTCTGGTATGTGCACTAGACTGTTTTTTTAAGCTGCATTCTTGGAGATACTGGCAAGCATGCTGTGCCTCAAACAGGCACTCACAAAATGCAAGCATAACAAGCTTCCAAATTTCACAGTTAGCCTCACACGAGCGCAATGAGAGGGAGCACAAAGCACCAAGTTAGCATTAGGTTTCCAGTGGATCTGCCTGCAGGGACATCTTCAGAACAAGTTCTCTGGGCACTTTTAGGTTCCATTTTCTCTAGGTAGGTGGGAAGACAGTATTTGTCTACAGTTGGAGATCTCCAGAGGTGCATTGCTTCTTTTCACTTTGACTGACTTCTCAAAATAGCTCTGTGATTTTAGGTTGCTGTAAGGTTGAGTAACACTTTGTATGGTTCTGGCACCTGGGGCTACCTTTTGTGTGAAGCCAGAGTGGTTAGAAGATGATTCGGTTCAGAACTCGAATGCTTTACATATTAACATGCATGACGTAGGGCTCAGCATGGATTCAGAGCATTGACACAGTATCACCTCAGGGCTAGAGAATGACCTCTGGAACTGCAGTTCTGGCATGCAGATGCACAGCAGGTTGAGTCACCTTACTTTCCTGGGCCATGGAGATAGCTGATGTGGTTGCCTGCACAGAGGTATTGTCACCTTGGATAACCTTTAACATACTTCTAACATCTCCTAGAGTATTTGTGTATAAGAAAAGATAAATTAGTACCTGTGTAAACAGTCCAGCAATCAGTAGTTTTGAGTATGGAGCATCAGTGTGGGTAGACATAGATTTCATGTCATAGTGGGAGCAGATAGGTCCTGTAGCGTTCCAAAGCTATTTGTAAATAATAAGTGTTGAATTCATGGCTAGATTATAAATATGGAAAGTATTTTTCCTGATACTTTTTCTAGAGCTTTGTGTTGTGGATGGTATTTTTATTAGACAATCACCAAACTGGCTGAGCCTAAGTTGTGAAGGGAGATTTCCACCATGGGATATATGAAGGAGAAACCAGAGCAGGAAAATATAAAGATGGCGTTATGTTAGTCAATAACAAATGCAAGTATATGTATATTGATTTAAAGCTGAAATTCTATATTGGTTGTGAAGGATTTCTATCAGCCGTAAGTGGCTTTTTAACAGAATTCTACTGCTTACCCTTTATTTTAAGCCACAAAATGTTAATTTGTAAGATAGGTCATACCAAATGTATGAGTAACAGCTAAGGAATCAGACTGGTACAGGTTTTGCAAAGTGTGTGATTTTTAACCATGTTATACCAATTCTGCAAATATGGACTATTCATAATTTGCTGGTCTTGTGAAAAGTGGCGTCAAAAGTCTCCATAGATTTCTTAAATACCCTGTGGAGTGCAGGTCGTATTTTCTATTTAGCATTGCCAAGGTGCAGGACAGCATCGCTTGAACTGTGACTGCCACATACTGAAATGTTAGTGTTAGGCTTCCCAAAGGCATTACCAGTGATGAGGATGTTGTGAGTTGTTATAAACATTGTAAAAACATGTGAAGCACAAAGTATACTAGGACAAAATGTCACAGGGGTTGAAGCTTTGGTTTCCACAAGGTTATGCTGTTTATATATTAGCAGCCTGTTCTTTCGGCTGCTCAAGGATTATTAGTGAAATGCAGAGCTGTAGAAGAAGTTGGTGTTTGCCCCGTACAGATGCTTTTGCTCAGTCACCCGCAGGTATCTCAAGGACCAGCTAGCTATAACTTACATCTTGAAGGTGGTCCTCCATCACCATTTGGCACAGGGCAGCCCATGGAGACGTGGCATGGCCCGTGAGACCAGATCAGCAGGACACCAGGGCTGAGCTCTGCCTCTAAGAAACCCCACAGGAGGACATGAAGCAGGAGATGGGAGCAGCGATGGACGAAGGTAGATGTTTCATAGTGGACAGGGACTGCAGGAACATGTCTGAAAACCTTCGAGGTGAGGTAGGATGGGCTACTGGTATATTAACGTGCTTTTTCTGCTCTAGTCACAGGTACCAAACCAAAGATGTCCTGGACAAGAAAGATTCTACTCATCCTGGGATTCCTCTCTACTTTGGCTGTAATTGCTTTAATTACTGTAGCAGTTACCCAAAACAAGCCACTTCCGAAGAACATTAAGGTATTCTAAGCTGAGGCTCTTATAGGAAAAAAAGCCAGGGTGGGGGGTTAAGGTATGCATAGTGCTCAGGACATGTTGCTGCCCTTGCTGGGTCTGGCTAATTTCTCTGTCTTCATGCACCTCAAGCATCCCGTTTCACATCTGGCAAGGTAAAAACATATGGCTTCCCTGGGGATCATCTCTTAAGTAATCAGGTCCAATTTTGCTGCTTCTCAGCTCTTCTGTCCTTTGATGGAAAATTTGCACCAAAGCACTGCTGGAAGAGTAATGACACAGCATGTTCCCACAGCTGCCAGATAGGCTGTTCATTTCTGGTCCCTCGCATGTGAGACCAGCAAGCGCTGTGTCTGGTTCAATGCCTCAGGGACTGCTCTGTTTTGCCCACAGTATGGGATCGTGCTGGATGCGGGGTCGTCCCACACTAACCTGTATGTGTACGAGTGGCCAGCGGAGAAGGAGAACGACACTGGGGTGGTGCAGCAGGTGGAGGTGTGTAAAGTCGAAGGTAAGAGGAAAAAAGGGACCCGTGGAAGGGGTGTGGGGTGAAGAAGAGGTAATGCAGCCAAAGGGAGGGGGAGGAGAAACCTGGAGGAAGAAGCCAATAGTGCAAACAGCGTTACATCTCTGGGACACTGTATATCCCACAACTTCCCATGGGGAGCTGTATGTGCCTGACCTCCCTGGCAGGAAACCTGGATCCACTTTTCCTGTTGTTTTTAGGATGTTTGGAAGCGCTTATTGGGAAGAACTACACCAAAGAATACACTTAAATAAATAAAATGTCTGCATGCGCCCTTGCTGAAGTAACAATGAACATCAGGCAGCAAGAGAGGAAGGCATGGTTTGCTCTTTTTCAAGGCCCCTGTGCAAGCTTGGCACTGGGCTTGCAGGCCAAGGTTGCTCAACTTAGGCATGTCATTTTTTTTTTTTTTTAATTCTGTTTAATTTCTGTGTAGATATTGTATGGCTTAGGAAGCCACAAATTAAGGATGTCCAAGGATGCACATGACAAGGAACAGAGTGGACCATCGCGGATCACTGCACTCTGGGGGAAGGAGAGGTGTTGTCAGAGCCTGCCTGGGGTCTTTTCAGGCCTGGCTGCAGCGCAGCAGAGACTCACGCTGTTATCAAGCTGCTGCAATAGTTGGCTCAGTGCTGCAGCATGCCATGCCACGAGCAGCACACTGAGCGTACAGCAACCCGCAGCAAACGCAGAGTGGGCTTCACTACTGCCCATGTGGGCCCTGCTCCTGGGGCAGTCCCTTCACCAGGGGACAGGTGGCAGGGAGGGACAATGAATTTCTCTTTGGGTTAGCATGAAAGAGGATGGCTGCAAAACACTCAATGTTGTAGAGTAAGCATACAACACACAAGCAAATGACAGCATCTTCCCCAAGAGAACCCAGCGTAGTGAAGGGTCAGGGATTTCAGGCTGAGATCCAGGGAACACCCAGGCAGAAGCAGAGATCAGTCTGCAGGTGTCCAGGACATACTAAGCAAATGATGTGTCTCACTGCAGTCCTCACTTGCTAGTCCATAGCCTGCTCGTCGCAGAATGGGTGGCAGATGCTGGGCGCTGTGACCATCCCTGCATGCATCGGGCTTAGTTGGTGCTGTAGAACTTCTGAAACTAGCTAGAAATGGGGTGATTGAATGTGATGTTGCTGCCTGTGATAGTGATACGGTTTAATATGGCTGCTCATGACAGCACTCTAAGGTTATGCTTGGAGTTTGAGCAATGAAGTGTCCTTATTTCTTGCAGGCCCTGGGATCTCAGGTTACTCCCATGCCACGGAGGAGGCTGGTCCCTCTCTGGCACAGTGCCTACAACAAGCAGAGCAGGTGATTCCCTCACAGCAGCACCAAGAGACACCCATCTACCTCGGAGCAACTGCTGGCATGCGGCTTCTCAGGTACTGCAGGGCTTGTCCCCCTCTCCTGCAGCACTGCACCTGGGACCGCCAAGGATGCTCAGTGGGAGCCACTTGGGCAAAGTCCTTGGAAATGCTGCCAGTTCACCCTTTGCCCAGATACTCTCTTCATACGATGATCTCAGCCCCAAGACTTCCTGGGCTCTTCCTTTGCTTGCCCAGCAGGTCCATTTCCACTTGCTTCAACCTTCCATCTTCTCCAGCCACCCACATGCAGTGCAGAGATGCCAGGAGGGTAGCAATGCCCAAGCTGATGCTCAGGGGATGCTCACATGTCCCCTACAGTCTGGGATTAGGCCTAACCTAGGATTTTTGTGTGCAACTATGTTGCAACTCCCCACATATCTTGACTCAGCCAAGACCATCAGTGCCAAGGTAACTTTATAATCATATCTCTTCCTTAATTCCAATTTGTGATTTTCATGGAGGGGCCCCAGACCTCTTGCCTGGCTGGGACAGGGAGTTGATCTTATGTATGTATTGCCTAGGGAATCTCCCTGGGGATACTTGAGGGCATGGATTTCTTCTGTAATGGTGATGGCGAAGAGTGAAAGGAATCTTCACAGTGCAATCCCTACGTGCTCCAGGAGAGCAAGAGAGTTCTGGTCTCTGCTCCAATATAGACTCTTCAGAGTCTATAAGTGTCAGAGCTGGTGGCAGCTGTGCTGTCAAGGTGTGACAGAGAGGGATGAGGCCCATTAGAGCCGGATGTACCCGTATGCAGGACTGTTCTGTTATAATTAACACTTGATGGGGATTTGCAGCCTGCCTTGCTCAGAATAAATAAAGCCCATAGTCTGCAGAGAGCTGTCAGCCAGAGTCACTCCATCCTTTCTTCCGTTCATCCAGCTTGGAGAATAAAAGTGCAGCTGAAAAAGTCTTGTCCTCAGTAGAGAAGACACTACGCTCAGCTCCCTTCAACTTCCAGGGTGCCAGAATCATCAGTGGTCAGGAAGAAGGAGCCTATGGATGGATCACCATTAACTACCTGCTGGGCAATTTCAAGCAGGTACTGTATCAATGGCAAACCCATACTTGAATCATCAGCTTGCAGCACTTTGTAAATCATGCCTTGCAGGAAGGTGTTGCGGGCACTTTCTTCCCTTGTACACCATATTTACCAGAGATCAGGAAGCTGCACATCTTGCCTCAGCAATTACTGGGAGTACATCCTGATACCAGTAAGTATCAGGATGTACCACTGTAGTCAGGCTTAAAGCATTGAAATAAAACACCAGCATCTTCGATAAGTTTGCTTGGATACAGCATCGTCCTCACTTCCTGATTTAAAATATTTCTGTGCCTGCAAAGTTCAACAATGATTCTTTACTATTAAGCTTATAAATCTTAGAATCATAGAATAATTTGGGTTGGAAGGGATTTTAAAGATCATCTAGTTCCAACCCCCCTGCCCCAGGCAGGGACACCTTCCACTAGACCAGGTTGCTCAAAATCACCTGGGAGCTGAAAGTGTAAGCCATCTGTTTGGTTTGGGTTTTTTTCACATAGCAGTTATATTGGATTTCATATTCCTAGTCCTCCTGCAAAGACTCAAATATGATCCATCTTCTTCTTTTCTGAGCCTGCATCTTTTTCTTTTCTTGTTCCAGCTCTCATCTCGTGCTTCTCTCCAGGTCTTCCTGCCTTTCCTGTGTTCTGTGCTTCTGCTTCTCTCCTCATAGGTCTTTCTCTTTTTTTTATTTTTTCCTCCCAAATATATCTTCTCCATGCCTGATGTATCTGTTTTGACTTTGAATTTTTTTGTTTGTTTGTTTTTAAAGTCTGGCTGGACAAAACTACTACATTCCCTGAAATCCATCAGTGAGACATCAGGAGCACTAGACCTCGGAGGAGCCTCAACACAGATTACCTTTGTACCAAATAAACCCTATTCTGAGTCCCCAGAGAACCTGCTCTACTTCCGCCTCTATGGCAAGGATTACCTAGTGTACACACACAGCTTCCTGTGCTACGGGAAGGACCAGGCTCTGCAACAGAAACTGGCCAGGGACCTACAGGCAAGTACATCTGTGACTGCAGGCGGAGATCCCTGACCCTCCCAGTTCTGACATACTGATGCTGTAAAAGTTGCTGTGTCCCAGCTAAATGTCTCATCCTTTAGTCTGGATTTGTGAAATGACATTATCCTCCATAAAAACTGGGTAAATGTCCAAAGAGATGACAGTCAACATTTTCAAATGTACTACTAATTTGAGATGCCTTGATTCTTGGGCATGGGACAGCGGGAGTACTGTGCTTAACTGAAGTACTTGAGGGAGGTGATGTCTCACCATCTCTGAGAATCCCAGATCAGCAGCACCTTCACAAAATGTGGCTAAAAGTAATTTGTCCAGGCTCCTACAGGGGGGCTGTGGCAGCATCCACATCTCCCAGATCACAGACAATACTTTAAACTACCCTTGTCACTTTGACCCCATGTGTGTATCTTGATGTGATGTTCTGTGACAAGTGCTTTCTGGCACTTTCTCAGGGTGTTACTCTAGAGTGAAGTGTAACAGCTTGGGTTGATTTTACTTTCAGACCGTGGAGAACAGCAGCCTCTTTGATCCATGCTTTCTCCAGGGCTATCAGAGGACTATAAACATAAGTGACTTCTTCAAAAACCCTTGTACATCAGCCGAGAAAAAGCAATTCCCTTTCAGCCAGCTGTACATACAGGGAGAGGGGAATTATCAAAAGTGCCGAAGAAACATCCAGAAACTCTTTAACAAAAGCGATTGTCCTTACTCGAGTTGCTCCTTCAATGGGATATACCTACCTCCATTGCAAGGGGATTTTGGGGTAAGTTTTCACATTCTTCAACTCTCTGTAAACTCAGAGCAGAAACCCAGAGTAATGCTAGAGTGTATTCTTCATGGCTGGGTCAGGAAATCATTTACAAGATGGCTCTTTGGGCATGTAACTACAAAAGTAGTGCTTTGCTTGCTGTGAGGACAGCACATGTAAGAGCTACCCCAGTAGATACTGGCCTACCAGTACTGCACTGTTCCAATTCCTGTAGGCATCTCCTTGGGGTGCTCCATTTACTGATTCTTTTTTCAAGCAGTCCCGTCTGATGGCCAGCACTAGGGACAGGAGAGCCTGCTGGAGGACATGCATGATACACTGCTCCTCCAAACCTTGTCTCCTGAGATTAAAGGTGGTACCAGATCTGAAATTCATCCAGAAGTGTGAGCGCTACTGAAACCAATTAGCCAGCTCATCTTCGCAGACATGATGAGGAGACAGTGCATGCTCTGAACACACGTCGTATGTGACACCACACTGAACATTGGTTCTAGAGCTGAAAGACTTGGGTGGCTATGGGAACTTTTAATACTTCCTTGCCCTGTTCATAAACTGCCCACTACCTATTAGCTATTGGCCATGGTCACAGATGGGTTTTCTGGACTTTGGATTATATGCTGGGGCATATAAGACCACCACCCCTGCTGTTTGTGGAGACATTGGCTGCACGGTCATCTCATTCAGTTGCCAAAATGGGTTCACGGTTGTGATGGCATTCACCATGTGCCACTCTGGCACCAGTGCATAGAGGAGAGGGATTAACGGAAGTTCTCTGGGATACTGTGGTCAGTGAAGTTCCTACCTCCACCTTCCTTTTGGAGTCCTTAGCTCTCATCAACTCTGAGGCCTGTGTCTCAAAATGACATCACTCTTGAAAATATACCTACTTTTGTGTGTGTGATGTTGCTGCTTATAGTTCTCTATCTGTAAATAAAACCATTTTCTTTTGTGGGATTTCCACTGTCCTGCTCATGCTGAGGCCCAGTCAGGTTAAAATATTCTTTCTCCTTCAGGCTTTTTCAGCTTTCTACTTTGTGATGAACTTTTTGAACCTGACCAGTGAACAAAGCCCCGTTGCCCTGGACAAAGTGGCCAGCACCATTGAGAGCTTCTGCACGCGGCCTTGGCATGAGGTGAGCAGCGCCTGTGGCAGTGGGCTGGGGCTGCTAGGTGGCAAGAGGTGCTGATATTTTTCTGGTTGGGGGTAACTTCCAAGGCAAGAGGGGAAGATTTCCCTGCCCCCCAGCACCCGCAGTGGATGCTCAGGCACAACCTGGAGCAGGGGAAGCTGTGTTTAACAGCCTGGTGACTTCTCCTCCTTCCCTAGGTGAAGGCAGCATACCACCAAATAAAAGAAAAATACCTGAGTGAATATTGCTTCTCGGGAGCCTACATCCTCTCTCTCCTGGAAAATGGCTATGAATTCACTGAAAAGAACTGGCAAAGGATCCACTTCCTTGGAAAGGTGTGTTTCATGGTGGGAAGAGCTCTACCCCAGTAGCGAACTGCAGCCTCTGCTGCACAGCCTGGCCCTTTTTCCCCAGGGGTGCCACTGCCCTGGCAATGCCACAAGCAGTCCCTTCACCTCCCAGCCCTGATTCTGCTCCTTTCCCATTTCAGATCGGCAGCAGCGATGCAGGCTGGACCTTGGGCTACATGCTGAACCTGACCAATATGATCCCTGCAGAGGAGCCCCCTGTGCCCCCTCTTTCCCACGGCAACTATGTGGGGCTGATGGTGCTGTGTTCCCTCGTGCTGGTGTCCGTGCTTCTGTCTGCCTGGCTTCTCTTCCACAAGCCCAAGTGCCTGCAGAAGGGGATTGTTTAGGAAGAGCCTTGGGGGCAGCGGGGCCACGTTACTCCAGCCGCTCAGGACTAGGAGACCCCTACAGAGCAGGCTGTACTGCAGAGCCCCTCTCACCTCTCACTGAGGCTACTGACTGTGTACAACAAGGGCATTTATTTCTTCTGACTCACATTTTGCACTGACAGAAGTTGGGACATCAGGCTCACCACGTCTCTCTGCCAAGGACAGACAAGCAGGTGTCCCCTCCTTGAATGGGTCGTACTTTCATTCAGTAAAACTCTGCTGCTTGTTGGGTTTTGCCTTGTGCACAGCATTATAAAGAGAAAAGCAGCAGCAATCTTTGGGAGCCAGCGCTCCTGCAAGGGTAATCTCAGGGTCACACATCCCACTGAGCTCTTGGGAGCAATCGCACACAGGGCGATCCTGCTCCTCCTCCACTGAAGCTGTTCCCGAGAGCCCTTCCCGCACCAGCACACCTCCGTTCGCCTGCCCGCGCCCTGAGCCCTCGCAGCCCTACAGCTGGGTACAGCCACTGAAGGCTGGCCAGGCTCCCAAATGCCACTCGGGGAAAAGAAGGGATGAGGATGAAGAAACTGAGTGTGCTGGTGGTCATCAGCCCTTAGCTGGGCTCTGGTGGCTGTCTGCTCCTGTCGGAGGTGGCAAGAAGTTCTTTCCCATGTCTTCCTGGTGTTGCTGGACCAAAGCTGGCTCACCGTTACACTGAGCCATTCCCATGTCCCTAGGGTACATCAAGACACCAGTTTGCAGCCAGGCATTGCTGATTTTTGTAGGAACAGCTCATACTGGCCAAGGATCCTTGACTAGTAGCGAGTACTTATGCCAACAGGGACTGTGGTGTGATCAGTGTGCCTACAGGTATACACCCACTAAAACAATCCAGTGTCACTGCTGATCATACAGGAGCCTCGGATCTGGGGAAAATGTTTATTAGGTCATGTTCCTTTATAAATAGACAGCTGGCAGCAGTTAACTAGCATGAGCACGCACAGATCAAACCACCCTTTCCACCAGCAAACTCAGTGAAAATTTGCCTTTCCTTCTCTCATAGCTTAGGCTTGTCCCATGACTGTAAGACCCAGGGCTTGTGAGTGCACATACTGTGGCCCATCTTCTAGCACACAACTAAGGTGATGCCACCGATCAGGTTTCTTAATCACTTTCTTCCATTTTCCATTCCTTGGTCCAAAAAGAGAGGTAAGTCAGAAATCCGTTTTTATAAAAACACTTGGAAACCACTGGTGCCTGTCTACCTCCCACGAAGTCATGGAAATCTCTTCTGCTACTGACGTGTAAGTACTAGAGGCCAAAAGAAAACAGATATTGTGGAGAGAAAGGCATGGCAAACACACACCTTAACCTGTTTCCCCAAGCAAAGCTGTAGAAGACATGGAGGAGATCAGGATGCGCAACCCCAGTAAAGCCTTCTCCTTTAAGCAAGCACAGACACAGAGCTCAGTTTTCATGCTCTCCCAGCCTGTCCCTCTGCACAGTGCAGGCTGGAAATTGCACCCCAGTTATTTCTACTTCATGCCTGGAAATAGGAGCTGTAACATATTGAAGGACCTAAAGGTAAAGGAAAAATCTTGTGGTAGTATCTCTGGGCAGTTCTTGCTCTTCCAAAAAATCTGTATCCTATTTTTACTCTGAATTAGCTAGCTTCAGCTTCTGTTGGATCTTGTTCTACCCATTTCAGAAAGATGAGTAACTCTCTGCTATCAAAATCCCTTTTTCCTTGTTGGTGCTTGCAAGTCGTCATTGTATCGTATTAAATAGACTGATCTTCAATCTGTAAAGCACTCTGCGCACACCTCCCCTGTAGTACTTGACTCCACTTCTTTAAAAATTTTTACTTTATTCTGAAATTTGGACACAGTTTTCAGTAGCGAGTGGTAGTAGAGTCGCTAATAGTGCATGTGAAAGTAATACCCTCTGGATTTGATCTATACTCTATGTTCCCCATTCGCATATCTCAGGGCCAGGTCTGCTCACTTAAGAGAAAGTTTGGGGGCTGTTTTATCCGGTTGGACTATTGCAACTTGGCCTTTTTTCCCAGCCATTGCTTTCCAGAACAGCCGTTGTCTCACACCATACATCACTTAACATGAGTCGCTCTGCCTTCCATATGGCTCCACTGAAACACATATTATTCAAATATTCCCCCAAGTGATTCAGATCAACCTGCAAATGACACTTCCCCATGCTGTTTGTCCATTGACCAGATTTTTTTATCTGCAAATACATTGTGATGTTGGGATTCATCTAGAGATGGAGTCTTCCTTCTGTTGTTTTCAGCAAAGATGGGTAAATGAGAGATTAGCAGTAGTTTTTGGTCACAGCTGGAAGGCATGCAGGAGGAGCGTGTGATCAGAGCTGCTTCAGCCCCATTTGCAGCACACCCCATCCTGTGCCACCTTCCTTGCATTTGGAGTCATCATAGCAGAGCAGGTGCCCTGGAGGAGCTCCCCACATGAGCTGGTGCATCCTTGCTCCTCATGAACAGTGTGGAAAACTGCAGAATGGTAATTCCTCTCCTGAGACCTCCTCAGGGATCTGGCAGCTGCTTAGTTGTGTCTGCGATGCTGGAACTGGCAGAACTACTGGGACATTTCAGAAATTGGTGCAGAAACTCTGTGTGGACGCTGGTGTGGAGAGAAAGCGTGTGTCAGTCAGCTCCTCTGGTCCCTGCGTAAGGGTTTATGCCAAAGGAAAAGGTCAGATACAGAACCTGGGAGAAGAGCTTTAGCAACGTTTTGTATCTTTATTGCAAGTCCCATAGTATTAATATTGTTAGCTCTTGACTCTGGAGTCAGGAGATCAGCTGGTATCTTAGCTTACTCCCTTCTGCCTTTCTTCTCTTGGTTTTGGTTTGGGTTTTTCTTTTTTTTTTTAAAGCTGTAAATGTGACTTGAGTGCAACCTAAAGGCTCCAAACTAAGATAAGTACAAAACATGTTACATTATTTTTAAACCTTGTGACTTTTAGACCACATCTATGAGTCAATCTCTTCAGAACTAGAATTTCTAAGGTGACACCAGACGTGCCATTTAAAAATCACTTGAGCAGACTGAAGCTCTAGAAACTGATTGACTCAAGGCATCCTATCACGGTGAGACCCTTGCATATCACTGGCTGTACTTGAACCTTCCCAGAAAGGCATATTATTTTTTTTTAATCCCTATTTCTCCTGCTATTGCAGGAATTTATCCATGGAGGCTAATCAAAATCCTTGGTCAAAGAGTTCAAGTTTAATGAACATTCATTTCTTTGCTTCTGTGCAGCATCTGTATTCAGCTCAAATGTGTATTCTAGAGATACTCAATGCATATGTGAAGACCATTAACGATAGTGGGGGGAATTTCCAAATATGCCAGTAATAATATGGTATCACTTCTCTTGTTAATGCAGTTGATATGCCTCACTGATAATTGTGCCTTATTTCTATTTTAATAGCTTCTGGCTTTCATTTCCAGCCACTGGCTGCTGTACAGTTTTTCTCTTCTGGGTTAAAGCATCTTTTAACACCACATATTCTTGTCTTGCAAATATTTATTCACTGATTAGCTCTGCTGGGCTGCTGAGACTCCAGACCTTGGTCTCTCCCATTTTGCCACAGGAAGCCCCAAGATGTGCTGCAGCAAGGTGGGATGAGTGTCTCTGTTTTGGGTTCAAATGCTGAGTGGTCCATTTTTGGGAAGGTTTCTTGCAGGGGAACTTGATAGCTTTGCAGAGTATGGGAGCAGTCTGATGTCTCTGGGACTGATGACTTCCACAAGCTCTTTCGTGTTCACCCAAGTGTCAGGTCTGAAGCAAAACTACCAGTGAGGCTCAGATTTTCAGGGGTCAGAAGAGAAAGCCTGGGTGCCTGCCGCAAGCTCACCTCTTGCAGAAAACAATCAGTCCCTCAGGCTCTAACTACCCTTCGCTCTCCTCCCCGACACAGCCTGCTCTCCTCTGTACATGCGCAACAGCTGATTTCTCTGGCCCTGCAGCAAAGCACAGTGGAACTTCCACTTGGAAGCAAGCTCTTGGAAGTGGGGCCATCACCTCCGTGGTGAGAGGCTGATTTGCAATGTACCAGTGCTGGCTGGGGCTCCCCAGCTTCTCCAAGAGCATCTCTTAGCTGGACGCATGCCCTCTCCTCATCTGTCCCAGTTTTTCCTGTGCTCTGTGCCGGTGGGATGTGCAGGCTTTATGGGGCTGCCAGCTGTGTCATGGGGCTCAACAGCCTGTTCAGGAGGGGCTGAGGAGGGGCACACCAAGGACAACAGTCCCTGCCACCCCAGCCATGTGCTTTCTTTGTGCAGCTCAACCTTGACGAAATGGATCTTTGTTTTGATGCAGGCACAAATCTCTGTATCCTTATCACAATAAAGATTCTAAACCGATGCCAGAAAAATTTTCGCGCTGTTTTCCAGAAGATGGGAACTCAGTAATAGTGGAATGGAGCTTCTGGCACTAAATATGGAAAAGTCCCGAGGTGGGATTTCCTCTCTTGCCAATTCCCTGCTGTCCTCCTGGGCTGGATCTGAAGTTCCCGGTGGCTGAGCAGCATCACCTCCTGACAAGGAAAGGCACCATGGTCCTTCCCAGACTCCAGGCACCTCACATGGGTGGCTTCGCTCCCAGGAAGGCTGCTAATGCCCAAACCCCGTCTTTGCTTGCATTAGCTTCACCCTGACCGCCCCAAAGCAGCTTGTTCTCCCCTGTCGCACAATGGATGGCTGCAGTCCTCTCCCTCCCCCAGGCAGCACCACTGGCATCATGCTGGCACTGCAACCCCCTCAAAATGGTGGAGGACAGGGGGCCTGTGCCCCTCATTCACGGAGCCATGTGGCTGCATGTCTCTGCATGCAGCCCCAGCTGTAGCTCTGCCAAGGCAAACATACTTGTCACGGCTCATCGTTTTTCTTTCAGAGCACACTCTCCCTAGTGTGCTCATTCTTATGGCTCTTAGCTTGAACTTTCCTCAAATTTTCCAATCTTCCTCTGGTAACAATACAGCCAAAATTAAAACAAATGCAACAGGTGGAGTCTTTCCACAGCTGGCCCTGGAGGGATCTGCTCCTTGCTGCCTGTGACCCTCAGCTGCAGAGGGATGGGGGGGACAGGGCTCGCATTCACATTCCTCTCACTCTGGCCATGGCATGGCGCATTCCTTCTCGTCCTCTTTCTCCCAGTGCCTCAAGGTCTCTCCATCTTTCAACATCTCGGGATGGGGGGGGTGGGGACCATCTTTGAATGGTGTGGATGATCCATCCCAGATGTATTAGCTGCATTTTCCAAATTAAGTCTTTGTTTATTTCCTGCGCTGTTTCTAAGAGCTAACATCCTATATTGTTTGTTTCTGCTTTCATCAGTGTTTTTTTAACATGTCCAAACTGATTATTGGCTTAAAGCTTCACTAGCATCTTGTTTTCCTAGAATGTAATAGGAGCCACGCTAGATCAGATCAGGCAAGCAGCACTTTGGTGCTCATCTCCAGCTGCAGGGTGGGAGAGGATTTAAATGGAGAGGGAAAGGGCATGATCCTTCTCTTCTAGCCGTCACCGGCGTAGGAAATTTGTAATCAAGTGACTGCTTCTGGATCTGTGTAATGTCCTCTGTGCCCCAGTTCTCTATGAATTCATCCTATCATCTTTTGCATTCATTTAAATTGCAGCTTTGACAAGGTAATTTCATTGTGCCTTGTGTACAAAACTATTTATTTTTGTTTGATTTAAACCTGCTGCCTGATAACAGGCTGCCTCTATCCCTATGCTACCGATAACGCTAATTCTCCAGACCTAGTAGTGCATGAGATGCGTTTTCCACCCACCCCAGATTTTGCTCATGGCTCCTTTTTAGGATCTAACAGTCTGGCATTTCTTTTTTTTTTTTTTTTCTTGTTGTTTCTCACATCAGTGTTGTTTGTCTCCATAGGAAAGTGAGTCCTTTTTTCATGCGTCCCCTGGCAGCACTGCAGCTCCAACTCTGCCACTGCTGTCACAGGCCACTGGAAACAGCCTGGGAAGGAAAAGGGGAGGGGAGAGACATACCAAACATGGGGTTTGTGCTATTTTACTATAGCCCTGCCTAGCACTCTCTGGCTGCCAAGTAACACTGGCTAGCACTGGAAACCTGCCCGCCTCCTTCGCATTGCCTTGGCTGCTGAAAGCTGGGGAGAGAGCAGCTTCACAGGAACCCCGCAGCCCTGGGAGAAGCGATGTGAAGGAAGCAAGGGCATTTCCCACCACTGTGTGGGCCACCAGCTCCACAAAATATCACCAGCTGCGGCTTGCTGTAGAGATACGAGCTGCCCTGCCATGCCCACACTTGCCATACCCATGCTCACCGTGCCCTGCCACAGCCTCAGCTGTTTTTCCATGGTTTCCTGCAAGTGCTGGCAGAAGCTGGCACCTCCAGCACTGTTTCTTGTTACCTGAATAAAGACAGGTTCCATGCCATTCCCACTCATGAATGCATGTTGCTCTGAGACTGACTGACAAGTAGGGATGTGGTGGGATGGAGCTTAACTGGGAGAAGGTATTAATATAGTTACTGCTATCTTTATATATGTATAATATTCTTTCTTTCCGGTCATGCCTTCAAAAGATATTTGTTCAAAATGAGGACTTTTAAACTTTTTTTTTTTAAAGGGGCCATAATTGAGAGGAGGACGCTGTGCAGATGGGGAAGACCAAGAAGGCACAGGGATAAGGAGAGGAAGGACCACTATGGTGGGGCTGGGGCAGAAGAAAGTTCGAAGTGGGAAAACCTGAGTGAGCCAAGCCAGAAACAGGCAAGTGTGTGCTTTGCCCACCAGCCTGCACTGCGTTAGAGGCTACAAACAGAGGCTCCCTGTTTTTACCACTGCTCTTCCTGGGAAATTAAGGCAGAAAGGCCTTAATTGGGTCAGCGACCCAAGCGGATGAGGAGGACAGGTAGGAAAGCAGTTGTCCTGGGCAGCACTGGTAGAAGATGCTTTCTTGGGGAAAGAGGCAGCTAAAGCAACCCTTGTCCCAGGGGTCAGATCCACCTCAAGGCTGAAGGGAAGGCAACTGTTGCACATGGTGCTAAGCATCCTGAGAAGCCCACTGCTGATGGCAGGAGGAGCTCCTTTCCAGGGGGGCCTGGACAGATCAGCATGGCACACTCATGTTACCAAAGGGAGCCTTTCTACTGTCACGTCCACGTGTGATCGTAAATCTTCCAGCCGTTTGTGCTCACGTTTGGGCTCTGTGTCAGGGATGTCCTAATAAAGATCTCCGTCAGAGCCGCTAAGCTGCTGGAGTTTTATCCCCACGGGGTAAGGCTGCAAGCAAAGCTGCCTCCCACAGCTGTGCCCATCCGTGGGCAGAGCACAGGGACCCCAAGGTGACTGCTGCCCACCGCAGCAAGAGTGTATGTAGCAGAGAGCTGGAGAGGTACCAGCTTCCCCCAAGTCCAGAAACTGGTCTGCAGCTCTTTATTAAGGGAAAGCAGAGCATTTTCACCTCCCTTAAGGCTGTTGCGCTCTCTTCTGCTGCCAGTTGCCCAGTGCCTGCTGGAGCTGGTTATTGTGCCCACTTCCAGTGCACAGCGGAGCGATACCAGACCTCTGAGCAGAGCTCTCCTTGCTCGTACCACTCAGCAAGCAACTCCTATATCAAATCCCTCGTTGCCCTGTCCTACCCCCGCAACTCCATAGCTGGGCTGTTCGGATAGGCAGCTGCCTGGAGGGCGATGTGGTCCTGCTCTGTTTATAAAAGGGGCCGGGGCAGAGGGGCCGGCACAGCCTGCGGCGACGTCTCCCTCTGCTTCCCCAGGAGATGGGGCAGGAGAGCAGGATCGGCTCCGAGCTGGCGGCCGGGTCCCGAGGGGGAGTCGGGCGGGCAGGGGCCGGGCGGGGCTCCGGGAGCCGTGGGG
>WHYT01015805.1:442397-459326 GCA_009806455.1 Tetrax tetrax
CCCCCCCAACCCCAATCCGCCGCCCCCTTCTCTTCTCCCCCGCCCCGCCGCTTGCCGTGCGCTTGGCAGCCCCGACGCCCTCCGCAGCCAGTTTTCCACCCCTGCGCTTCTTCTGCGGTGACAGCCAGTGGCTGCGGGGGCCCTGCTTACTGTCCGGTTAATATGTGAGCTGCAGCGGGGAGGTGGCGGGGAGGGGGAGCAACTTCTACCGACGGCGGAGAGCGGGCGGGGGGAGCATTCCTGACCCGCGGGGGCCCGGCGCGCCCCGCTCCCGCCGCCCCCCGCCCGCAGGTGCAGGGGGCTGGCACTCGGCGACTGGAAAGAGCCGGTTGGAGTTTGCACTTTAAGCCGCCGGCCGGGAGGGAGGCAGCCGCGGGTGGCTGGGAGCTGGTCGGGGCGCCCGGCGCCGCGGGAGGATGGCTCGGTGGCTGCGGGCCCTCCTGGGAGCCCTGCTGCTGCTGGAGGGGGCGGCCGCCCTCAGCTTCCTCCACCACCGCTACGAGGAGATGGTGCGGGCCCTGTTCCGCGTGCAGAGCCAGTGCCCCTACGTCACCCGCATCTACAGCATCGGCCGCAGCGTCGAGGGCCGACACCTCTACGTGCTGGAGTTCAGCGACTACCCGGGCATCCACGAGCCCCGTAAGTTGGGGGGGAGGGAGGGTAGGGGGGGACCGGGACGGTGATTTGGAAGAGGATGGGCTTCGTCGCCCGCGCTCCCTGCCACGCGGCACCGTCGGGGCAGAGGGTGGGGGGTGTCTCTCTCCCCAGGCAGGACTCCCAGCGATGCCCGGCTGTCGGGCAGTGCCGGCTTCAGCAGGGACCCCACAGCCGGTCCATGGGTGCGTATGCAAAACCTGCACACACGCCCCATGCTTGCGTGAGCCGTGGCGTGGCCCAGGTGCGTACTTTGGACGGAGCTCTGATTTTGCAGCACAGGCCAACGCAGAACCCGGGCAAGTCCATCCCAGCACCCCATCCGCCCTGCCATCCTCTCCTTCCCAAAAGACAGCTTTGTGCAGGCAAGGGGGGCAGTACCCACCCTCCACCCTTTGCTGTTGAGTAGTGGCAGGAGGGAAAAGTTCAGCCCTTCCTCCTCCAGACCTCAAAGCCAGGCGGGCAGTGGGCAAGGGACCCCGGCAAAGCGGGTGGTGGGCTCCCACAGCCCCTGCCAGCCCCGTGGGCCATGCAGCCCGTGTTACAAGCGGGTCCCAGGGGTCTCTACCTGCTGCCACGTGGCCCTGTGGAGCCTTGGCAGCAGTGGCCCCTGAGCTGCAGCCTGAGCAGCACGGAGACACCGCCAAGCCAGACCTCGCTGGCAGCCAGGTGACCCCCGGGGACTGAGGGGACCAGGCAGCTCTATGGGCTGGGGCCGTGCACGCAGGGCTTCCTCACTTCCCCACCTTGTGCCCCTGGGCCACAGATGGAGATGGGGCTCTGCCTACATTTTTGCAGGAGCTTTTGCCTTTTCAAATCCTGACTCAGTCGCTGGCGTGGTTAAAGGCAGGGACTGACAAGTCCAGGCAGCCTGGTCGCGTGGAAGACTGCCAGCAGCATTGCAAGGGTGAGCAGGACCCGTACCTGCACCCCCCACAGCGGAGCAGCCCCCCCAACCCCGCTGTACCCACTGCTCCCCTGCTGCAGCCCAGAGCATCGCCTTCAGGCATGCCGGGAGGCGGGATGGGAGGTTTCCCACCCTGACGTCCTCCGTGCCAACCCTGTTTGATGCTGGGAAACCTGCTCGGCGCTGAGGACACCTCCACAGCACGTCAAGGGCTGATTCAAAGCAAGGAGTGAGCAAAGAGCACTGGCAATGCGCCAGTGGATTTTACACCTGCAGAGCTACAGGAGAGCAGCTGGAAGGGCCACAGGAGGTGACCGACATCTCCCCTGCCCCAGGTGGGCAGCGTGGACCTGCGACCCTGCTTGTAGAGTGGGCCACCCTTGGGCTGACACTTTCACTGTGTAGCATGAGGACTTTGGGAATCTGTGGACTCTCTCGAAGGCCACAGAAAGTAAGTCTGAAAAGCAAGCCTAGAGTCAGTGGGCCTCTGCAGTGATTAGAGCTTGTGTGGCCACGTGGATAACGTCTAGGGGTCCGCATGTTGAAAAAGGCTGACAAGTCCTGCAGCAGACTTGAACAAAGCAGAGAAGGAAAAACCCTGCTGAGGCTTTATTTTTTAAATAGAGGCTGCACATATCTCCAGGACATTTTTATAGTTTTTGTAACTAGATTACCTAATTAAATCAGTTCTCGTGTCTCCTGCAATCTAACCAGGTCAAAACACATTGCCCACCTGTGGTGTCCTGTGCTGAGGCACAGCGATAAAAAGATAAGGAAAAGCAAAATCTTTTGTCAAAATTTGATTTTTTTTAGGATCTGTCTTCAGTATGTCCAGAAGCGGTGTTTTCTCCCCACGCAGCAAAGGCGCGGGGGGTTTGGGGAGCAGCAGATGTGTGATGCATGGGGCTCCAGTGCTTTTGCCCCAGGGATCCTGACAGACACCATACGTGGCAGCCGCACGCTGCCGCTGTGAGTCTGACTGCTGCTGGTGGCTGGAAAACTTAAGGTGCCATGGGAGTCTCAAGCTCTGGCAAGCTGACATTTGTAATGACACCCTATTTTTCCCTGACCCCTTTGTGTGAAAGTCAGCCTCCCTTTTTAACTGAATTCCCCTGGTGTATCTCATCTGCCAGTGCTGACTCCAGCCTGCAATGGGACATTTTATTTTCCCACAAGTAACTGCTTTAAAAGGCCCTCTGGGAAAGCATAACCCATCCCTCACGTGTGCTGCCTCTCCTGCTCTGGGCACTGTCTACTTGCAGTCTCTTAATCTGTATTTCAAGACCTCATTTTAGAAAAGTCAGTGGCAAGAGATCTTTTTGCTCATAACAAAGCTGCCTGAGGGACAGTTCGATCCATATTCAACTCAGCCACCGAGGGTTTCTCCAGGCTCTTGTCCCTGTCGCTTGAAGGTGAGGAAGCCCCTGAGCCTTTTCCTTGGAGGCAGGTGAAGGGGAGGGAGAGGAGAAACTGCTGATGCCTCCCACTGACGTGGGAGCCAGAGGCTGACAGGCAGCAGCCAGAGGCGATCGTGCCCTTCCAGTGAAAGAGCACGGCTTGCCCCAAGCCAGGGATTGATTCTATCCTGCAGAGTAATGAAAAGCTCCTTAAAACATGCAGAACCAGGAATGTCCCATGCTAGTGAGAGGCACTGAGAGCACACTGAAGGACAGAGGTGGGAGAAATAGCCTGTCCTCCCCACTGTCATCCACCGCAGAGCTGGGAGGCCCCCTCACTCCCAGTCTTGGGGCAGCTGCTGTCCTGCCATGCTCCCTGGTCCGTCTGTGCTGCCTTTCCCCAGCAAGAGATCAAACCACATCCAGATACATCCTCTTGTGCACTCCAAAGGCAAGCAGCAACCCAGTGGAGAGCCTGAGCTGCTCCCAGCGATGCTGTGGCAAAACAGAGGGGAGCCCACGTGAGAAACATGCCACTCTGCTTTGCTGAGGTTTGCATTTTCCAAGGGAAAGGGCCATTTTGCACCATTTGTTGGAAGTCCTTTGTGCTTTCCTGGGCTCCCTGCAGTAGGAATTGGCTCTTCCCCACCGTCCCATCCCTGGCTGATGATGTCGTTCTCTGTTGCCCTCTCCAGTGGAGCCGGAGTTCAAGTATGTCGGTAACATGCACGGGAACGAGGTGCTGGGCCGTGAGCTGCTGCTGCAGCTCTCCGAGTTCCTGTGCGAAGAGTACCGCCGGGGCAACGAGCGGATCAGCCGCCTCATCCACGACACGCGCATCCACATCATGCCTTCCATGAACCCCGACGGGTACGAAGTGGCTGCCAAGCAGGTACCAGGCAGCGATCGCCTTCTCCAGCCGGGTAGGGGCAGAAAGCCCTTCAAATCCCTGCGAGATCCCCTTCATTGTGTCTATGAGGAGGGGGCATTCTTCCTCTCCATGCCCTGTCAAACCTGGCCTCCTCAACTGGCATCGTCACTCCTCACCTCCTGTGCCAGGGGCTCGCGCTATGTGTCCTGCCCAGGTGGCTCTGGCAGGTGATGGACAAGGCTTCCTACACTTGCCTTGCCCTCCCCAGAAGTTATTTGTCACAGAAGAGTCACTGCAAACCCCCTGCCCTGGACTGGGGAAGTGGCAGCTGAATGCCACTGGCATGAGCAGACAGGGATGTGAGGGATGGGGCAGGGGGGAACCCCTCCAGTTCCCTCTCAAAACCCTTCATACTGCTAGAACTTGGGGAAATATATTATTCATGGCTCTTTCAGTTGAGGCAAATTTGGCTCATGCGTTACTCTGTCACCCTGGAAAACGGAGATATTGTTATTGACTTTTTCTATGAGTACCAATACTCTTTATTCTCCTGCCAGTAATAACACGTGTTGCGACTCAAAGGCAGCGAAGGACGGCCAGTCCCTGCCTCTTGGACTCCCAACGTACCTCTGCCCACCCTGTACTCACCCCTGTGATGCATCTTTTCTCCACAGGGCCCAGACAGCAACGGGTACTTGACGGGGAGGAACAATGCCAATGGAGTGGACTTGAACCGCAACTTCCCAGACCTCAACACGTTCATGTACTACAGCGGGGAAATCAGTGGGCCAAATCACCACATCCCGCTGCCCGACAACTGGAAAAGCCAGGTACCAGTCTGGGATGCTGCGAAGGCTACAGCATCCTCTTAGAGTGGCCAGCACCCAAGCAAAGATACTGTCCTTTGACTTGCATGGTGCTTTCCTCCTTCGTTGTGCCTTCTGCATGCAGAGAAACGATGCAATCTCGCCATGGTTTGCAGCTTGCACCTCCGCCAGGACAGGCCAGCATCACGGCTGGCTTGCGGAGGTGGTTGCAATGCACAGGGCAGAGGAGGTGGCACGTGCTGACTAATGCCTGTGCCTCGGGTTTTGGGGCTGTGCTGGGAGAGCTGTAGCAGGGTATGTACCAGAGGAGCCAGCTCTGCACGCCAGGGCAGGTGGTGGGCAACGGAGGAAGCTGCAGGGGCTGAAGCAGGCACGTTGCGGGGCAGGGTGTGATGTGACCAATCGTGCTGCAGCCCAGCGTGCAGCAGTGGCTGGCCTAGGGGTGGCTGAGCTCTTCTCCCTGTCCCTGGCTGTCTTCTCCTCACAGGTGGAGCCGGAGACATTGGCTGTGATCCAGTGGATCAGCAGCTACAACTTTGTGCTCTCGGCCAATCTGCACGGCGGAGCAGTGGTGGCAAACTACCCCTATGACAAGTCTCAGGACCAGCGGTTCAGGAGCCACCGGCGCACAGTCAACACGCCGACCCCTGACGACAAGTTGTTTCAGAAGGTGAGCACAGCCCCGGCAGGCGAGGGCATTCCCACAGCCCTGGCAGGGTGCAGCCTGCGAGAGCTGGCTGGGAGGCTCTGGTTCTCTGCCTCATGCAGGAGCTGAGCCAAGAAACGTGCTGGAAAGAACTGCTAGCAGGCTGTGGCGTTTCTGCCAACCGCCAGCTTGTGAGCCAGATCAGGGCAGTCCCACCGTGAGCCAGTCCCACCACATGGACAGGCCAGTCTTCACCCTTGGGAGCCCCTTCTTCATCCGTGCCGTGCTTGAGTTCCCCATAACCCCAGTACCACCAGCGTCTTCAGTACTATCCTGCTCTGCCAGAGCTGGAGCCTGCCCCAGCTTTGCTTCACTATCAGAGCATGTATTTGGGGTTTTTTCCTAGAGGGTTGGCAGGGTCTGGCTGGGGGTCTGCTGAGAGTGAGGTAAGGGAGGCAGGTGCCCAGCAGGGGCTTGCGGATGGTGAAGAATAAAGAATACAACAGAAAGAGCACCAGGAGCATAGGCAGACATCAGGGAATGTATCAGGATGTGCTGCTGATCTTGCTAGTGCTAGCTGAAGCCTGTGGTTTTTCTCCATTGTTAAAACATCCCAGAAAACAATGCCTTCAGTCACTGCTTCCATTAGGAAATAACCAGCACAAGAAAAAGCAAGTCTGTGTTAGAACAGTTAATGAGAAAAATAAGTCTGAGCTGGAGTTCAGCCTCCTCTGGAAGCAAAGGCTATGCAGGGGCTTGCCAGGACCTGCTGGGATCAGGGCTGCGCTCGGACCCAGATGTAGAGAGGCTGCAGTCTGGGGCATAGGCTAATGATACCCACATAGCCTCAGAAGTCAGAAATGTAGTGAAGTAACTGTTTTCCTGACAGAACGAGGTCATACCAGCATCTGAACCATAATACAAGGGTATAGAGTTTGCATTAGAAAATGCAAACACCAGTCTCTCTCAAACTGTGTCTTATGCAAAGGACAGGCTTTGGATGCAGCGGCCCAATTTTAGCCCCGTCTTCATGTCTAAAAATAAGCAGTAATCTTAATAAGGGCAATAAACAAGCGGTTGCTAGAACCAGAAGTTGCCCAAACTCTTTCCTAATCCAAATTCCCCTGATGTATTTGGTATTTGCATCAGGGGTGACACTGCTTAGTTTTCCTCGCGCGCGTTCTCCCCCTGTTAGTGCCATTTGCTGTGTGTGGGCCAGCACCGATGGGGCTGGGTGCCCCTGCGTGGGAACGGTGTCCTCTGCTCCCCCTCGTCTCAGCAGGAGCAGGGCGGGAGCTGCCTGTGCCATCAGCAAGCCTCCAGCTTGCCAGATTGCTGCTCGTTCTCCTCCGCCTTCATCTGCCTACGTTTCGTAGAGGTCCTGGCCACCTCATGTTGTATTTCATGGCAGTAAAGTGCAGGAGCTGCCTCCTGTCTGACTTCCCTCCCACGCTTCCCACTGAAGCCTGTGCAAGAGAGGGGATGTTTTGCTCAGAGACAGGCAGGGTCCCCGGCCACACAGTGCTGGACCAGTAACTGATGGCTGCTCTCTCTCTAGCTGGCCAAAACCTACTCATACGCCCATGGATGGATGCACCGTGGCTGGAACTGTGGGGATTACTTTGCAGATGGCATCACGAATGGGGCGTCGTGGTACTCGCTCAGCAAAGGTAAGGGCTGGGTGAGTGAGCAGCACCTGCAGCAAGGTGTTGAGCTGAAGAGAGGTGAAGGGGTGGACAAGAAACCTCAGGAAAGGATGAGTCGAGGAAGGGCTGTGGCAATAGCACTGCACCCATTACTAGACACCGCTCTGGTGTCTGCATCTCAGACCGGGAAGTGGCTTGGGAAGACTGGAAGTGGCTTAGGAAAGAGCCACAGAAATAGATGGAGGTCTGCAGAGACCTGCTGTATGTTGCTGGGTGAAGGAAGCATTAATCTGTTAACGTATTTGAAAATACTATGGCGTAACTCCATCAAGACCCAAAACTGTGACCAAAGGGAAGACATTTCTTGTAGCTGCTGACTCGTGAAAAATCTCATTTGAAAAGGCACAATGAGGAAACTGAAAATCAGAAAATTAAACTAGAAAAAGAGGAATTGGAAAGAGATATATAGTCCCTGTGGTACCCAACCTCGTGAGCTTCTGAAGGCAGAGCGGTGAATGATCTGGCTGAAGGAGAGAGGTGGGCAGCCATGAGGCGAAGGGGTTGCACGGGGAGAGAGGGCTCTGGTCACGCTGTGTGGAGGGAGGAGGCTGCATCTGCAGAGTTGAGAGGGAGAGCAGGACGGTTCTGGTAGAAGACAGTCAGAGTCCAGGGTGCCCGGGTGCCTGGAGGGAAGCAAGCCTTGCATTCCCCTGGTCATGGGCTCTTTTTCTCTTCCAGGCATGCAGGACTTCAATTACCTCTACACCAACTGCTTTGAAATCACCCTGGAGCTGAGCTGCAATAAGTTCCCTCCTGAGGAGGACCTGGAGCGGCAGTGGATGGCCAACCGGGAGGCCCTTGTTGCTTTCATTGAAGAGGTAAGAGGGCAATCCTGGGACCTACACCCTCCTCCTGCAGGCCCCCATGGGCCCCAGCCCTGATGGTAGGGGACCAGTAGGACCTGGGAGCACTGGGGTGGAAGGGAGGTGGTGATGGAGCTCACTGGGTGCTGTAGTTGGTGGGCTTTGGGGTGGCTGTTGTGTACTAGACTGGCTCTGCTAGGAAGAACCAGGAGAGCCAAGGATATGGGGCAAGATGGGGCTGTCCGCAGAGCTCTGCCCTCTTCCAGTGCCCAGCAATGCCTCTTGAGCAAAAGAGGGTCCTTCGACCAGCAGTCTGTCTCCCTCCCTGCAGGTTCACCAGGGCATCAAAGGGATGGTGTCAGACAAGAACAACAACGGCATTGCAGGAGCAGTGATTTCTGTGCAAGGAATCAGCCATGACATCACCTCTGGTGGGTTGCCAGACCCCTTGCATGGTGTTGCTTTTGGATGCAGCCTCTCAGAGGCTATCTGGGTATGTGGGAGGGGGTTAGCAGGTAAGGCTATAACAGGTATGGCCAGCATGGTTTGCTTCCAAAAAACACCAGCTATGAGGACTGAGCAGTGCACAGTGCCTGCACGTGCTAGACCAAGGAGGGCTTAGGAAAACTTAGGAAAAAAAAGTGATGAGAACTGGAATGAAAACTTTATTGTGAAGGTCTTCAGAAAGTCACCTCCAATTTTATCTCTAAGAGAGGAGAACATACATCCATATATAACCAAAGAGAAGATTGAGGGAGTAATCTACTCAACTATCTAAGTATCTACACAGAGCTGAAATAGCTGATAGCACAGGACACGATGGCAGAACAAGATGAAAGGCTGAAAGTTCAAGCCAGATAAATTTAGACTGCAAATGAAGTGCCACTTTAGTTTATCCAAGTGGTGGTTGTTTCTCCTTTGCTGGCTGAATTTAGCCTTCTTTTCATAAACACCCTTCTCCAACCCAACCAAACATCGCAAACTGGCTGCAGAAAATAGCCAATATTCCAGCTGTCCAGAGGCCAGACTATGAAATCATCAAAATTCCTTCTGGCCATAGGCTTGTGACTCAGTGACACTCTAATATTTGGCACTTATTACACCAACCTGCATAGGAAAGGGGAGGGTGCAAGAGATCAGAGAATCACAGAGAGGCTGCAAGAGCCTTCTGGGGTCTCCTGTCCAGTCTCCTGCTTGGAGCAGGGTTGTCCCCAGCATTGGCTCTGATCAGCCATCACTCCATCCCCCCAGTTCTCACTGACTCCCGAGGATGGAGATTTCGCAGTCTCTCTGCTGTTCTGGGCCAGGGCTGCACCACCCTCGAGGTGAAGCTGTGCTCCCTGATCCACCCTGAAGCCACCCTGTGGCCGCTGCCCCTTGTTGTGTCACCTGGCACTGCTGAGAGGAGTTTGGCTCCATCACCTTTGTAGCTGCTCTTCAAGTATCTGCCAGCTGTGAGCAGGTGCCCTGCCGCCTCCTCCCAGCCAGGCTGAGCCCACCTGGCTCCCCAGCTCTCACTGAGGGACCTGAGCTCTCCCTGTGGGTCAGGAGCTCTGGTTCTCTGACATCCCTCTTGACCTGGGGCACAAAAACTGGGCACCGTATCCAAGTGCAGCCTCCCTGGGACTGAACAAAGGGAGAAAATTTTTCCCTTTGGCCTGCTGGGCGCCTTCCCTCTTTTCCTTTGGAAGCCCCTGACTTATGTGTGTCTTACTTGCTCCAATTAGCCCCACCTAACCCAAAATGACACAGGCTGCGTGTAATGATTATTCAAATTTGCAATACCCATTCAGTTCCATAGATGGGAATATACTCAAATTGTCAAAGTAAATGTGCTGCTGCCTCACTATTGGCCATCCCCCGTCCCTCGCCACCCCAGTACACGGTCTGTCAAAGTGCTCCTGGGGCTTCCTTACGCAGGGAGAATCCAGCAGGGGAGCAGCTGAGCTGGTGAGCGATTAAAACCCTGCTGATAACCCAAACGTGGCAAAATTATATATGACAGGAACTGGAGATTGCATTATGCATAAGGAGTCAGACTGGAGCTGTGGATGCCATTAGGTCTGCTGTCATCTGACCGGCAAGCGCTCAGGTTTGCAGCCTCCCTATTCAGGGAACAGGCACAGCCAATGCTGCTGCACTGTCCTCTTTCACTTGGCGTTTACTTGCAGACTGACCTCTCCTCTGTGACACTAATGAGACATCATTTGCAGTCTCCCAGTGTGAATCCAGCTTCACAGTAGCCAGCAGATTTGGAAGGAAGGCCAGAAATTGCCTAGGTTTTGAAGGCTACACATCCTCGAGGAAGTATGCTCAGCAAGAGCTACTAGAATATCTTTTGCTCTGCTCCCTGTGCATCCTGAGTACCTTCTCTCCCCATCTTGTGTTCTAGGTGATATGGGGGATTATTTCCGGCTGCTGCTGCCTGGTACCTACACTGTCACAGCCTCTGCAGAGGGGTACCAGCCCCAGACGGTGACAACAACAGTGGGCCCAGCTGCACCTTCATTGGTAAGTCAGGCTGCATAGCCATAAGGGTGTCTCAAAATGACTTCACCCCAGGGAGAAAGAAACGCAGTGAGGGATGTCTAGTGAGCAGCAGAGAAAGGAGAGAGGATGCAGAGCATTGCCAGTGGCTACAGGTTGTCTGCTTTAGCAGACACGGGGCTCCCCACAGCTCACAGAGAGCGACAGGGTAAGGGCAATGCTGTGTGCCTCTCAATTCCTTATGGAGGGCCTGCAGCTGCACTGGGCTGCCTTGCCAGCTCCTGTGTCCCTCTGCCTCTTGGCCATGGGGAGAGCCCCTGGCTGGCTGGGGCTGCTGCTCTTTAGCTCTCCCTCCATTCTCCCCACTCCTCAGGACATGATGACGTGGAGGCAGCATCTGTTCCCCAAGGCTTCGTTATTCCCCTTGCACTGTGGGTTTCAGTGCTCTCCTATCATCTGCATCTCGCCTGGCACCAAACACGTTATCAGACTCATAGCAAGAGCCTGAGGTCTGCCTTCCTCTGTGACAAGAGCTCCCAAGCCAAATGGGAACTGGGTGCCAACAAAGAATGGCCAAGCACCTTTGGGAGATGAAGTGAAAGCAGGTGCTCCTGACAGCATTGTGGCTCCTACAGGGCAGGCTGGACAACTAGAAATTAATTATAAAAACAGTGGGTGGTGATCCCTGCCCCTGCTGTTGCCTTGTGAACATGGTAGGACCACAGATGCCACCTCTTCTGAGGACTGGCAAGAACCCCCCGGCTGCGGCATCCTGGCACATCATTTGCTTCGCTGCATGTACTGGTCAGGCTCTGCCGTAAATACACTGTGGTGGTTCTCCCACCCTCTGTCTCTTCATCCCACCCTGCCCAGCCTCTGAAGTTCTTCCAGAGCTGCCTTTTCTCAGGATTAGAAACCTTCTAATTTTCATCCTAAATTTATTTATGGTCAACTTATCCCTATTTGTTCTTATGCCAATGTTGTGCTTTAAATAGCTTCTCTTCTTCCTTGGTATTTATTTCCGGATGTATTTATAGAAAGCTGTCAAGCCCAGTCCTAGCCTTTGTTTTGCTAGGTTAAGCACCCAGCTCTGCCTTTCTTTTGTAAAACAGATTTTCCTTTTGCCACGTTACTGTAGAAGACTGATTTGTTCCCTGATGGTCTGATTTTTGCAGATCACCCCTCACAGCAGCCAACCTATCCCCATTTCCCTCCACCCCTGCCGCACCTGCCATATGTATCATTCACCCCATCCCTCCTCCAGGAAGCCCACACAGCTCCATGACAGTTTCACCTTTCTGTATGGCCTCTCCATTCCCTGTTTATCTGGTGCTGTGTCCTGCATGCTCCCTGTGCCCTTCTCCCTCTTGTAACTGCTTGCATGGCTGTAGTGGATGGAGGTTTCTTTCCTGGAAATTTTTTGCCTGAATCTACTTAGAAGGACTAGTTGCTGAAAGACTGATTAAGCAGGATTCAGCTAATGAGATGCAATTGAAAAAGGACTATCTGTCCTAAAGTATTCACAGAGATGCAAAGCAATGCTATTTCTCTACCCTCTGGTAAGAAAAGATAAAGAAAGAGCATAGCTCAGTCCCCTGCTTTTCACAGCTCATCTGCTGAACTATCCTAGGACATTGCATTGCTGCAGGAGTAACTATATGCATAAGAAACGTAGCTGATTGTTGGTACAACATTTTCCATAGAAAAAAAAAAAAACCCACAACATTCCCAGATGATTTGAGCACTGAGTTCCCACTGTATTGTAACGCCAGCTGAGGCCCTTTATTTCTTGTCTTGGCCCAAGAGTGAGCTTCGAAGGCTGGTGGCAGGGGCAGGTCCTGCAGACCCCTGAGCCAGCAGAGCACATGCAGGGTGTTGCACAGTTGTTTCTGTTCTTTCTCCAGGTGCATTTCCAGCTCAAACAAGATGTGGTGAAGAAGCCCTTAGAGCGTAAAGCCTCAGGCACGCGCACAAACAACAAAGCCCTTCAGAAGAAGATAGTGCCAAGAGCCACCCGCCGTGGGACCCGAAGATGAGGACAGCTTGCTTGGCTGAGTGCTGGGGGAAGCCGTTTGTATGAGGTCTGGCTGATGACTCCAGCCAGTGAACTTTCCAACAGCCCAGCATGAATCTAGCCCAGAATATCAGGTTATTAAACAAGGAAGTATTTAATCCCTGAGAAACTCGTGAAATAATTCACAGTAAAATGTGCCTGGGCTGCGGTTTCCCCGGGCAGCGTGTCTGTAGCTGCTGAGCTCTTCCCCTGCACTCGCTCCGTCTTGGAGAGCTCTGCTCCCGTTACTCCTGGACTCAGTTGCTACAGCTCATGCGAGATGCCCAGACACTAGTGCATACCAGGGAGAATGAATCCAGGCCCTGGTCTTTGACTGTTGCACTCACAAGCTGGGCACATGAATCCTGGCACTAGTTCTCTCGGTGTGAGTGCGAGGCTTCTCCCGCAGGTAAGAATGGTTGCTGCCTGTAAACCCTGAAGTTAGGAGGATGTCAGTTTTAAAGCAGTCAGTAATGTGACCAGCTCTGAACACAGTTTGTCTCATGTGTAGTACAGCTATCACTGGTTGGCAACACCACAAGCAGGAATGCAGCACTAAGAGGTGGTGGTCCAAGGTCATCTGCTGGCTGATGTCACATTTATCTTGACGTCCAGATGGGACTTTCTGGTAGCTGGTTTGGATTATTTGTAGTCAGACAGGCTGAAATGATACATGCTGGCAAAAGCCAGGGATTATCCTGTCTCCTTATGTCTTCAGACCCAAACCAGATGGCTCATTGAAGGGTCTGCTCTAGCCAACACAAACTATTAGTCTGAGCACAGGAGCAACTAGGTGAGGTCTGACAACCAATGACGAGTAGGAGTGCAAGACAGGTGATTCGATATTCCTTTGAGACAAATACCCTAAACCCTGGTCCTATCAATGTGCAACAGGGAAGTGTGGATGGTTGATGCCAGCAGTGTGCTGTGCAGGTACAGTACGAGCCATATGAGTCGTACCCGGCTTAGGGAAGACACGATCCATAGTTCAGTGAGGTGGGGTACTACAGGCTGGGCCATAAAATTCTGCTCAGGCTGTCTGGGCAGGTTTGGAGTGGAAGCAAGAGCAGAAACAAAGCTGGTTATTTCCATGGTAAAAATACCTTAAGCAGGCAAAACCATTCTAAATTTCTTCGTAGAAAATAAATAACTCCAGGGGGATAAACAGTCCCACCCATGTACCTCAGCGCATGGAGGGGCTGGTTATCCCCATCTCCCCCATGGAGCCTTCCATTGCGCTGGCTCTCTCCATGTCTCAAGCGTGTCCAGAAAGTATCCCCGAGACATCCCCCTGCTCCTCCTCTTTTGCAAACATCTCTTTGTCTCTTGTGAGCAACCTCTACCACCTTTCCGCATAGGCAATATTCTGCACTTCATCCCTCACCGTCACCCCCTCCTCTGTCTCTGCTACAAGAAGCTAGTGGAATTTTCAGCCCTAGCAGCACGCGCACTCTTGTAGCTCTGCCTGCAAACAGAAGTTTTTCTCTCTCATGCCTGTTCTTGGAAAAGCAGAGCAAAGTATCCCTCGGAGGGTATCTGTTCAAGCTATTGCAAAAATGTGCAGAAATGGTAGTGCACTTAGCCATGGCTGTAAGTGATTTTGGTCTGCAGAGGCCAGTGTGGGCTGGAGACGCTGGCCAGTTCCACATTCACAATCAAAGCTGAATTCAGATTCTCTATTTTTTTTGTCTTTTGGTGGTGGAAGGAAGTATAAAAAGACAGTGAGACTGAAATGTTCAACCTCCTGTGTGGTTTAACACCTCTTCCCCTGGCGAAGCCCAGCAGCATCACTCCAGATGCTGGACCCTACTGTTTGAAGCTACGTGTGAGTGCACATTCATCCAGAAGATTTGCTGGTGGCCATGCAGGCAGGATGAGGGAGGCCACCCTAGGTCCCACAGCCTGGCCCCATGCAGCATGCCGCATGTCACCACGCATCCAACCCACACGTGGGAAGATACTGCTGTCCCCCAACCACAGCACTAGCTCAGCTGGCTGAGCTAACTGCTCACCTCTGAGGACGTGTATGGATATGAGAGCAAGGAAAGGGGTCCCAGGGAGCAGCCTTCAGTCGGCTAATTCAGCTGGGTGTTCCCTGGGCGATGCGCAGCCAGCACAGAGCTGCCCATGCCACCCGAATCCCAGCATTGTCACAGGTCGCCTTTCTGAGCCTGTTGGCTGCAGGGTGCTCTCATGTTGCCCTCTTGTGGTCCTAGAAAATGTAGGACCATGTCAATTCCCCTTACTTTCCAAGGCAGAGTCAGAGGAGGTGGATTTCTTCTCTGTTTGAAACAGGACAAGCAGTCCAGGAGGCCACATCACTCACCCTCACCAGCTGCTGTGGGGTCGGCAGAGCAGCAGCAAAGTCAGAATCTTGGTGGCAAGCTTTTTCTGCTACAAGAGGGTTCCTACAAGCTACAGCCTTCTGGAGGACTCTAGGCTGGGATTTGTTCAGCTCATTCTCCTCCCAGCTCTGAATATTTATGTGTTGAACAGTTTGGTAAAGCTCCAGTTGGCCTTGGCCAAGCTCTCCACGTGAAAACATGGTTACAAAATGTTTCCGAGGCAGTGCTCTCGTCAGCACGCCTCTCAAAGGCTTGCCATGAACTTAGCCCTCAGTGTTGCAAGAAGCATGAGCTAAAAGGAACACTAACTTTTGGACATAACATCTGCAGCCCAATGGTTTTACGTTCTTTTGAGGCTCCAGTCAAGGCAAAAGTAGTTGACTGCAGGCTTGTGTCCCCATCCTCTCTGGGCCAGTCATAATTTTGTACACCTCTTGCTACACCCTATGACGTTCTTCCAAGCTTACACAGTTGTTCACTGAAGTCTGTTCCCGTACCGCTGAGCATCATTACTGCCTGCCTCTGAACCTGCTTCCATTCTCAGTTACACTTTCTGAGATGAGGGGACCAGAACTGCATGCAGACACTGGAGAACCATGTAAACTAAGTGAAGCCAGGCCCAGAAGAGCAAACCAAAATTCTTACAAGCAAGATGGGATGAGCAGGAACCTCAGTGGGGAGAGCGGATGGGACTCTGCATGCGAAGCATGCTGGTTTCTGCAGCTGGCATAAAGGAGGCAGAAAAAGGGAAAATGCAAATAGCTGAACTCAAAGAAGAGTGAAGCAGCTTTGCTGGGGATGTCAGCAGAGGTGGGTTGGTCATAGTGGTGACCTGAAAAGTTCCAGAAGGGATTGGAATGACAAAAAAAAAGCTCAAAACCTGTCTTGTCAGGCAAGAACAGCAGAACTTTCGGGCTCAGAGGACAACACCTAAAACCCTGTGGCAGGAGCTGGCATCCATTCTTCAGCTCCAGCAAACCATACGCAAGCAACCGTACCTGTGGGGAAGAGAGCACCCAGTTCCCTGTACAGTTTTGGGCCCCTCTGCTCACAGCATCCCCCTGTGCCAGCGGCGTGGGTCTCCACCTCAGGAGAGCAGACAGGGAGTCGGTGCCCAGCCTGTGCATGGCCCGGCACGACTCTGACAGTGGTGTGTGCTGCTGGCTGGTGGCAAGCCAAGGATCTGGGCGGTTGCTATGGAGAAGTGCAGTTAAATGCACAAACAAGTGCCAAGCGGCGGGAACTGCTCCGGGGGCTGAGAGACTCGGGGCTTTACAGCGTGTTGCTGAGGGATGATATCCCTTGGGGCACAGAGGCTTTTTTTAGCGTGCCAGGAAAACCTGTGTGGGACCAAGTGTACTTGGTGTGCCTGACCCCTGTGTGATGCACAAGCTGGCCCTGACTGGCACGTTGGGTTTTATTTTATTTGGTTTTCTCTATCTTGGGGCTCTGGCATGATCTTATGGTGTATCTAAGCAGCCAAAGCAAGCTCCTAGCAGCAAAACTGAGACTGCAGCAGATGGACAGTGCGGACCCACTTGTCAGCTGCTGCCGAAGCTGAAGCCCACGAGGCAGCGAGAGACTCCTAGGAGAAGGGCAACGGTGGGGAAGGGGAGCCCAGGTGCTCCTCACGCCTGCGAGGCCCCAGCGCTTTGTAGGGAAGAAGTCAAAGAGGGTTTGCACAGGCACCTGCCTGTCTTGCGCAGCGCCGGGCTCCTGGGTGCTCTGCCAGCACCCCAGCACGGGAGATGGCACGCAGGTGCTGTGCCCCAGCCCGGCCGCTCCAGGGGTGGCTGTACCCCACGACCCCACGCCTGTCACCCCACGCTGGGCAGCGTGTCCCACGTCGGGGTGACCCCGCGGGCCGCCTGCGGGGGCCGCCTGGCAGCCTGGCCCCAAGCGGTGCTGCCAAGGGGGATGTCCCCAAGTCACTCGGGGGAACCGGGGTCCCCGGGCTGCGGGCCGGGCCCCGCGGAGCCGCTCCAGCCCGTCCCGCCGGCCCCAGCCGCGGCCTCCCCGCGGCACCGTGCAGAGGCAGCCGGACGGCGGGGCGGGCCGCGGGGCCGGGCGGGGCCCTGCGAGGCCGGGCGGGCGCTGGGGGCCGGGCCGGCCGAGGCCCGGGCGGGGCAGAGCGGCCGCGGGGGGCGGAGGCGGGAGCGGGACCCGCAGGGCCGGAGCGGCCGCGGCGCCCGGAGCGGGCCGGGAGAAGGTAGGGACCCGCCGGAGCGGCCGG
>WHYT01015805.1:459346-517604 GCA_009806455.1 Tetrax tetrax
CCGCCTCGGCCCGCCGCCTCCCGCCCTCGCACCCCGTACCGGCACCCTCTCCCCCGCGCCGCCCTGCCGAGGCCGAGGCCCTGCCTGCACCGGGGGCCGCCCTGGGCCGGGGCGCAGGGATGGCGGGTGCCCCGGCTGGGGCGCTGCTGGCTCGGGTGGGCGCTGCTGGCTCGGGTGGGTGCGCTCCCCCTGCTCGCTGTGCCCCGCCGGCTCCGTTGCACGGTGCCCACGCTGCTCTGGGAGCCCCGTGGGTCCCTCGGCAGCGTGTAGCAGCTGTGGGGTACAGCGGGAGCCGCCTGTCTGCTCCCCACATTGCGTCCGTTGGGGTGTTGGTCTCTTAAGCCGTGTCTGTGCAGCCGGTGGTAACCCGAGGTGGTGACCCGCCGGGCAGGCACGCAGCTGGTGGGAGCTGGCGTGTCTGTCATGACTTGTCGCAGTGGAGCACCTGGCCCCGTGGAAACAGTGCAGACATCCTGGAGCGGTCTGGCACCGAGGGCCTGGAGCGGTGGCGTTGGTGAAGGGTGGCACAGGTGGTTGCACACAGAGAGCAGAAGCTGCACGCTGCAGCACTGTGCCTTCCTCTGAAAGCATCTGCTCTGCTTGTGCCAGCCTGGGAAGAGAAACTTGCGAGAGTTTTCACTCCAGAAAATGCAAATCCCTCTGCGTCGCTGCCAGCCTGGTGCTGTTGTCTTGTACTTTGATAGAGGTGAAGTGGGGGTTCCTCCTCCAGTGGCCTCGCCAGGGGATGGAAGGCTTTGGCTCCCCCTCAGCGCCTCCTGAGAGGCTGCTGCTGCTCCTGTGCTGACCCTGAGTGGTGCCTCAGCTGATCCCATCCTTGACACAGTTTGGCCTCCGAGTTCAAACATGCTGTCATGCCTGGTGTTTGAAGTACTCCCCCCACCTCCATCCTTTCATGTTTCACTGTCCTTGCTGTAGTACCTAAAAAGCCTCTAGTTGTGTCATAAGCATTAACATCTGTTTTGAGGTTTGTCATGTTTCGTGACTTTCAACTTCTTCCAAAAAGGATCTCTCTCCTCTTGCCTCTGCCATTCTCTCCTTCGCTTCTGTTACAATTCTGTCTTTTCCTTTGCAAAAGGCCTGAAAGTTTGCAGATACAGAACTTGCAGTTTTGCAGATGCTTTGCCAAATACAGCCTCTGTACTACGAGACGTCACCATCATCCCCCTCATCTTGACTCACTCCTCTGGCTGCAAGTCGTGCTGGGCATGGTGTCTAAATGTGTCCTGCTTGTTTGTGAAGCTCTCCGTAATGCCAGTAATGCCCACATCTCTGAGCTGGCTTCTTCTGCTCTGTTCTTGAAATTCTCTGCTCTGCCAAGGCCAAAGGTTTCTGTTCTCTCTCCAGCTGCTCTGTGTAGGATTAGTAGTGACATTAAAAAGTAGTGTGAACTTATAATGATTTTAGAGAAATGTTAACTTGGCAGTGAGATGGGAGGAACTGAGCAGTAGGGAAGAGGAAAGGACACTCAGAGCCTTGCAGAGCACCGCATCTGCTAGCCGTCATGGGAAGCGTGGCTGTGTGACGTCTCAGGGTTCTGCATGCAGTTGAGGTGTCCCTGCCATGGGTGACTGTTCAGATGGACTTTGTGATGTTGGTGATGTGAGCTTGGGTGGGACAGCCTGAGCTGTGCTTACCTTAGCAGTTCACTACCTTAACTGATAATTTCCCCCCGATCTCCAGCAAAAGTGTTTTTCTAATCATGTTCTAAGGTTTGCTCAACCCCACTTCTGAGTGACACAGCTTTTTACTTTGTCTTATTTTTAGAACCTTTCTGTTAGGAAACAAAATCTATTTCTTCCTTCTTAGGAGCACCTAGGGCCTCTGAAAGGAAGAGATCCACGTGATGCCAGGTATCAGCAGAGTTCCTGCAGAGGACTCTGAATCCTGCTGGGATTTAGGTTCTTTGGAGATAATGAGCAGTGCAGAACAGGAGTGAAGGCGGGCAAAGAGCAAAGCTTCTAAGTCAAACTAGAGTAATTTCCAGATTTCTGGACTCCTTGCCCAGGAACCTAAGCATCATAATGGGCTTCTGTCCAAAAGCTATCTTGAAAAATATTGTTCAGGGTTCAAAGTCGAGTGCCTCAGTGTTGAGGAATGTCCTCGTAGCCCCAGTTCAACCTGTTTTGAATATATAATCAAAGTGTAAGGACTAATTTTCTGATTGTATACTACCTACCCCTGGGAGCCCAGCCACGAGTACCGCACAGCAGAAGTGGTGCTGCTCTTGGGATTTTGTCTGTTCCTTATTCTAAGTCGTATTGTTTTAGCCAGTCTACAAAAATGGCAAGAAAGACAACTGCATGCCTCAGCGTGGGAGAAGACAGGAGTCAATAATGGGGTCTGTAAGGTGCAAGCAGCCACTCCGTAGTGAATTTGGGAAAGTCTTGTTTCCTAAGCTGATATTCTGGCCTTTGCGTGCTTGGGTCCCCAGTGCCAGAGATTAAATATCCATCACAGTCTCCTTGATCACATGTTGTGGCAAGGTATTCTGCTTTGCATTAAAAATTGATGCTGTGCTCTAGTTTCCAGATGACTTTCATTTGCTCACCATCTGGCCCAGTGCAAGCTCCTCTTCCTTCCTCTCCGAGCTACCCTTACCCCATGCAATTGCCACCGGCCTGCCCTCAGCTGTGTCCTATGATGGAGCAGGTGAGAACATCGTGACAGCCAGCACCCAGCTGGAGAGAAGTAGTGGTTTGAATGACTTGTTTGCTCCTGGGGCAAATACCCCAACTGTCACACATGTGCGGTGAGAGGCCAGAGGTTGCTCATGCAGCCCTTGTTCTTGGCAGTCCTGGTTCTTGATGATCCAACCTAAATCTATTAATTTTAATTAGTTTTTGTATGTCAGGTCACAGACAAAGGAAAAGAAGCTATTTCTTTTTAAAGTAAGGAAATGCCTCTTCCTCCTGGGAGCCATATGGGGTTAGGTGATGGAGTGCAGGAGAGGAGATCTCGTGTTTCCCGCTGTGTGAAGCTCAGCAGGGAGGCTCTTTGGGATCTGCTGAGACAAGCAACACCTCCTAACAAGAAGCTGCAGCAGTCAGCATTGCCCTGGTGGGAGAAAGCTTCTCTCCTTTGCGCCAGTAGTCGTGTTTTTGCCCTGCTTGCTGCGTTGTCCGTTCTGTTGGGATTCACAGGGTCAGCTCTGCAGTTTGCCGGAGCTGCAGTCCCTGCATTGGCATTATCTCCAGCCAGGGCCCGGGCGGCCTGGCTCAACGGGGTGTTGTTTATCCCACCCAGGAATGTGCAGGCGAGCAAGGACCTCCGGGAGCTCGCAGAGCAACATGTTCTGCTTCGAGCAGGGGGAGCGACTGTCGGTGGCGGTGAGCGGTCGGGGCATGCTCATGGGCTGGCAATGTCCTACCCTGAAGCGTGGATGAGGACTCTGCAGGCTGTGCAGATGCAGCTGGGTAAGAAGGGGGGAAGGAGGGCCAGATTTGGAGACCGTGGGGAGGAACAGGGGAAAAGAATGCCTCAACATGTAGTTAGTAAGCTTTATAGAATTGCTTGAGAAGCTAAGCAGCACTCTTGTTTTCCTCCCATGGCATGTTAGGTACTGATCCTGCAGCCCAGAGGGCAGCGAGAGCTGCAGCAAATCTCTTTTCAAAGCCAGATCCAGCAGCTGGAGAATGCACTGAATGGGAGCAAGGGGCATCTCCATTGCTGGGCGTGGATTGTGTTTTCAGTGAACAGGCATTAAACTTGTTTGCTCATACCATCAAAAAGATACAAAAAGGGCATTTATATTGCCGTCTTCAGTAGGTCTGCTTTCATCAAAGTGATGACACTTTGAGCAGATGTCTGGCAATAATTTCATGCCAGTGAGTCCATTGTTTGAGACTTCTTACCCTGCCTGATTTCAGTTGCCTTCTCTTGGCTGCTGTGGCTTGATACAGTCTTTACTGAAGGTCTCAAAACAATATTGTAACAGAGTTAATAGCCGTCGTTTCATTCTGGTCCCTCCTTTCATCAGCCCACGCTGGACCAGACACGCTCCAGAGCTAATGGCGAAGTGGGATAGGCAGTCTTCCATGGAGGTAATGTTAATGTCTGCTGAGCATGCATGCAGGCAGGCCGGGGGCAGTGATTAATGCTCTGGGAATCCGCTCTCTGCCTTGCTGCACAATGCTGTTGTGTCAGGCTGGGAGCTTGGCACCGGGCAGGCTGCAGTTGGGCGCCAGGAACACGTTACCTAGTTTGTGCAGGATCAGGCAGTGAGACAGAGACAGCGTGTTCTCAGCAGGGCGAGTTCGCTGCTGCGCTGCAGCTTTGTACTTGCACAGTGAGGCTCTCTCCTCAGATGAGGGTCTGCTGCTAGGTGGGGGGAAGGAGTCCTGCAATTCACAGTCCTGACCTCCTCCAGCATGAAGTCCCGGTGTTTGCTCAGTTGTGGAGGAGCCCACTCTCCCTCCCTCCCCCTGGCAGTCAGGGATCACTCCCATCCTTGAGGTGAGAGGGGATGGTGCTTGGCCAGCTGTCAGGAGCCATGACTCACTGGGGATCGCAGGCGGAGTCCGGCTCTCCCAGCAATCTGCTCTTCCTGCTGGAGCCTCTACGCAAACTGCTGCTGGATGTTTGTTTTCACCAGATCTCGGGTGGATCTGGGAGAAGCTCGGGTCCACCATTAATTAAGCCTGAAGCGTTTGACTCAGTAAGTTTCCAGTTTGGAAGATGCTGTGAGGCGTCCTTCTCTAGGTGGGACTTTGGAGAAAACATTGGCAGGCAGCATTCCGTGGAGTAAGACAAGGCCAAGATCCTGAAAAACATAATATTTTGTGTTCCATTTGTGTTCTGGAGCAAGCAGACCCTACAAGACTGATTCACTGCTTTCGAATCCAGGGGCTTACTGTCTAGACTCAGATGGAATCAGGGAGTGATCCTGCTCTTGGTACTGCTGCGGGAACATGCGCTTGTTGGGATTCTTTTTTTGGCACTTTCAGAAATTACTTCATGCTTTCTTGCCTCACAAGCTGGCTCTCAGGGAATGCTTTTCACATGAATATGTTGGTGCCCATGTTTTATTATAACTGCAATTAATATGTATATGGCAGAACAATTGCAACCCTGCCTGCCCCTCTCTGTCTTCTGTCTCATTGGAAAATCTTGTCCATTTTAAGAAATGAGTCCCCAGAGCTGCAGGTCAGTTAAGTACTGACACTGCTGTTTTCACGGGCTGGATCTGAGCACTCGGGAGTGGGAGGGAGGGCCGCACCCTCAGCCCCAGTGACTGCAGCAAAGCCAGGGTTTGGGTCTGCAGCACACATGCTGTAATCCTTGCGCTTCTCAGCCCGCTCTTACGTTACACCTTTGGCAGAAGAAATGCAAGAAATCTCGCTGTACCATCATGTGTTCCTGGAGAAACTACCCCAAGGCAGCAGTTACCTCTGTGAACCTTTTTCCGTTTGTCCGGTGCAGCTGTGAAGTTTTCATATTCAGCGTACAGCAAGGATTTCTAGGACCCTGAGCTCAGTGGTGCCCTGCGCCGCAGCGGTCAGCAGCCTGTCTGTGGGGTGGGGGGCAGCCCTGGGTGCTTGCAAGGGGCCGCTGCGGCTGTGCCTGTCGCTGCTGCTGTCCCGTTCCTGTCAGAGCATGCAGCAGCGTGTCCCGGTCACCCCACCTTGAATAGCGTGAGGCTCCCTCCTGGTCTCTAGTACTTCAAAGCTAATTGATGGCTCTTCCATCTTTTTCCCTGCTCCACATGGTCATGTTTTTAATACTGTTACTCCTTCTGCCTCAGTAGGTTCCTGCTACCCTAAACTGCAGCTCTTTGTGTTCCTGATTCACTCCAGTCCATTCATCTCTTTTTGGTGGCAAAGTGCTGTGGGCTGCTGGATATTGGGCTCTTTGTTTGTACAGCCAGCACAACGCTGGTGACAAAGGGACAGCCTGTGCCCCAAGGAGCCCGCGTGCTGCGGGAAAGGCAGCGGAGAGCAATAGGAGTAACAGACGGGATGGCAGAGGTGAGGGTGGCAAGGGGCTGGGGTGCAGTGTGCTGGCCGCAGCGGGGGCACGTTTTGGGGTAGGGAGGGACGTGCTGAGGAAGCTGTTCCTGCCGAGTACAAACCCGCTTTGTTCCCAGGAGGTGAGTCGGACTGGATAAACAGAGCGGTCCCGTCAGCAGAAAGCCTTTCCCTGGCTGGATCCCCCGCTGGCACTCTCGATGGAAGTTGGCTGCGCCTCGCCAGTGGGGAGATTTTTCTCCTCCCTGTGTTAGACTCTCCTGATTTGACTTTCCAGGGCTCAGGTGGGCAGTGCGCGGCTGTAGGGAGAAATGGGGACCCCGGGGACCCCATGTGTTTGCTGTGGGTGGTGGTGTGTCTCTCACCCTGCTCTATCTGCTGGTACCTAGGCGGGACTGTCAAGCCATGCTGAGTACAGCATGGGTATCATCGGCTGGGTGGCACTTGGAGGGTGCCTGTTCACCGTGAGCGCTTTGGGAGGAGAGGAGGTTGTGTCCCATTGCGGGGAAGTTGTGTTCGAGCAGTAAGAGCAGGGACTCTCCTTGTGGTGTGGGAGAAAAGCAGCTTGTGTCGAGGGGGGCTGGTGGGGAGGATGCTGACATTCCGACACACCTGTAGTTGCAGTGGGACAGGAAGATGAAGGGAAGCGCTCACGGGTCTGAGGTGCAGATGTTGAGGAATAATCTTAGGGTTCCTGGTTGCCTTGGACGGATGCACCTTTCAGTTCCCCTCCGGAGGGATCTGGGAAGAGGGGAAGGAGCAGCTGAAGCTGCAGAATTGCTGCTGCCTCGGTTCAGCGAAGTGCCTTGATGGTGAGGCTGCTTGTTACAAAGCAAAGGTGATACAGAAGAGTGTCCCAGCTCAGCAGTTGCTTCCAGAGGAAGGAAGAATCTTGCTGGGTGTAGGACTTAGCCCTTGATGAGGATGTGTTTGCCTGCATTTAGGTCCCCTGCCAGGGAGGATTTCAGCTTTGGCTGCCAGAGTGGACAGGGTCTGCACCCTCATCTAAGCCTGGCTGCTGCCAAGAGCTGTGGTAAGGCCTCTCAGGGGATGGCTGAGCCTGCTACCTAGAAGGCAGAAGGGGCATTTCTGGCCAGGCCTGAGGATGCTCAGGCTGGGTCAGTCCAGGCAGAGGTGGGAAGAGTTTGCCAGTGGGGTGGGGTGAGCTTGCTTGAGAGGACTTTGTGCCTTTTCTTTCACTGGGCAAAAGTGTGATGCTGCTCTAGCACATGGTTCCTGTGACCCTGAGCGATGGCGTGGGAAGGGGAATGCCTGTGTGTGCAGTGGGACTGCGTGAGTGGTGCTGTCTGCCTGCCCCGCCCTGGCAGGCTCAGGGCCCTACACTGCTTGTCAGGGAAGCGCTGAGCTTCCTCCCCTCCTCTTGCTTCCTTCCTGACGGGAATTCACTTCCAATTTTCTTGCTGCGTCTCCCGCTGTTGCAGCAAAACATGTGTCTCCATAGAGATAGCCAGAGGGGCTAGACAAGGCAGGTTGGATCATGGGGGCTGCATTGCTGGAGACTGCTGGGTCCTGTGGAATGCTTCATGTGGCAAGGGGGTTTCAAGGAGTTCAGGATAGGACCCTCTCACACTGTTACTGCATCTCATGCTCAGGAAGGGTTTTACTTTCTGAGCTCATATGTGATAACTGCAGGTGTTTTTGGCTGCTAACAAATTTCCCACTGTGTCTCAGCCTTAGGTTCTGATCCACCTTCAGGCCCCACACAATGGAGGCTGGCTCTGTGGTACGAGCAGTCTTTGATTTTTGTCCCAGCGTCTCTGAAGAGCTGCCCCTCTTCGTGGGAGATGTCATCGAGGTGCTGGCTGTGGTGGATGAGTTCTGGCTCCTCGGCAAAAAGGAAGGTGTCACAGGTAAGAGCTGGAAATGCCTGCACCTGAATCTATAGACATGCCAGCT
The DNA here is from genome assembly GCA_009806455.1 of Tetrax tetrax. Classification (NCBI taxonomy): domain Eukaryota; kingdom Metazoa; phylum Chordata; class Aves; order Otidiformes; family Otididae; genus Tetrax; species Tetrax tetrax. The sequence goes on from WHYT01015805.1 coordinate 467,248, forward strand.
AAATGTCCACCCCATGAGCACACCTTCCTTTGTCCAGCACTGTGCAGGACCAGATTTGTTTTACTAAATCTTTCACTGGACTTTGCGTGGGACTGAGGGTACAAGTTCCCCACCACTGGTCTCCTGCCAGCTTTAAGTAAACTATTCAGATAGCTCATCTGTTGTTTTTTGAGAGAGATTAGTGGAGTGTCAGTTCTTGAGGAGGTGAGATCGTCACAATACTAGGTGCTTCATCCTCTGTGGTGGGACAGCCCATTTCCTGGCTAGTTTATGGGCTGACCCGCTGTGGCAGTGTAAGGGGAGAGAGGAAACAGATGCACTGAGAGTGGAAATGCATCCACATCCAAGTGACCTGGTCAGGTCAAGTCAGTGGGAGATGCAGCGACAGAGTCCATGTCTCCCTCTGAGCCCTCTGACTCAGCCCCACTTCCTCCTTTCTGCTTTAAAGCATTTTCCTGCACAAGCTGCTGTCAAAATCTGGGTGCCTGAAGTAGTGTGCAAGTCTCTTAAACTTTGAAGGGGTGTGAGAAACTTCTGAAGCAGCAGAATGCTCTTAGTGAAACACTTAGTCTTGTAGTCCTTTTTTAAGCAGCTCTTTCTCATCTTAGTACTGATCTTGAGAGCTCTTGGGGAGATGAAAACCAGGCCACTTCGGAGCGTAAGCCTGACTGACTCTGCCTTCAGCATGAAAGTGGGACTGGAGTTTCATCCCTGGCTGTGGAGATGGGGCTGCTATTACAGCAGCAGTCTGGGCTCTGCTAACAGCCACGAGTTGTCTCTTGGCTAAAACAAAGATGGAGAGGAGCAAAGGTGGAGAGGAGGACTTCTCTCCAGTGCTCCATGTGGCTGATAAATGGCATTGAATGGGCATGTGCCTGATCCTGCAGCTGCTGAAGTCACTGGGCACAAATTACTTCTGCTGAAATCACCAGGAGCTACTTCACCACAGTTTCGTCTCCCAGCATAACTGATGTGCTTGTTCTTAGAAGATGAAGCTGTTAAGGAATAATCAACAGATGTGTGTCATAGCTCAAAGATAAGGAAACACACTGAAGTCAAACCGAATGGTTTTTAATGACCTTTAACTCGAAACCCACTTGCATTCCTGCTTTCCCTTGGAACAGCTGTTGGAGTTTTCTGCCCAGTTTTCTAAGCTAAAGTTGTAGGGGATTAAAAAACGCTTTTGAATAGAAGTTGTGGAGGTGCTGCAGCCTACCGATAATAATACTGAGTACTCTGGGGAATAATTAAAGTATCTCCATTACTTCCTTTCTAACAGCATTAGTTTGTTTCCATGTACAGAGCAGGAAGCTAAGACGTGGAAGAAGAGGTAGAGTTGGTTAAAACTGTGAGGGAAGCCACTGAGGCTGGCAGCCTGTGGGCTGCTGGTTGCACCTCATGCTAATGACAGCAGATGCCAAACTGCCTAAACCCAGTGCAAAGTTCTGGGTGTCCAGGATATGGTGTCTCCAGATTTTATTGGAGAACGTGGATATCATATTGGGTCATCAAGTGAGTGCTGGAAGTGCTACTAGCCCGTACTCCACATATCTCCTTGTCACAAATTATAAAAGATAGGGATGACGTTTTTAGTGGCCTTTGCAGTGGGCTCTGCCAAATCCTGTGCCCCTGGGACTGAAATTAATAGCTGAGCGGTATCTCGTGATGGCAAACAAGTGTGTGCTGCCCTGTCTGGCTGTGGCCTGTTCAGAACAGCTGGGCATCCAGCTATGGGTGCCATGGTGAAATAGGGGCACAGAGGTGATGAACTGGGGAGGGTCCCTGGAGCCTGAGCAGCACGGAAGCTGTGACAGAGCCTGTGGCTCACAGATGTGGCTATCCCAAATGTGGTGGCCTGACTTCTGCTCTGGGGCTGCAGAGCAAAGCCTTACAGAGTGAGGAGCACCAGGTGGATGTGCCCAGTCACAAGACACTGGTCTCGTGGTCCAGCACTACTGGATCTCAGTCCTTATCATGGCTCTGAATTGGGAAGAAAGCAATGAAAGCAGAGAACACCTAGTGTGTCTGTCCCAGACAGACACCATGCTGATGGCACAGTCCCAGTAATGAACACAGTCTGTTGGTTGCCTGGAGTGGGCTGAGAGCACAAAGCTTTTTGTTCTGTATTAGCTCTTAAGCATTTAAAACCTCAGGAATTCCTGACTCCCAAACTCATTTCCACCATGCTATTGAAGCATCCTGGATAGCTGGTTATTTTCCTTTAGCAAGAGATTAATAGATCAAAAAATCTAGAAAGAGGGTGGAGGGAATGGTGGTGGTGGGCTTCAGGAAAGACTCATTACTGACAACTGCTTCTCATTGTAGGGCAGTTTCCTAGCAGCTTTGTGGAACCTGTGGATATTCCCTCTTTGAAGCAGGGAGAAAAACTGTTTGTTTGTACCAGTGACTTCACATCTCAAGAGCCAGGGAGCTTGTCATTGCAGAGAGGTAATTTCCATTCCTTCCCTTTGCTTTGCATCTTATAACCCTCACCTGTCCTTCCAGAAGTATGAACCTAGTCACAGCAGCCTGCCTAGAGTGGCAGGAGAGACAGGGAATTTCCTAATAAATGGCATGGGTCATGTCACATCCACCATGGACCTTTATGCTCCTCCCACCTTAATACTGGTTTCTCATGATCTGTCATTACTCTTGAAACACCAAATGTTGGAGTTGTGTGATCATAGTAGACTTACAGCTGCATTTTAATTGCCCTCCAGTTCCCAAATTTTAGACTTGCGTTTGGGGGAGAAATCAAAGCTTTGGTGCACTTTCATGGCTTAGCAGCCAGAAAGTAATGGAGTCAAAACTGTGTATCTTAGATATGTGCGTGCAAGGGATGCCGATGCTTCGTGCCTTACCTCCACTCTGTGCTATTGTGCAGCCCCAACAGGCACTGTGCTCTGTGCAGAATGCCAGACCTTACCCACAGCCAGGAAGGGCGTGATGAGACAGGAATAAGTGGTGAGAAGCAATAATGAGGGGAGTTTTGAACTTGTGTGTCTCATTCCCTGCAGGAGATCTGGTGATCCTAGGTGGGTCCCTGGCCTCCAGCTGGCTCCAGGGCCGAAGCAGCTGGGGTTCCAAGGGCTTTTTCCCCTCATCATGTGTGCGGGAGCTGTGCCTTTCAGTTCGGAGCCGTCAGCTGTCCCAGAGTTCCCTCCTCGAGGTGCCTGCCTACTCACTGGGCCAAGCCCGGGCCCTGATGGACCTGTCTGCTCAGCTGGAGGAGGAACTGGACTTCAGGGAAGGGGATGTGATCAACATTGTTGGTGTCCCAGAGCCTGGCTGGTTCGAGGGGGAGCTCAGAGGCCACAGGGGCATCTTCCCAGAGGGTTTTGTGGAACTACTTACTCCTCTTCGAGCATCAGGAGTCTCAGAGGATCCAGAGCCCCCAGGGACTTGTGATGCCAATGGGACAGTGGAGTTGCCCCCCAAGGAGGAGGAGGAGCCAGGGAGCACCTATGGTGTTGCCCTTTATCAGTTCCAAGCCCTGGAGTCCAAGGAACTGGATTTTGATGTAGGTGACAAGATTCGGATTGTAGGCATTCTGGAGGATGGATGGCTGGAGGGGGAGCTGAGGGGGAAACGTGGCATCTTTCCACACAGATTTGTGAGGCTGGAAGCCTCTGAGCCTTGCAGGGAAAAGACGGGTTCTGAGGATCCCCAGGGTGGAGGCATCCATCAAGACCCAGAAAGCACCTGCTCTGAAGCTCTTCCTTTGCCAGGGAAGGATGACAGGAAAAAGGAGGATGGCTCGGCTGCACACCCTGAGCCTAACACTGTTTTGTCTCACACAGCAGGGAGGTCAGAGAGTCTTCTTGACACTGACTTGAGACAGCATCAGTCCTTTCCCAGCACAGCACACCAAGAGCCATGTCCTGAAGGCACAGTGGACTCCCTCCCCTTTGACCACACGAATTCGATCAATGGCCTTCTGCCCTCTCCTCAGCTCCCTCCCAAAAAGAGCAATAGGCCTGGCCAGGCGGGTGAGTTGGAGCCTGGGGGGACCGTTTCAGCCTCCCCAGGAAACACAGAAACTAATGCCTTGCCTGAGCAAGATGGAGACAGTCCCACTGTGCCCCTGCAGGCTCCCTGCTCCCGCCCAGAACCTTGGAGGAGCCAGGCGATACCTTCTCCTAATAGCTGGGCAGCATCTGAGCCCCAGGAGAGCCAGAGCAGCACCCAGGACCTGGATGGTTGGGTGGATGGTCAACAGGAAAAGTCCAAACCTTGTTCCTCCAGCTTGGGAGGTGCCCAAGTGGGCCTGGACACATGGGCTGGGAGCTGGGGAGAATGCTGCCCACTTGCAGTGCAGGGGGACGGCTGCACGGACCTTGACTCCAAACTGACAGAGCAGCTGGCACAGTTTGAGAAGAGTCTGTCGAGTACCGGCGCTGAGCAGGACAAGGTCTCCCGACACTTCTCTATCTTGGACTACAGCTCTGAAAAGGACATTGTCCGTGGGTCTCCTGAGTGTGCCCCGCGCGCCAGGCAGCCAGAGAGGAGGAAGGCACTGAGGCCACCCCCTCCTCGGCCCAGCAGCCTTGCAACCACGCCTGTGCACACGCTGAGCGGCCAGGTGCCCAAAGGCAGGTCTCTGTCCTTTTCAGTGAAGCCCTCCCGGCCTGCACCCCGGCCTCCATCAAGCAACCAGCGGAAAAACATGGCCCCTCCGCAGCTTCAGCCCAGCGCCCAGGAGCAGCGGGCAGAGGAGGGATGTGAGGACTTGACACGGGCAGGATCAGCTTCCCCCCGTTCCATTCTGCTGACGAGGATTGGAGAGGTTGAGCGAGACCTGGAGGCGTACGGCAAGACCCGCGCTGAGCTACGCCTGATGCTGGAGGAGCAGCAGGATGAGCTGGTGAGAGCGGAGGCCCTGGAAAACCTTGATTTTTGTGACTCCAACATCGAGAGCCTCAGCATGGAGCTGCAGGAGCTGAGAGGTGAGTCTGCAGTGGCATGGGATGAGGGTGCTTCAGGGCCACCGCTGGCCCTTGCTGTGTACAGGCGCTGTTGGAGCCAGTCTTTATTTCCTTCTTTAATTCCTGATTTTGGTCATTTTGTAAGCCTTGTTGCAGTACAAATCATCATGATTTTGCCTCAGGGAACCACAGTGTCATTCTCTGGACATCCCTCAGCCCTGGCTTTCCCCACTCCCTTTTACTTCCAGCTCTCCCGTTGTACATCCAGAGCCCTCATCTGATCCATTCCCAGAGCATCCTTGCTCTCAAGGAAAAACACTGCTGCTGCAGGTTCAACCTCCCTGCCTCACCCTCTCTTAGCTGTAGGGTGCAGCAGCTTCAGAGTGGCTTTGCTGGTGGTCCTGCTGTTGAGATTTGGGTTGATGTCTGTGGCGCGACTGCGCTCAGCCTGTCAAGGCACTGGGTTTCCTGCGGTTTCTGCCCTGGTAGTGATACAGACCTTTGGGGACTTGTCACTCATATCAGAGGAGATGCACAGAAGGGTACTGATCCTGGCCTGGGAGTGGGGAGGCTTAGTGGGCAAAAAGTAAAGCTTGCCCCTGTGCTCCTGCCATCCATGGAGTCCACAGTTTCAGGACAAGAAAATGCTGTCGGTAATAGCAAAAAAGAGCTTTAAATTGCAGCATGTCTGTAGCCAAAAAAAAATTACTTTTGTCCTTGCAGCAGAAGAATTACTCAGGGAGGAGAAATTTACTCTGTTTTTACCAGCACAATTGGGCTTTGAAACCCAAAGATGCCATATAAAGTTGTAATTACATTATACTTTACATTACAGTAGATGAAGTAGAAAGACAGGACCACGTACCTCTCCCACAGTCCCTTCCCCAGCTTCTCCCAGGAGCTCTGACACTGCAGTTCTGTTACTGAAACCCACGATGTGCAGGAAATGTGGGCACCGCACGCGGGAGGTGGAGTGAAATGCCAACTCCTGCCTGGGGATTACTCACTCTGACTTCGTTGTCTCCATCCTCCCACTGTTTAATCAGCACTGGGGAGCGCAGGCGCTTTGCTGCAGGATTGCATCTGATGCAGAGCACGTGGGAATGAAGGATGATATGGGTGCACCAGGGAAACAGGGTGACAAACAGCCTCCACGTCAGTGGCGAGAGGGATGCTTGGAAGGAGGCTTAGAGGATTTGAGGCTGGATGAAATAACTTTAAGGTAGGAAGAAGAAAACCTAGGCTGGATCTCAAGGGAAATTTTCTGATGGGATGGATCTTGCTGGAAAAGGTCTCCTGCTGTACCAGTAGCTCCTGACAGAGGACAGGTCCTGCTGAACCTGTGCCCTGGTGGTTAGTGGAACAGGAAGTTTCAGACAGGAACTAACACTGTGCTGAGATATCCTACCTGTCAAGTTATCCTCTTAGTAGTCCCAGGTGATTTTTCACCACTTCAAGAGACCTGAGGATTTTTAGTAGCCTCTGTGGTCCTATGATAAAAGATGTGCCCTACCCAAGCTCTGTCACATCCCTCCTGCCACATCTAAGTGCGGCCAGAGAGCGTGTCTCAGGCTTGCAAGCCCAGCCTTAGTGCAGTGGGCCAGATCAGTAATGCAGTGTTGCACTGGCTCAGCAAAACATGTTTGCACCATGCCTCAGGCGTGGTGGCCTCTGCCTTGCTGCTGTTAGGGGAACATGGAGGCATGCTGGATGGAGAAAAGCTTTCCCTAAGCATTGACCAGCAAAAATGTAGGGCTGGCATAGTCTTGGCAGAACCCAGCCCCTTGATATGTGCTTTGGGGAGCCAAAGGAAGAGCAGAAAGTATGTGATTTTCTAAAACACACGTTTAAAATCTGCAGGTTGCTTCTTTGGTATGTCTTGTGTGCACACTGGGGGTTTCGCTGGTCACCAAGCTTGGACAGGATTAGTGCTAGCCCTCCTGCAGTTGGAGTAGGAGGGTCCGTTGGTTTTATTTTTGTCTTCTACCACCTGGGAACATTGGCTGTGCATACCTGACAAGTGGTGTAAGAACCTGAGACGTGGATGACATCCATGGACTCCTCCGCTTTTTGTCTAGGGTGTGCTGTCGTCATCTCTTGGTTTCTTATAGGAAGTCCTGCATTTGGCATGGAAAACTGGGAATATGTTGCACTCTGAAGCTAGAGAGTTAATGGAATGCATGTTTCTATAGCCTCCTGGAAACCTATATTGTATGTTGGCACTGTAACCCTGATAGCCACTTCAAGCCTGTTCCTGTCAGCAGATAGAACAGCCGTTCGCCCTGGAGCAAGGAACCAGGCAGCTGTGGCTGCATGGCACTGCGTAGGCACTGCTCGGCGATGCTCTGTCACGCAGGGAGCTGCTCCTCTCCTGCTCTTCCCAGGACCTGTGGGTGAGGGCTGGGAAAAGAGTGGGCTCAGCGTCAGATGTGAGCCGGGGGCAGTGTGAAGGCCTCAGTTTCCCACATGAGTTGTGGAGCAGAGCTCAGCCTCTGCTAGACCACGTCGTTTTGCCGCCGTGCCAGCGGGAGCATGAAGGCAGTGGAAGGAGATCTGGCATCCTGTCGCTGCTTTGTGGCTTCCTGCGGTCTCACACATTGTCTGTTTCCTTTCCCTGAGGATGTTGGTCTTGGGGCAGGGCCTCTGCATGCTCCAGTGCGCTCCTTTTCCCTGCCTCTGAGCCGTCTGCAGAGAGGCTTTGGCAAAGCCGTGGAGCCGGTTTGGGCGGTGAGAGCCTGCCCAGCCCTGGCCTCCCTCCTCATGGCTGGTTACTGATTACTTGGGGCAGCAGGTGGAGGAGGCCGGGGCTGGCAGTGATTGGGCCTGCGCCTCTTCGTACCCTTGCTGGCTGGTTTCAGGAAGCAGAGCCTGTGTTTCACTTGGGACAGGGGCGCTGGAGCAGAGCGGAGAAGCGGCGTCAGCCCAGGCTTGGGCTCGGGGAGCAAGTAGCAAAGGGAGTGAGCACCTGTGCTGCACCTCAGCAGGACTATGTGCACTTATCCCAGGACGAAACACGGTGTGGAAGATTCGAGGCAGGAGCCGCAGCTCCTTGGCTGGGAATATGAGGACTGTTGTGCCGTGCGGAGAGAGGACGTGGCTGGGGCGGCCGTGCTGCGTGGTGAGGCTCAATGCAGGGACAGGCCCGGGGCGAGGAGGCAGTACCCAGGCTGCCAGGGAGCAGACCGTGGCTGGGACGGTTACAGGAGAGAGAAAGGCGTCTCTGTGGACCGATGGAGCATGAATGGAGACTGTGAAGGCTTTTGGAAGGAAAATATCCAGTACATGGAGTGCAAGAGAGCAGATGGTGCTTGGGAAGGCAAAAGCCAGGATACAGAGGGTAGAAACTGCAGGGTGTATGAGAGGGAGGGTGTTCAATACAGAGACTGCAGTTCTGAGATAAGAGAAGGGCGATACAGAGAGGACAGAGTACCTGGGCAGTATCGGCAGGGGGGAAGGCAGTATAGAGAGGATAGAGGCCTAGGAGACTCTAGGGATAGGGGAAGGTGGTATCAGGAGGACAGAGATCCTGGGGACTACAGTGAAGATGAAAGACATCGGAAAAGGGAAAGGTGGTGTCGGCGGAAGAGTGACTCTGGGGAGTATAGGGAAAGGAGAAAGCAGTATAGAGAGGATGAAGGCAATCAAGTATATAGGGAAGGGGAGAAGTGGTATAGAGAAGATGGAGGTTCTGTGGCATATAGACAGCAGGAAAGGCAGTATATAGGTGTCGGGGACCAAGGAGACACTGAGCGGCACAGGCAGCCCAAAGGCCATGTCATGGACCACGGCAGTCTGGACAGAGGTTGTGAAGCTCCTGCATTTGCAGTCTGTTCCTCAAGAGACAGCACTGTGAGCCTGGGTTCAGGCACCTGCTACACACAGTCCGAGATGCAGGATGTGGACTACAACAGCGGTGAGGAGCAGGAAGGAGCAGCCCCAGGGCCCGGGATGCCAGCCTGGAGCAGTGGCAGAGCAGAGCACTCAAGGGTACGCATGGGCCGGCCAGACTGGAGCCAGATCTGGGAGCAGGAGGCCAAGGAAGCAAACAGTGTGGGCTCTGTGCTGCAGCGAAACAGCTTTTACAGACGGACGGCTCCCAGCACTCTGCGGCACTCGGAGTTTGTGCAGACCAGGAAGGAGAAGCGAGGTATGTGGGGAAATGCTGGGCAGTTGCCTTGCTTGTGCCTTCATTCTGCGCTGGCACTGGGGCAGTGCCAGAACTCTGGCACAGACAACTGTAGCTGGGCTCTCGTGGGAAACCCTGGGGCTTGCTGAAATGGGCGTCATCATCATTACTCCTCTGTACAGTCACCTACGTGTCATGCCAGGGCTCTTGCCCCCATTTTGCAGAGGCCCAGGACAGGAGTGGAGCCCAGGCAGCACAGACATATGGCTCACTGCTGTCCTTTCGATCGCTCCTCCATCTGTGCCCTGAGTGGTTTGGGTACACCCTAAAACCTGTGGCCCTGATTTATCTGCTCCCTCAGGGCCCCTAGAAGGTTCCTTATAGGAGGAAAGGGTGAGGTGCTGGGGTTATTCCCACTGCCTGCTTTACTTTTACAATCTATCGTGAACGGATTCTGTGTGTAGGAACTCCTGACCCCGCGGAGGGCGAGTATGGCTAGTCTTCACAGGCAGCACAAAGGAGGAAATAGGGGAAGTTGTTGTAGCACTTGGACACACGCAGAGGGCGAGTACTTGTAGTTGCGTGATTACACAGGGGCGGGACACCAGGATCTCTACGCACTGAGGGGCTGTGGCAGATGGGAATAGTACATCCTGCATTGCCAGCCCCTCAGGACTGCAGTGGTCCCTTGCCCATGCTACAGGAGCTGTGAGCCGTCCGTGGGTCTCCAGTTCCGTCACCAGCACCCTGGAACTGGAGAGATACCAAGGCTGGAGCACTCAGGCTGTCTTGACCTGGGCAGAATCGTCGCATTGGCACCGTGGCTGGGACAGAGCTGGCTGCAGACAGCTTTGTGGGGCTTGGTTCATTGCAAGGTGTTAGGGAAGGGGCAGCAAGGTGGTAGGGGCTGGGCAGAGGGAGTGACAAAGCACTTCTTGGTGGACTGGCCTCTCCATTGAGCAGTCACGTGCCTGAAAACCTGTTGGCTTCTGCAGCCTGTCTGCCAGAGTTTGTCTTGGGCACGTGTGTGAACTCTCCATGAAGGGTGGTTGAAACACAGAGGAAAACAGCACTGCGGTGCAGCGGCCAAAGAGGCGGCAGAGCGGGAGGCTGTTGCTGCTTGTTGGCTTAAACAGCATGAGATTTGTCCTCTGGAGGTATTTGATTAAGCAGGCTCTGTCAGCTGCATTTCTGTGCTCTCAGCCACCCTGGTAGGGTGGGACTTTGCTCAGCTGTGTCCCCAGGGCGAGGGAAGGGAGAGGTTTTGCAGGGCCAGGACGTCCAAAGGGCAGCAGGGAAGCGAGGAGGAGCCAGGAGCAGAGCAGGGAGGAAGATGGCGCACAAGGCCTTAGGAGGCTGGAGCGGTGCTGGCCTGGCTGGCTTTTGCAAGAGCTGAGGGGACAAACTGCGATGCTGGGCAAGAGCCTTCACTCCTCTGATGTTAAATGAGACACTGCGTACACCCACACTTGTGCTGGGAGGGGGTGTTGGATTTTTGCCCTGCTGTGGCAGGCTCAGGGGCAGAGAGCAGCTGCAGGAGGTGTGGGGCAAGATGCCCTCACCATCAGGGCCATGTCCCACAGCAGGAAAGGGAGGAGGAAGGCTCCAGGCATTTTCTAACACTGTCTGTCCGGTGGCATGTTTCTGGCTGCAGTTCCTTATTAAGTTCCTTCTCCCGCCCTGCTGGGGCACAGTGCTGCACCAGCAACATCCCTCCTTGGCAGATAGGCTTTGCTGCCGTAGCTGCCTCAATGTAGGACCTTGCTAGCACCAGCACCTCTTTGCTGCCTCATTGTAAGACCTCACCAACACCTGGGAGCTTCTCCAAAAGCCCTCCCATTGCACTTGGTGTCAGACACCCTCCTGTCCAGCTGATAGCAAGAAGTCTGCTCCATTTTGTGTGGTCCAGGCACCTTTTCTAACACTGCCTGCTACTCTCACAGGTGCTTCCTCTTCTCCACAGAGTAACAGAATTTAGGACTTGAAAGCCCCACTGGCAACGACATGGCCTGATCGGTTTTTGTAGGTGGGGTGATTACACTCCTTAGAGATTTCTCTGCAGTGCAACCTGGTGACAGCTACTTGGTTAGAGCATCTCTGCTGGGATGAGACTCAGATGTGTCTGCCTGCCACGTCAACAGATGGAGAACCCTCCTATCATAGCTTTGCTGCTTAGTCAGTGTCACTCTTACATGTTTTGCAGGCTGATGTGTTGCCTTTCAGCTCTAAATACCAACCTTTTTCTACTAAAATAGAACTTTTTAGCTGATGGTATTTTCTTCTCAGGCAGGTACTGTAATTAAGTAATTTTCAGTATTCAGTCCTTTATAGTGAACAGTCTTAAAATACTCCTGGCAGAGACTGACAGGAAGACCTTTCAGTGTTTTTTTTTCTTGATCGTCACTCATTTTTAACTTCATACTCTTTTAAAATAGCGGACTTCAGAGCTGTGTGAGGCGTTCTGGGTGGTGTCAGCTTGCACAGAGGTATACCTTGCTGCACTCCTGTGCCCTTCTCTGAGGACCCCAGTGTGCCTCTGCTTGGGGAACTCCTGGTGAGTTTTGGCCAACCCAAGCAAAAGTATTACTCCCCAGAATACAGTCCTGCCTGTGGCTGCATTTCTTGTCCTCATTAATACATTAATGCATTTGTCTACATTAAACCTGCTTGGTTTGAATAACTCCATCTTATTCTGAATACCTTGGGTCACTCAATGTTGAATCAATGTTCAGTTCTCTACATGACAGCAGTGATTTTCCATTCACTTTAAAAATATTATGTAGGATCAACTCTAAATACAATCCGTGGAGAGTCTGATTAGGAATGCCCTCTTTTCTGGATATTCTCCACTGGCAATGGGTTTTTGAGGTGCCAGTTAGCAAGGTCTTATTTCTGCTTTTTAGATGGAAAGAAACAGAATGTTTATTGTATAATTCTGCCTTTTCACCAAACATCCCAAGAATTTTACTATCTCTGTTTACTTGTGGGATTGCATGATTGAAAGAGTTTATTTTGATCTTGGTGGAAATAGAAGTCTATTATAAAATATAATTTTATTTCCTTATTTGAAAAATGAAAACTCAATTCTTGATTCTACCATCCATAGATTTTTATTGATACCTTTCTTTTCTCATTTTTCTGTACTTCAGAGTTCCTGGTGTGTCTATGGTCAATTATCTCATCTTCTGTACTTACTCATTTCTTTACATTTGCTGCCTTTATTGAGGTACAGACCCAGAACAGATTTTTCATCAATATTGTTCTCTTTCTTGCTCACATTACCATGTTTTTTTGATTATCTATTTAAAACATCCTTTTAAAGAACTTCCAGTTTTCATTCTTTTTTTTCATCAGTGTTTTTGCTCACAGTCACTTTTATTGATGCTCTGCCTCAGCTTTGGAAGGTTAACTCTTTCCAGACCATCATATTACTTCACTTTTTTTTCTTTCACAGCTTGGGGCCATCCCCTTTTCATGCTGAATGTGGTGGGGCTGTGTTGGGATGATGGTTGTGGTCTTACCTGGCATAGAGATGTCCCTACCAAGCCGGCTCTGCATGAGACATCTTTGAGACATCAGGCCACTCCACTGGTGCTGGAGAAGTGTCCTCAGTCTGTTCCCATTCAGCTGATTTTTATGGTTTGTCTGGATTTATCTCCTGCTCCTTGGTCTCAGGACTCCACCTGAGAAGCCTGAGAAGGCTGAATTCACTTCTGTGGGCTGAAGTCCTTATTTGCCATGGCACCTCTCGCTGCACCCCCTGCTTTCTCCTAAGGAGCAGTACGCTGCTGAATATATCCAGTCTGTTGCTTTTGGAGCAGTGGATATATTCTGTTACAGGCTTATTACCAATGTCCAGAGTGAGAGTTTTCACCCTGGCCAGATCCTGCTCCTGGCAGCAAGTTTAGCCTTTCACTCAGATTAATTATTCCCTGCCCTAGTTTCATCCCCTCTCCTCTCATGGTAGGCAGTGGCTCCTCCCCTCCTGGCGTCCACATACTTCAAATATTTGCAGCTGGTTTGTTTTGTCCTGAGTCACTGCTCGACTCTGCTGAGCTGTGAGCCTTGGGCTGGGCTCTCCTCGCGGGTGGGCGCAGCTCCCGTCGGAGGTTTATGCTTGTGGAGTCTGTGCGCGGGGTTGTCCTCAGCACCGGTGGGCAGCACATCCCTCTTCAGATTGTGTTAGCGCCCTGCGAGGCTGCGCCGTGCCACGGGGGATGCTGGCAGGTGAGCCCCGTCGAGGAGGAGTTGGGGGGCAATGCAGCCCTTTCAGTGAGCACCCCAGCCTGCCTGTGATGGGCACGCATCCTGTTGCATCTGATCTTCATGGGCCAACTCTGCTTCCAGAGTGGGTCAGGGAGAAAACCTCTGATTGCGTGTGTGCTCCCGCTAGGAAGTTGGGTAATAAGAATTAGAAGTTTTTGTTAATTGGAAGAAAGTAGGTGACAGTGGCATTTCTGGGACAAGCAGGATGAGCCATGTGATTGCAATAGTGAATCACGGCCTCCACGGGAAGGGCAGAGGTGAAAGTGTGCTCCATCTTGACACCTCGCTGCCAGGGGTTGGGTTATAAGTTCTCCCATGCATCAGCAGGCAAACTAGCAAAGCTCAAAAGCAGGAGCTCCTGGGAGGCTGTTGCAAACCATCAGACCAATCCAGAGAGCAAAGGACTTGTCGGAAATTTGCCAAAGGGGAGAGAGGAAACAACGTTGTTACAGTCCTTAATTTGGAGAGGCAGATTGCAGAGCTCACGCATAAGAGAACAAAATTTGAGTCTCCGAAAATTGTGAGTGAGAACATTGGGTTTGGAAATGTATTTCTGAATGCCCATTTGGCATCTGTGTCACGGGTAAACACGAATTTGTCACTGGATTGGAATTTGGTGGCTTCATTAGAAATGCCAGTTGCATTCCTGCAGGCTAGCGGAGACAGTCCAGCAGTGGTGTACATATTAGTGCCCCCAAAGTTGATGGGCACAATGGCTCAGATTGAAAGGTAACATTTAAATAGAAAATATGTGAAGTAAAATGGAGATCTGTTTAAAAAGCATTTATTAAATGACCAAAACCCACAGCTATGAAATGAGCGAGTTTAGTTAAATGTTTAATAAGCCTCATTTAGGGAAAGCTGCTATTAGATATACAAGAATGTGTGCCAAACAGGAGAAACGAAATTGATGGCAATTGACAGAGATGGTATGAAATACAAAAAGTGAGAGTTTTTAAATGCCTCAGAAACAAATCCTAAGTGTTATACACATCAGTCAGGTAAAAGAGCCAAATATTTAAAATATTTCAATGTTTTGAACTGCGATTGTTTGGAAAGAGGCAGGACAACTCTTGAGTTCATTGCTGAATGAGGATGCCAGACTAGTGATAAACAGCAAGAGTCCTAAGAGACGTGGCTGCAGTGTAGCCTTGTTTTTAAATTAATTTTGAAATATTCAGAAAGAGCAAAAAGGCCAGAGGAGAATTAATTTCCGTAAGTTTTCAAAATAATGCAAACGCTGGTACAGCATAAGTGGGTAGCACTGGTGGCCAGCGTTGTGCCAGGTCAGGCAAGCTGAGCTGGTGACTGCTGTGGACTTAAAACTTGTGCAGGGAAGGTTTTAATTTCCATTACGCAGGCGGGGGTTTGAGACTTAAAGAGGAAGGGTGTCATGGAGCTGGCAATCTCACGAGTGTCAGTCGAAGCCTCGCCGCAGGGTGCTCTCTGAAAGGCCTGACCTAGATTTACTTGCCTGGGGTTTGCTCAGCAGAGCGTGGGGAGCTGCTGCATTCGCTGATGGCACTGGGCATCCTCAGCTCCGATTTGGTGAGCTGGAGCCAGGCACACCATGTGGGTGCAGTTTGGCTGTGGCTAAATCTGGGAGCACAGCAGGGTTGTCTGCTGGTACAGTAAACTCCTGAGATGTCCTGCACAAAGCTTCATCTGGTGGCATATATAATCCTTTCCATTTGTCTTCCCAAAAGCTGCTGCCTGGGTCATTTCTGGCTGTATTTCTAGCTCATCTTCATTTTCAGGATTCTTCCCAGGTCACCCCATACTGCGGTATCAGCTCACACACCCACCTCCTCGCCTGGGTTTCACACACCTGTTTGCATTTCAGATTTAGCACCTTCCTGCTTCTTCCAGGTTGCCTTCCCACTTGAGCTTGTTCTCCTGCAAAACAAATGCCATTCCTTAAAAATATATATATATCCTTATTTAAAATAACAACTTAACTCTTTGAGCTGCAGGGACCTGCTGACTGTATTATCTTGGTGTTTCTTTGTCCCTCCTGAACGTTTTTCTGTCTCGTGTCCAGTTCAGGCTCCAAGCGCTATGCCTCAGGCAGGATGTCCCTGTTGGGTGTTCGTAGAGGACCTTGCACACCAGGGCCTGGTCTTCTACTGAGGCTTTGCAGATGCTGTGGAAATGCAAACAGCAAATGTTAAAACAAGTGGCTGCTCTCAGGCCCTCCTTGCAGGCTCCTGCTGCGTTTGAGTTAATAAAGTTCATCATTGGAGACTTACCTGGTGGGGAGCTAAGACAGCCATTGACTTAGCTGAAACCAGCCTTTTCCCATGTGCAGAGTGGGTGTGATGGGGGTATTTTTAAGGACACTTGCTAGTTGGAGTCAGTGAAGCCTGCTCTTCCCAATAGTTGCTTACTAAATGTAGTGCTGGTTGTGCCACTAAGTCCTCCTCCACAGAGCTGGCCCTTTTGCCTCCCTCAGGCTCAATTTCAAGGCAAGGCCGCAGACATCTGCTTAGAGAGACAAGTATCTTCCCTCTGGTGTCGAGGGTGTCTTCCGAGCAGGATTTTAGCTGGGTTTCCCATTTGCTGTGGTTGAGGGGGTGTCAGGGACTGATTTTGGAGTTGCTCTGTGCAAGAGGCACAGCGGTTCCTCATCAGCCCAGGTAGCTCCGAGAAGGTGCTGTTTGCTGCTGCTGGTTTGTGTTTGTCGCTGCCGCTCTGCAACTGGAAGGGCTGGAAGCGGTGGCACGATTTCAGCTAGTTATGGGCTGAGTTGGTGTCTCATCTCAGACGTGTTTCTTCTCTATCCTGGGCCATTTCATTGCAAAAACCACAGCCTGGCAGAGCGGTGGGCAGGATGTCTGGGCTGAGGCAGCAATTTCCCATCCCATTTCCATTTCATGCTGCCGCTGGGTACTGCTGTCCCTTGGCAGGGCAAGGCTGGGGGCTGCCTGCAGGCAGGCAAGGCCTGGCCTGCGCCTCGGCAGAAGCGGCTGGGAGCATGGGGGTCCCATGGGGCTGGGTATGGTGGGTGGTGGGGTACCAGGATACGTCCCAAACCCTGCTGAGTGTCCCTGGGAGTCTCCCAGGCTCAGCTGCTGTTGCCTGAGGCTGTAACTAGAGAGGCCACGGAGGTGGAGATCTGGAAGTCCCTGCCCTGCAAAAATATTTTTACAAATGTCTTAGATGAGACAAGCCCACAACATTTAATAAAATCCCATTGAGAGAGAGCAGCTGGGGATCCGTGGGAGACGGCTGGAGTGGACGGGCATTTGTCAACTCAGCAACTGGCCTTAAATCAGGTACCTGAGGCAGGCTGGGGTGCTGCAAGGGGGGGGCATGGGCCTCAGTTCCGTAAAAGAGCCATAAAATGGGGGAGATCTGAGTGCTTCTGGGTCGGACCCTGTCTCAGGGAGGTGCTGGGGATACTGTTGCTGTGATTTTGGCCAGGGGGCACAAGCTTTTGAAAGCAAGCAGGTGGAGTAGAAAGTGCCTGGGGCCCAGGAATCTGCTAGGGGATAAAATGTCTCAATGAAAACTGGAGGGGGCTGGGCCAGCCTGGGAGCCGCAGGTGGGACAGAAAACCAGGAGGAAAACTCGCTGCCGGGGTCCTGGGACAGGGAAGAGGAGGGTGGCCAGCAGCCGCACAGCCCCGCAGCCCGGACAGCCGCGCTGCCTGTGCCCCAGCACCCTGCCGGGGTCGGGCCGGGAGCCTGCTGCGGGCAGCACGGTGGCCCGGGCACAAAGCAGGTCCCGGGGCTGTGCAGGGGGTCTCCGCGCTCCGGGGCCCCCCGCCACGGCAGGGGGGCCGCTCATGGGGGGCATGCAGCCACCCCGGCCCCCGCCCAGCCAGGCCTCGGGGGCCCCGCCCCGGCCGACGCCTTCCCGGCCTTCCAGGCCCGGTGCTGCGCCGCTCGCCGGCGTCCAGCTCCAGGCTTTGCCGCCGGCAGCCCCATTGTGGGTGCCCGAGGCCGTTTCGGCCATTCAGATGGAAATGGCCCGGGGCTGGAGAATGGAGACCCTGTTCCCGGTCTGAGGGGAGGGGGCGGCCGCCATTGCCGGGCCGGGAAGAGGGCGAGGAGGGGAGCGGGGCTGCTCTCTCTGCCTGCTCGGCCCCCGGGAGTTTCCAGGGACGGTGGAGTTGGAGAGCGGGGGTAGGAGAGGGGTCTGGACCCGGCCGGCACTGGGAGACGAGTCTGGAGCAGGTTTGTGCCGCCCCGATGCTCGGGCATTGCGGCGTTACTGGTGCTACCAGGGCAGGCTGGGAGCAAACGGGGGCTCCCTGCTGCCCCGCACCGGGGAGAGCCGGGGATGGGCTCTCCAGAGCCGTCCTTGCGTGTTCCATCTTGCTCCCTAACATTCGTGTTTGGCAGTTCTACGGGTTGCGTGTGGAACCGTTCGGGTGTTACTTGTCTCCTGTCCTTGCATCCTCGCTGGAGAATGCTGATCTTCCTTGTCTGTCTTGCAGAGATGACTCTCCTGTCCTCCCAGACGCCATCCCTGGAGACCTCCTTGGCTGCCACGGAGAGCCCAGAGCAAAGGATGCTGGAGAAGAGGTCCAAGGTTATTGAGGAACTGCTCCAGACAGAGCGGGACTATATCAGAGACATGGAGATGTGCGTGGAGAGGATCATGGTGCCCCTGCAGCAGGCACAGGTAGGAGTGTGGGGTGGCTACGATACAGCACTGGTGGCATAGGCTGAGGTTACTGAGTCCATGTTGTTCTTGGAGGTGGTGAAGCAGCAGCACGGGAACCCACAGAGGAAATTTAGCTATGGTGAGGGGAGCAGGATGCTGCTCACTGCACTCACAGAAATAGCTGATTTGTTTTGGAATCCTGCTGAGCTCTTGCCGTTGCTGAGAGCAAGAAACCTGGCAGCAAATATCACAGATTTATTTTCTGGGGCACTAAATGTTCCTCTTCATTTGGTTTGTAGGTTAAATTCATTGTCAGAAGAAAGAAAGTATGGGGTCTTGGCGTGGGGACAGTTTGTGGGAGGAAAGGGAGCATAATAGATGAACAGAGGCAAGGATGAAATTGCTGGGAAAGAGGAAGACACTGTGGTAGGATGCATAAGAAGTGAGAGTTTCAGTGCACCGGGGGACGAGGGAGTCAGTACAGAAGTTACTGTGATGGCAGAAGGTCACAGCAGGTGGCTGCTGTGAAGCTGAGGACTGATGAGTTGCAGGAGGCCAAGGGAGGGCTGTTGGGTCTGAATGGGACATGTTCCCTCATCCAGGACATCTCTCTTCCCATTCCCCAGATGCAGAACATAGACTTTGAGGGTCTTTTTGGAAACATCCACGTGGTAATTAGTTTCTCCAAGCAGCTGCTGTCCACCTTGGAGGCTTCCGATGCCATCGGTATGAATTCTGCTGTTACCTTTTCTCAGCAGGATGGGATAGGCTTTGCTGGTGGTGGGGCAGAACCGTTTAAATGGTGGGAGAGGATCACTGAGGCTGGGCTTCCTCCCTGCTGGTCCTCATTGCTGCTTATCAGTCCAGCAGCAAAGCCAAGGAGATCTATGTTGCCCCATGAGTCACTGTGCTGAGAAGCATGGTGCCCCTTGCCTCTGTGGCCCCTTGTCTCAAAGGGAACCCCACTCCTCACTCCTGCACTGCCAGTTTTTGCAGTTTGGGCCCTGGGCAGCCTGTGCCTTTGCTCTCCATGTAGCCCCAGTGACCAGTGTCCCCACTCCTCATCCCTGGGAGAGCTGGATTGACCAGGCTCTCTGTGCTAATGGTTGATGAGAGGGCATCCTGGTTGCTCTTGTAACACTTGTCTTCTTGAGCTGTGTGTGTGGAAGGGGGACACTGGGCATCTCACTGTGAGACGTGCCAGTGTGGGAGGCAGGTGGGGACCAGCAGACACTGAAGCCCTGCTTTGCTGCTGTGTGCAGGGCCAGTGTTCCTGGCACAGCGTGCAGAGCTGGAGAGCGTCTACAGGGTGTATTGCCAGAACCATGATGAGGCCATCGCACTGCTGGAAACCTATGAGAAGGATGAGAAGATGCAGAAACTACTCCTGGACCTACTGGATAGCCTCAGGTTGGAGTGTCTGGCTGTGGCAGCTACTGGGCTGGAGTAGGGGGGTCAGATTCCAACATCTCTGCCCCTCTGCCAGTATTGCTTGGACAGTTCAGGTGGTGACCTGGCGAGGGGAGCTGGCTGTGTCACTGCATAGTTGACCAGGCTTTGGCTTCAAATGGCCCCCTGCTCCAGTGCACAGGTGCTGGAACACCTGTAGGCCCCCTTAAACTCTGAGCAGGAGCCACCAAGGTACAGAGAAGGTGGCGTGTCCTGGACTGTTCCCCAAGCCCTGTCCCACCATGGCTGGTGAGGAAGGAGCCGCTTTGCCTGGCTCAGCAACTGCCAGGATTCCAGCTTGTGGAGGTTAATGCCCCAGGAGCTGTCAGCACCAGCTGCTGCTCTTGGGGGGCAGGGCTGCCCACTGCCCTGGCAGCATCACCGTGGGACAGGGCGAAGGCACTGGCTGTGGAACTGCACGCCTTGCCACCCCATTAATTGGTTGCTTTTCTTTGCTTTTTGGCACTCTGTGGGCCGGCAGGAGCCTGTACAGTGAGTGGTAAGTGCATCCTTCCTGTTAGTCCCCGCTTGTCTGTCTGTCTTGGCCTGGCTGCTCCCTTGTAACTAACCTCCTGCCACCAGCTGGGTGCATGTCGGGGGCCCTAATGCTGCCTTGTGGAGACATGGCTGGGGAGAATGGCGTGATCACAGCAGAGGCAATGAGTGGGCTACACAGGCAGGTGTTGAGGTGAGGGGAGGTCTTGGGCAACAAACAGGTTTTTGGAGTCGTCAGCTACAAGGAGCCAGGAGAGACCTGTGCAGGCTGCAGTCCTGAGCACAGTCAGTGTGTCCTGCACTGGGAATCAGATCTGGACAGTCAGGTGGTGGAACAGAGTCTGAAGCAAGTGGTGCTCTGGTAAGTGTGAGGCTGTGCTTATGTGGGTCTGGTGATGGAAAGGATCCTGACTGGGAAGGGTGACCTGGTGTACATGAGGTGTGGAAATCAGGGGTTAATTTGAGACCACGGGGGGTTCAGGAGTGCAGTGAGTTTGGAGATGTGACCTAGGGAATGCGGTAGATTTTGAGGTGTTGGTGTTCTGGGTCAGATTGGGGTTCATTTGAGTGGACAGAATTTGTGTGTCTGAGCTGGATTGAAACCTGGTGCATCTCCTTTGTCCCCAACTTCCCAGGGGCTGCACAAACTACATTAACCTGGGCTCCTTCCTCATCAAGCCAGTGCAAAGGGTGATGCGGTACCCACTGCTGCTGATGGAGCTGCTGAGCGCCACCCCTGAGGGACACCCTGACAAGGCACCGCTCACAGCTGCTGTTCTCGCAGTCAAAGAAATCAACGTCAACATCAATGAATACAAGCGCAGGAAGGACCTGGGTGAGTAGCTGGACTGGGGAGCAAGGAACAGGAGTGAGTGTGCTGAAGTTGGTGTCTGTTTGCTCCTGAGCATTAGCTGACAACACAGTCATGGAGCGAATCTGCCCTGATAGACTGTGCCCTCACAGCAGGGCAGCAGAAGATTTTAAAAATCTGAGCATGATATACAATACACAGGGTAACGCATCTAACTTTCACTGTTTCTGGTGATATAGAAATAGGAAGTGTATGTAGTTGCTGACCACCACATGGCTATCAACTGAAAATAAAAATAATGATAAGACAAAAGAATATATATTTGAAAGTTTAAAAATGCAATTTTAAACAACACAAATAGGGAATTAATCTGCTAGGGCAGCCTCTGTCTCCCTGAGACAGAGAGACTAAGTTTGAAGGTGTATCTAGACAGGACAGAATTGCAGAGGTGCTGGCTGCAAGACCCTTCTGGGATCTCCTGTCAAGCCTCCTGCTTGGAGCAGGAGGGGCACTTGGGATTGCAGAGGCTTAGGGAAGGGGAGAGCCAGCAAGGCAATTGTTGATGAGGCACTGTAAGACATTGTGCTGACAAGGGTTCTGATTTCTACATCAATCTCTTCAGTGCTAAAATACCGGAAAGGGGATGAGGATAGCCTCATGGAGAAGATCTCCAAGCTCAACTTCCACTCTATCATCAAGAAATCCAACCGTGTGAGCAGTCACCTCAAGCATCTCACAGGCTTTGCACCCCAGGTAATGTGTATCACCTTCCAGGTGCACTTACAGTCTGCAGTGCTTGAGGAGGTGGTGGTGTCTGCTGTCTCCTCACATCCTTTCCCCGATGAGTAGCTCTGATTCAGCCAGCAAGGCAGAGTGAGCTTAGGGTCTGAACCACCCATCTCTGCTGTCCAGCTTGTGGGCAGGAGGCCCCACATCTCACACTCTGGGAGGTGGTGGAGTCCAGCTCTGCCTCCCTTGAGACTTTTTCTTTCACAGCTGAAAGACGAAGCCTTTGAGGAGACAGAAAAAAATTTCCGGATGCAAGAGCGGCTGATCAAGTCCTTCATCCGGGACCTTTCCCTCTATCTGCAGCACGTCCGGGTGAGTCAGTCCGGATGTGATTCCAAACCGGTGGGGCTTGCTGTGCATTGCCCCTCCTGCCTGCATGGTGTGTACCTGCAGTGCCTCTGGCCTGTGCTCCTGACCTCAGCCCTGCTGGGAGGTGCTCTTCTTCTGGGCAGCAAGCATGGCTGTGCTGACTGCCTGTCCCTGGTGCAGGAATCGGCTTGCATGAAGGCGCTGGCAGCAGTGAGCATGTGGGACCTGTGCACGGAGAAGGGCAGTGGGGACCTGGACCAGTTCCAGAAAGTGAATCGTCTCATCAGCGACCAGCTCTTCTCCAACTTTGTGAGTGAGGCTGTGCTCTCACGTGCTGGGGGCACCCCTCTGGGGCCCTCCCTGGGAGCCTGCTGCAGATGGGCAGCCCCTGGGAGGCTGCAGGGAGGGTAACACAGCCTGGGGGAGGTGTGAGCAGCCCTGTTCAGCTCTTCCCTCCTGAGGGCTTTGATGCCTGTAGGTTTATGATGTGTATTGAGCATGCATGTTTGATACACATTTATCAGCCCTACTTGAAGCATTTCAGCTCTCTGAGTGGTTCAGGTACTTCCCATAGTGTTGCCCATGCTGGCACATTTATGTAAGATTTATGTAAGATTATGTAAGATTCCAATTCCTGTTGGAAGAGACCTCTGAAGGTCTGGTGGGTGCTGTGGGGAAGATGGATCCTATTCTGTCCCAGGGAAATTGTGTGCTGGAGAGTGAGCTGCTGGTGCTCACAGCATGGCAGGAGGGAGCACCTTGTCTCACCTGCTCCCTGTATCTCTGCCCACCAGAAAGAGCGGACGGAGCGGCTGGTGAGCTCACCCCTGAACCAGCTTCTGAGCATGTTTGCGGGGCCCCACAAGCTGGTGCAGAAACGCTTCGACAAGCTCCTCGACTTCCACAACTGCACGGAGCGAGCAGAGAAGCTGAAGGACAAGCGAACGCTGGAGGAACTGCAGTCAGCCCGCAACAACTACGAGGCTCTTAATGCCCAGCTGCTGGATGAGCTGCCCAAGTTCCTGCGCTTCGCTAAGGAGCTGTTTGCCAGCTGCGTGCGGGGCTATGCCGAGGCACATTGCGACTTCGTGCGCCTGGCACTGGAGGAGCTGAGACCCCTGTTGTCGGTGGGTTCCTGGAGCACAGCCAGCACTCTGGGCTCACTGCAGCGCTGATCTCTGCACAAGGCTTGTCCCTGCGCCTGTCTGGGACCCATCCCATTGTTGGGGAAGCTGCTGCTGGAGTTTCATGCTGCGAGTGCCTTAGGGAGGGCTCCTGTGGGATGCTGTCAGGGCAGGGATTGCAAGGTCACAATACAATTGTGGGTAGAGGTGGTGGAGGCTCTGGCTGCTCCTGGAGCAGTGAGAGGAGAGCATTTACCTGGGAGAATCTCAGGTCCTGAGTTTGGGGACCACTCAGAGCTGGGTCCAGACAAGACTGCAAATCTGGGCCTGATGCAAGTCATGGGCAGGGCTTAGAGCCCCAGTTGGCCTGAGAGCTGGCATGGTAGCTCTTGGCCATTTTTCCCAGTAGCTGTCACCTAACCATGACCCCCAACCCTGCTCTAATTACAGTTGCTGAAGGTGTCCGGTAGGGAGGGGAACCTCATTGCCATCTTCCAGGATGAGCACGGTCGAGTCCTCCAGCAGCTCCAGGCCTTCACCTTCTTCCCAGAGTCCCAGGCAGCTCCCAAGAAACCTTTTGAAAGGAAGAGTGTGGAGCGGCAGTCTGCCCGGCGGCAGCCCCTTGTTGGCTTGGTGAGTTCCCTCTGCCCCGTGTCAGGGCTTGCAGAGCCCAGGACAACCACTCATGCCTATCTTGCTCCTCTGCAGCCCAGCCACCTCCTGCAGTCGGATGACATCCGAGCTGCCCTGCTGGCCCGCTATCCCCCAGACAGTCTCTTCCAGGCAGACCGCAATTTCAATGCTGCCCAAGACCTGGATGTCTCACTGCTGGAAGGAGACATCGTGGGTGTCATCAAGAAGAAGGACCCCATGGGCAGCCAGAATCGCTGGCTCATAGACAACGGGGGTAGGTGGCTGCTCCTTGCTCTTGGCGCCTGCTACAACTCCCCTCCTGGTCCCCCAGCACCTCAATCTGAGCTCACTTCTTCTCCCTCTCTGCAGTGACCAAGGGCTTTGTGTACAGCTCCTTTCTGAAGCCCTACAACCCCCGCCGCAGCCAGTCGGATGTCTCTGTGGCCAGCCAGTCTTCCAACGAGTCAGAGCACAGCAGCTCCTCTCCCCACAGCAACACCACGCTGACCTTCAGCCCCAGTGGGGCGGCCGTCACCTTCACTCAGAAACCCCTGCAGGACTCGACCTCCCCAGCAGACCCGTACCAGTCCTCGCAGCCCCCCTCAGAGACGAACTCCCCCTCTCTCCCCCAGCTTGGCTCTGGTGACAGGACAGCCCCGCTGGAGGCTGGTACAGTGACGTCTCAGCGCCGCTACAGCCGCCCCGAGCTGGGCTGCAGCCCTGGCTCTCGCAACGGGCACCCCACCAAAGCGCATCTCAGGCCTGCACCCTCAGTGGAGGACAGGGACTCCGGTCTGGAGAGCAGCGAGTCAGAGGGCAACCAGGTGAGCTGTCTGGGGATGCTGAGGGCTGACCCCCTTGCTTCAGTGGGGCCTGAGTTATCCTTCTCCCTGGCATCAACCAGGGAGAGGTGGGATGTGGAGGGTGTTCTGTCCCAAAGGGCTGAGGTTGAGAATGAGACCTCCTCTTCTAGCAGTGGAGGTACAGATGCAGAGAACTAGGTTGCAAATGGGGGTGGGGCAGGTGGGGGCAACTCTCACAGAGGCCAGGATGGGGATGGGGCTGTTCCTGTTTGGAGGAGGAATAAAAGCCCAGCCCTTTGCCTTGGTTTTCTGCAAAGTGCTGTGAGCACATGCTGTGCAACATGACAGTGAGGCTGTGTGGCGTGACCATCCAACTGATGCTCTCCCTCTTTCCCTCTGCCTGGCAGGTCTATTACGCTCTTTACACCTTCAAAGGCCGAAACACCAACGAGCTGAGTGTGTCAGCTAACCAGAGACTCAGGATCCTGCAGTTTGAGGACATCACGGGCAATCGGGAGTGGTGGCTGGCCGAGGCACACGGGAAGCAGGGCTACGTGCCCTCCAGTTACATCCGGAAGACAGAGTATACGTGAGGTGGTGGGCCGGAGCCTGCGCCCGTGCCTTGTTCCTGCCGGGACTGCCAGGGCTTCACTGGCCAGCCCCACAGCCCCCATTGCTCACCCTGAGGCTACGTTCCTTGCAGCCATGCAGTGCTCTTGGGCTTCGTCGTGTTGGCTGCTATTGGGAAGAGGACGGGTGGGCTGGTAGGACAGGTAGGAACAGGCAGCTTGCGTAAGAGCAGGGGCGAGTTCACCTGTGCTGTCTGAGCCTCCTGTGTCAGCTGGAAGCAGGGGAGCAAAGCACAGGGCCATGGTCCAGGAGAGTACGGCTGGACCAAGGCTGAGGAGCTGCTGTGGGTTTAAATTGTGGAAGGCTAATGCTGAGTTGCTGGAGTCCATCTTTAGCCAAGTAGTGTTAAAAGCAACCCGGGCCCTGTGGATGTGCCTTGTCAGCAGCAGGAGCCTCGTCTCACCTGTCTGTGCAGGACCCAGCATGCGACGTCTACACACTGCTTGGGTAAGCAGCTCTGAGGTTCGCTGGGAGCAGTTGAGCTCCAGGGCCGGGATGGGCCCAGCCTCTGAAAGCTCCCACAGCAGAGCACCCCCAGTGGGTGCTTCATCCCCATGCTTGGTCTCCAAGGGGCTCAGGCTTCTCCAAGCTCTGCTGCTAGCAGCAGCCATCGAATTCACATCCCCCAGCTGAGCCAGAGGCCCAGAATGCCATCTTCCCTTGTCAGCGCAGTCTCTCCAGTGCCCAAGACCCATCTTTGCACTGACTTGCCCACCTGGCTGCTCTGGGCTGGGGCAGGGCAGAAGGCAAAACAGAGGCTGTCTTCCAGCCTGATTTTATGGGGGCTCTGACCAGGATTGCCTCACCTGAGCTTTCCTGCAGGGCACAGGAGATGGTGCTGATGTTCTGGGAGTTCAAGCTCTGCCCTGCAAGGGATGTGGCGCCCTTTGCCAGGGTGGCGTGTCTTACCCGCTGCTGTTGTACCCTGAGAGAGGGAGGCTCCCTTCTCTTGGGGCGGTGTTTGTATCTATCCCCTGTACTGCTGCTCTGTAAATAAAGATGTGCCCTAGTGTACAAGAGGTGCCTGTGCAAGTGTGGGGAGAGCCCAGAGGAGTGCCTGGCCAGTGCTGGGCTGGGGGGAGGGCAAAGCCCACAAAAGTCATGCGGACCCTGCAGGGCCAGGAAGAACATTTCCCTTTCAGTAGGGTCCAGCATGCCTCTGCCTTGGTGTTTGTGCCAGCTGCAGCACAGGCACTAGGAAACCCTCACAGGAACGTTCTTCATTAAAATGAAGTGATTGCACTGCCCTCTTCCCTCCCTCCCCCTCAGCCAGAGCTGCAGGTAGCTTGTGTCCCTCCTGCCACCAGCCGCGGTGAAGGGGTTTGCTCTGCTGGATGTGGGTGGGCAGCAGCAGCGTGCACACAGGCAGCCGATGTCAGTGCTGCAGCTCCTGGCTTTCGTGCCCAAGAACAAAGAAAGGTCTAGAGTTTGTCAACAGTAACCACTGTATTTTGTGTGTGTGTGTGTGTACATTGCTGTAGCATGTATGCATGCCTGCAGCTCTCCAGCTTGTCTCCACCACAATCGGGTTTGTAGTCTGGAGCCACAGCCCAAAAATCTGCCCTGCTAGTGGTAATGGTAGCCACAGGGACTGCCTCATGTAGCTGTGCTGCAATCAACGGGAGCTGTAACCTTCGGGGGGGGCAGGCAGGCCCTGGCTTCTCCCCTTCCCCGGCCAGAGTAGTGTTCCTGCCTCTAGTAGGGCTGCACCACCGGATCTGGACTCCCCACCCGTGTGTGTGGACAGCCCGTGTTACCAGCTTCCCCCAAACACTAGCCAGGTTTAAAGGTAAACTGAGGCTTATTTAGCATGCCTTAAAGTCAAACTTTTAGTTGGAAGACTAAAAACAGTTACAAAAAAGTAAATAAATTATAACCTGCAGTCTTAGATCAAACTCAATTTCATTCCATAGTGCTATAGCATCCCTCAGCTAAGTTTCCCCAGCATGGTGAAATACAAAAATGAAGACTCCCAGGGGGCCGTGGTCTTGCTGCCTGACAGATAAATTTTCCCCTCTATACTGGAATAAATTATGCAGCTCCAGACCCTCCTGTGCACAGCAGGCAGGATGTGGTAGCAAGGTTAACAGCTCACTCAAGTTCAGATCCTCTCTCCCTGGCAGCCAGAGAAGCCATCCTCTCCTCTTCCCAGCTGCAGAGAGACGAATTCCTGGGCAGTCCAGGTGCAGGGAGACGCCGGTGCCTGCCAGCGGGAAAGAGCTGCCCACACACGCAGCCGCACGCTGCTCCGCTCCACCTACAGCGTGGTGGTTTCTATATTGGTGATGCCAGCGTCCTTTGCCATGGCAGAGAAGATGCCCTGCTTCTTGAGTAGCTCCTCAGGGCTGTCGTATTCCACAATCCTCCCAGCCTGTAGCACCATCACCCTGGCAGCAGGGAATGAGAAGGACTGAGCTCCCGGAATCCGAGCTGCTGGTGCCAGTACTACAGCCCCACCACCCCTCACTCCTACAGCCACGTTATGTGGTTCACCTCTCAGCACAGAGTTGAGGGCTCAGCTCTCCTCCCTGTGCTGGCAGGTGACACATATTGGTGTCAACAACTCTCTCTATGGCCTGTTGCTGTAGAGGAGGATCCCCAAAAATGTTTTTCCCCACAGAGGCGTTAACTACTGCATGGTCATCCTTCCCATCCCTCTACTCTCCTAGAAGCTCTGCATGTTGCCATCCTGGGTACTGCCTCCACCCCTGCGCCTCTGGCTGCATCCTTGCTTCTACTGCTGGCCACCTCTTGCCCCATCCTCGGGGCCCAGAGCCCCGTTCCCCTTGCCCCACAGTACCTGTTGCTGTCCATGATGGTGTGGAGGCGGTGGGCGATGGTAAGTACAGTGCAGTCAGCAAACTCGCTTCGGATTGTTGTCTGGATTAAGTGATCAGTTTCTAGATCTACAGCTGCTGTTGCTTCATCCAGGATGAGGATCTTGGCTTTGCGGAGAAGGGCCCGGGCCAGGCACACCAGCTGCCTCTGTCCAACACTGGGATGAGGTGGGGAACATGAGTTACTAAGCGGACAGCAGCACGGCTTCTGCAAGCCTACTGCCACACGCTGCCCTGACCCCAACGCTGTGCCTGCTCAGCCCTCCCTGGCCTTCCCCCAGTGGACCATCTGCCACCCTGACCACCACATCCCTCAGCATCTTGCTCTCTGGGCTGCCACGGAAGGGCTGGCTCACGCTGGTTCCCTGACAGCCCTAATCCCTGGACTGTTTTCTTCCACCTTCACTCTCAGAAGCTTCTATGCCCTCGTCCCTGGACAGCCACTCTGCTGGAGGCTGCTGTTCCAGGCGGTTCCCTGGGACCAGGGGAAGGGAGGGGAGCTGGGCATGCCTCCACTCCTCCACTCACCTCAGGTTCTCCCCTCCCTCGCTCACAAGATGCAGCAGTCCCTCGGGAAGGCCTTGCACGTATGGCTTCAGGTGGGCCAGCTCGAGGGCCTTCCAGACCTCCTCATCTGTGTACTGGTCAAAGGGGTCCAGGTTCATCCGCAGGGTGCCAGTAAAGAGCACAGGGTCCTGCCAGGGACAGAACTGTGTTCAGCCGTGCCACAGTGATAGCTCCCCCAAGTCTGGCCACATCCTGCCCACCCTGCTGCCCCCAGTTGGGCAGGGAAGGTGATGATGGAGTGCTCACAGGCCCTTGGACTCCCCACAGCACCCGGGGATGTGTAGCCCTAGGAAAAGAGCCGGGGGGGACATGCAGCAGTAGGATGTGGAAAGGTGGGGATCAGCTCACCTGGGGGATGATGGTGAGGTTCTGGCGCAGGTCATGGAGGCCGATCGTCGCTATATCCACCTTGTCAATGATGATCGTCCCTCCAGCAGCCTCCAGCATTCGGAAGAGGCAGTTGGTGAGGGAGGATTTTCCAGCCCCAGTCCTGCCCACAACCCCAACCTGTGGAAGCAGCAGTTTAGACCAGCTGACAGGGTTGAAGAAAACAGGGCAGATGCTCTCTGTCTTGGTCTGGTGGGCCTTTCTGCCCTGCACCTGCAATCACCATCTCCCAGACTGTCTCCTTTGGTCCCTGCCCCACAGCTCCAGTCCACAGGAGCCACGCTGAGTCACTATCTCTCTCCAGCCCACAGACTGACAGTAAGAGGACAGAAACAATTTCAACACTGTCACTACAGAAAGGGCACAGTGAGGGCAGGGGCGGAGAGGTCCTCACCTTCTCAGTGCTCTTAATATTACAGGTGATCCCCTGAAGAACCAGCTGCAGTTCAGGTCGGTAACGAACTTGGTAGTCAACGAACTGGATCTCACCTTTGCTGGGCCAGCCGCGGGGTGGACGCTTTTCTGTCACCCACGGAGCCTGGTGGAACAGAAGCATTAGAGGTTTGCACTCCGTGATGTGGGCTAGGACCAAGCTGTGTGCAGCAGGTGTTTGCCTGGACCCTGCTCTCCTCACCTCATTCTTCACCTTCGTGTACTCATGTACCCGCTCCACGGCCACAATGTTTGTCTCCAGCTCCGAAGACGTCCGCACCAGCCAGTTCAGTGTCTGGGTTATCTGTGTGATAGAGCCTAGATGATGCAGAGCTCAGTGGCACCCGGGAACAACCACCTCCCACCTCAGCTCAGGGGCTCAGCCTAAGCGTGAGCATCCCTGGCCTGGCCCCTAACTCTCCACTCCCCAGCTGCAGCCCCCTGTCCCTAGCCCTTCAAAAGCTTTGCCGTAGCATCTCTGATCCATAGCAGGAGCGTGTTCCACCCAATGGCAGCAAGTATCCCCTTCACACTGCTCCCCTGGCTCCATAGCAGCTCCTCAGTTGATGGGACATCCCAGCTAATCCCCTCTCCATGGATCAGAGCTGGAGGCAGGGCAGCATCCTGCAGCCAGCCCAGAGCTCCCAGAAACAGCCCTGCCCTGGAAAAGCTTTCATGGACTCACATTGAGGGCAGAGGAGACAGAAAGACCCACGATGCCGCCCTCCAAAGTGCCCTTTGAAATCACAGCTAGAAGTGCAGAGAAGAAGACAACCAGGTTCCCAACAAACTCCAGACGGATGGCCAGCCACCTGCACCGGGAGAGAATGGCTGAGGAGTGGTGCAAGAGGCATCTGCCTGCACCCAGCACAGGGCCCATCAGTGATACCAGCACCCCTGCACCCCCAGCGTGTGGCATAAGGAGTAAAACTCACCTATTTGAGACTATCCAGGAGTAAACACTTTTCTGATTGATGTCCATAGTCCTCTCATTTTGCTGCAGGAACCGTTCTTGATGTCCATAGGCGCGGATCACAGAAAGGCCTGACACTGTCTCACCAAAGTGGGAATAGATGGGAGACCTAGTTACAGAGTCCAGACGCCGTAGCTGGCGTGACGTGGAGACATAGAAGCGCTGAAATGAGGGACAGTTTGGTTACCAACACAAAGCCTGGCAGCAACAAAGATACTGTTCTAAGCAGGGCAGAAGCTTCTCTTAAGCCCTAGTTACTCACCAGCACAAAATAGTAGAAGACGCTCAAGGGAATGATAACGAGAGCGAAGAATGGGGTGGCCAGGCAGATCATGAGCAATGTGCTAATGATGGCCATCAAACAGGAGAGCCAGCTGCGGAAGGACATGGGAATGGTCTCATCTATCGTGAAGATGTCCTGAAGCATACAAAGAAGTGGGGAGAAGCAGTCAGTGACCACAGGGAGAGAGGGAAGCCCAGAAGCGCCACACATACAGGTCCTACACACTTGTATGGTAACACAGTGCCAGACACTTGCAAATATATTGGATGACACTGAATTGGTGTTAGGGTCACAACCTCATTTAGGGACACACTGATTTAACAGAGAAGCTTTCTATAATATTCTCCTGTAGCACAGATCAGCTTTGTGAACTGCATCTTCGACTGGGCCCAGGATGCAGGGACAGGAATTGAGGCAGAAAGAGGGCCAGGGCTGACCCCATGTCCTTGCAGGTGCACCCAGGTCTCCAGCTGGTCACCATCACTCTCCTAGCTGGGCACCACATAGTCCCTCACCTCAGAGTAAACACAGCAGGCCCATAGGTTTGATCTCAAGAGAGATTTTTATTCCCTAAAATCAAGAGATGTCACCAAAGGAAGAAGTGGAGTTGCTGTACACTTGAAACAACCTGTCTGCATTCTCCCTCCTTTCTAATTTTCTCTTTCTTTTGTGAGTCTCATTTACATAACAGAGTGTATATTTTGCTGAGAGTCCATAACTGGAAGGACAGTTCATTATGGGATCTGAGCTCTAGGCTCCTGCTTGTCTTGGTAATCTACTCTGAACCCTCTTCAATTTCTCCACATGCCTCTTGACCAGGTGGCCCCAAAACAGGACATGGTATCCAGCTGTGGCCTCCCTAGCACTGAGAAAAGGAGACAATAACTTGCTGTGATCGGCTGGCCACTTTCCTCCTAGTATAGCCCAGGGTGTGGTTTGCCTCACAGTCAGCCCTGCATCCACCACGCCCTTCTGGTCCCTTCCAGGTCCCATCTGTGTAGTGCTGAACAGCAACGGGGTTATGCCACCACCCAATGCTCTCCAGACCTGCTGGAACAAGCACGCTGAGGTTGTTCTCTTACCTTGGCAAACCTATTCACAATGCGGCCAGTCGGGGTCGTGTCAAAAAAGCTCATGGGCACACGCAGGATGTTGCTGAGCAGGTGCTGATGCATAACCCGTGAGGCCTGCACAGCACCACGAGCAGACAGCATGGTTGCAAAGAGCAGGAAGATTGCTGCAAGAAGATCACAGGGTGGTCATCACAACTCATGTGTGACACTGGCCCCAGGCACCCTTTGGCCTAAGGGACACACCAAGCAGCTCCAAGCCAGCAGCTCTGCAGCGAGCCACTGTGACAGCCCTGCATCCCAGCTTCTTGGGAGGCCCCAGTAACTGTGTCCCACCACAGGGGAAGAGCCTTTTGAAAACCCTTAGGCCCTTCCACCATCTCCAAACCGATAAGGACAGTGATCTTCAAACTAAAAGGGCAACACAGACTTCCTGGGGCAATGCATGCTGGCTTCAGGCTGATGTCTGTCCCCAGTTCAGCCAGAGGCAGCAGGAGGGCAGCAGCAGGCAAACAAACACAATGCTGGGTCCCCTGCTTCTTGCTGCACTGCTGGCTGCAGGCCTTGCAAGCCATATCCCCTCTGGACCACACAGCTGAGGTGAGTGGGATCTCCTGTGCTCCCTCACTCACCTTGTAACATCCCCAGCGCCCCAAAGACGCCGATCCGCAGGTCTCGCTGCTGCACAGGATAGGTCTGGTTCAGGTAGCGCTGTGCATCATCAGTCCAGGCACTGAGCCACAGGTTGGTCCCCACGAAGGCGACGTACTCTCCGACGTAGCCCATGGCAACCCAGAAAGAATACCACAAGCCAACAGCACGGAGGTACCGTAGATACATGGAGAACTTCACCTGTGGACCAATTAAGCCCATTACTGCTGCCCAGCAAACCGTGTCCAATGACACCCAGCACAGCCTTGGGACTCCCGCCTTGCAGCCCACGGGGCTCCTCTCCACCACTTTGCCCACCAGCCCCAGGCGGCTCTGTCTCCTTCAGTGCCTCTTGGCTGCAATGGGGCCACAGAATACCAGCTCCAGCTTCTCTGAGCCACAATCAGGATCTTGTAGCACCAAGCCAGAGCAGCACAGTGCCCACTCCATTCATTTTCCTCACCTTTCCAGTTTCCACAGCTTCTTTCTCAATCAGTTTCTGGCCTTTCACATTCTTAGGGGGCTCCTCCTCGGCCTTTTTCCAGGAATTGGTGCTGCATTTACTAAGGCTGCAGGGAAGTGATGGGTACTGTTAGTCACAAGGTGCTGGATTGGTCCTTCTCTCCTGGGGATCTATCCCCATGCTGCATTGGGACACCAGTGCTGGAGCTGACTGGGTCAGCTTTGAATGAGCCATGCAGAAGCCCTAGGCATTTGCAGCCATGAAATCATAGCCCTTGTTCCCAAAAGCAGAACCAGCCACTGGTAGGAGTTTCAGGGAAGACCACAGAGTAAGGCTGGGACACACTAAAGTGAGTAAAGGCAAGATCAGAATCTCCTGATCCAGCTCAGCTGGTGGTAGGAGCAGGTAGGGAGGCTCCCAGCTCCTTCTCCACAGGAATCCCCCCAGTGAAGCTGCCAGACCCCCAACTCCAAGGGACCAGTGGAGGGGCCTGGGGGAAAGAGCTGAGAGCTCAAGTCAAGTCCTCACCTGCGACTGAACTCTCTCTGATGGATGCTGGCCTCTCGCTTCAGAGTCATGGTCACCACATCATCAGGGCTCTCCTCCACGCAAGGCTCGAGATCTTCATCACCCTGCTCTTCATATCCAGCTACAGCAACAGCTACAAGCACAGGGACGAGGGAAGGTAGGGTCAGGCACTGAGGACAGAGCAGATCCCACGCACCACACCTCTGCTACACTCAGCTGCGCCCCGCACCCCAGGCCCAGGCTGTGTCCTACCACCACTCATCACACCTTCTCCAACCCTGCTGCAAGCCCAGTATAGCAGGAGAAAGAAGAAATCCTTTCTGCTGGAGGGAGAACTGATAAGGGACGCAGGGCTAAAGGCCTGCATGGAGGCAGTCCCTGCTGCTGAGTTATCCCAGTGCCACTGGTGGGACCTCAAGAAGAGATTTGTGCTAGTTTAGTAGGTGCCAGTTCTGGTAGGACATGTCACTCCAGTTCAGCAGCAACTCTTTGAGCAGGTGGAGATGGGTCCTGTGGGGATGGACTGTGAATAGCCAGGCTCCAGCTGGACAATTGGGCTGAGCCCAGGCAGGGTGAGCATCCACCTGACCTGACACCACTCCTCCCCATAGCACTGGGGGACATGATAAAGATGAAATGTTATCCAACAGCATGTTTAGAATAAATCAAAGGATCTTTCTCACCCCAGCATTGTTAAGGTATGGAGCCTGTTGCCACATAAGACTATGGGACCCATACATATAAATGAACTAAAGAGGGGGTAAAAAATTAGACAGGTCCTTTGCCAGCTGTTCAACACAATGCCTGGATGCAAATCTTAGGCAGAAATTCCTTGTGCTGCTGATTGCCAGAAGCAGGGAAGGATTCGCAGCAGCCACCACTGGTGCCTGAGCTGGATAGAGCCAGGTCAGACTGACAGATCAGATCTTGGGGTTTTCATATGCCCAAGGCACATCCACAGCTCTTCTAAATGCCTCAGACCCGTCGTGTTCCCACAGTACCTGTGGTATTTTTCTCTGAAGCGTCCTCCTCCTGGCTGCCGTACTGGTTCAGGAATTGGGCAAAGGCCCCCCTGTTTGCAAGCAAGGTGCTGTAGGAGCCATGCTCAGACACTGCTCCTCCCACCAGCACCACAATGTTATCGGCCTGGGGCAGGAAACTGATACTGTGCGTCACCAAGATCCGCGTCTACAACAAAATGGTTGCAAGGTTGTGAGCATCAGAGCACCCCTCACCCTCCAGCTGTGGGCCTGCAGGCCCTCCATTTCCCAATTGGGGGCCTCTCTGCTTATCACTGCCTAGCTATGGGGACATGGGGCACCCCTCTGGGGATCCGTGAGACCTCTCCTGCCTGCTGCAGCCTCACATGAAAGCCACAGAACCCCTCTCTGTCCCAAGCAACCTCAGAGTTCCCTGGATGGTCAACACTGTGCCAGTGCCACTCCTGCCTGGCTGGGTGGTGGGGAGGAGGGCACAGGTGCTCACCTTCTTCTGCAGCAGCCCTTTTGGTCCCAGCACATGCTCGAAGAGGTACTTGCCGACGTGAGCATCCACGGCAGACAACGGGTCATCCAGGATGTAGATGTCTGCGTTGCTGTACACTGCCCGGGCCAGGCTGACTCGCTGTTTCTGGCCCCCACTCAGGTTAATGCCCTGGAAGGGAAGGGACCTCTCTGAGCTCTGTCCTCTCCTAGAGATGCTATGGGAAACCCACACTGCCCAGGGCTGATACCTTCTCTCCAATCTCTGTCTGGTCTCCTGCAGGCAGCAGTTCCAGGTCTGGAAGGAGAGCACAGGCCTTGATGACCTGCTGATACCTGGCTTCGTCCAGTTCT
Organism: Tetrax tetrax; assembly: GCA_009806455.1. Lineage (NCBI taxonomy): Eukaryota > Metazoa > Chordata > Aves > Otidiformes > Otididae > Tetrax > Tetrax tetrax. The sequence goes on from WHYT01015805.1 coordinate 502,245, forward strand.
GACCCAAAAAGGACGTTGTCTTTCAGTGTGGCATTCTGGATCCAGGCCTGCTGGGGGACGTAGGCCAGCGAGCCCTGGAAAGAGACACAAGAACACTGCAGCCTGTCCTTGTTCTGAGCCACCACTCCAGGACCAGTCCTGCCCTACTGCCTCCCCACTGAGTCCCACAGCCCCCCACGCCGGCTGGCTTCTCTCACCTGGATGTTGATGTGTCCCTTGATGTTCTCCATCTCCCCAAGCATGGCTGACACTAGCGAAGATTTGCCTGAGCCCACAGCCCCCACCACGGCCACCAGGCTCCCAGGCGTGATGTCCAGGGTGACACTGCAAAGACACGAGGGCTCAGAAAGCAGCACTGCCGGGTCATGCATGGAACCAGCACGGAGCAGTGCCTCTGGGGCACTCGCTGCTAGCAGCACTGTGAGAGGTGACTGCCATCCCCTGCTGACAGCACAGGAAGACTCCCTCTCCCCACCCATCTGCCCCCAACATGGTTCAGAACACTCACTCTCTTATCGCAGCGTTGCCGTCCCGCTCCCAGGCAAAGGTGGCCTCCGAGAAACGCACGGCGCTGTCTGTCAGCAGAGAGCCATCCCTCAGAGCTGGGGAAGCCCGGGGCTGGCCCAGCCTGTGACCCACAGGGACTAACCTGGAGGTTCACCTACCTGCAATAGGGTTGTGGTGGATAGCTGAGGTGTCCAGGTCTTCTCCGCCCAGGTAACGCTCCAGTCTCGCAGTCGACACATTGGTCTGTCGGGGCAGAAAGAGGATGGCATGTGGGCATGGGGCATAGCTGGGTGGGCTGGCAGGAGCCCCCCATAAGCAGAGCACCCCATACACACACAGCCCTCACCCAAGCACCAGCCCCAACCTCTGAGCCCCAAGCCTGCATCACGTGTGTGAGCCCTGTCCTGCCCCACTGCCAGCACAGTCCTATGCACTGATTCCTGGGTGTCCAAGATCCAGGTCCATCGCACACCTGAGCCCCATGTGCTGGTTTGGGAAAAGGTATCACGAGATCCCTCTGCCCTACGTGAGAGCTCACCTGCACCAGGGAAGAGAGGACCAAGGGCAGCATGGCCATGGGGAAGCGCAGCACGTTGAAAAGGGAGATGGCAGTAAAGGCCTTCTGTGCATCCAGGATATTGTTCTCATCCACCAGCACATACACAGCAAAGCTGGCCAAGGAGACCTAGGACAGATAGCAGGGAAAGCCACCATCAGCATGGTTGTGTGCAGCCCAGCCCCTCAGGCTCCTTTAAGGCCTCAGCAGTGCCTTCCTGCTGGGGACCTGTTCCCTTCCTGCCCCCCTTCTCCTTCGGGCCCCATCTCATCACTCTGATGGGACCCCTTTCCAATCATGGCTCTCCTGCCAGCAGCCAGGACTATGCTTTTCCCTTCCCCTTGGACATAGTCCAACCCCAGTTCTGAGGATGGTGCATCCCTCCCCAGAACCACTGGTGCTCACCAGGAAGGGGGCACACGTGAACACGAAGACAGAGATTGACTGCAGGTAACTGAAGTTCAACAAATCCTTGAGTTCATGTGCCCGAATCTCGTTGACTCGCTTCTCAAATGAAGGCTCCCAGGCAAAAAGTTTCAGGATCTGTGGGATGAGCAGGGTGAGCAGGTGCTGGCCTCACGGTGGCCAGCACCTGCATCACCAGCTCCTGACTTGCTCAGAAACCTGTTTGTCCACCACATCTCCCCTCTCCTGTCCTGCCCAATGGCTCAGAGCACTTCCCCACAGCACTCCCATTCCCTCATCCTCAGCTTACAGGTCACTGCCAGCTCCTCTACCACCATAGCAGCCTGCTCACTATCACAGCCATCCAGAAGACCCTCAGAAACCCGACTCATGGTTCCCAAGTCTTGGTCCGGGTAGCCAGAGCTTCTCCCCAGCCAGCCTTCCAAAAGGTGAGGAAGCCAAGGGAATTGCAGAGACTGAGGTTTGGCTACCCCAGACACAGGGCTCCCAAGCTAGACTATGACACTGGTGCTGTGGGGTTATACAGGTGTGCTGCCTCCAGCTACAGTGCACCAAGAGAGGTGCAGCAGCTGCCCGAGGGGTCTCTGCTCCACTGTTCACCTTGATTCCATTGAGGACTTCATTCATTATTTTCATGCGTTCATCCTTGTTCTTCATGTTCCTCACCTACAAACAGAAGAGCCAGAGGTCACCTAAACCAGACTGCAGCACACTCTTGGAAATATATCTGGGCTGTCACAGGGAAGGGAAGGGTGGGCTCCAGAGTCCAGAGAAGCAATCCCACAAAGCTGGACCTTCGTTCCCGAGGCTCTGGACAACCTGGGGAAAACTGGCACCCTGTTGTCAGGTGGAAGCTAAAGCTTCGTGTTACGGTTGGTAATATATCACTTCCAGTCCTCAAGACTGCATCCAGCCCTGTTCAAGTTCATCTGTGACGGCAGAACAAGTCTCACCCGCCTCCTGCTCATTTCAGCTGACCAGCACCCAGCTCAGGCTAGAGATGCCTCCAGCCCAAATCAGATGAACTTCCTAGGCTAAGATCCCCAACATAACAGGGAAGGGTAGGGGAGTGTGGAAAATGAGCGAGTGGAGCAACAGTGAGCCTCAGGAGTGGGAGGCCAGGCAGGATCTTGCACCCGTCACTGACCTGGATGGTTTTAGCCTTGGCGACCAGGAAAGCATTTATGGGGATGAGCAGCACCATGATTGCAAGGCCAGCCAGGACAGAGGGGCCCAGCTCTCTCCAGAGGAAGACAATGGACAAGGTAATTTGCAGGGGGGATGACCACAGCTGGTGAATGTAGTTGGCCGTGTCCATGAACCTCTGGGCATCAGCTGACATCAGATTCACAGTCTCTCCTACTGTGGACTCCTTGCGGGTGGCACTGGACATGGTGAGTGCCTGGAGAGAGAAAGCACAGTCACCACAAGCCGGTCTGGGAGCAGCCTGGCTGCCAGCAGCATGGCACAGAGCAGGGAATCAGCAGGCCAGGCTGAAACTGCTCTTGGGTTTGCTCCCGGTGCCTCCCTGATGGCCATAGGTGCTGTCATCACCGCCTGTGCACCAGGAGCCACTGGATGCTGGAGGCAAAGAAACACATCCCTGTGCAGGAATCCCAGTGGCAGGGATTCCTGTGAAGAGAAACCTCCCTCGGCCCCTGGTAGCTGTCAAACACACAGCTGCAGCACCCAAGTCCAAGGCAGAACTAGCACCCACATTGTCCCCAGCGCTGGGTGGGCGTCTCACAAGCCAAACTCTCCCTTGCCTTCCTGGGAAGTAAAGGGCGTACACCTCAGTCACCCCAGGTTGATGGGGCAGGCAATGGATGCTGGTGTCCCCAGATCAGCTTGGAGGAAGTCAACAGGGATGACAACAGGACCATACCAACCTTCTTGTAGATGGCAGCAATAAGACCGGCACGCAGGCTTATGCCAAGCTGGAAGCACAAGCTGAAGTACTGTTGCAGGCAGAGGGACTGGATCAGCGCCGTCAGGAAGAGCAGGATGGTGTAGAGATAGCCTTGCCAGGCAAAGGACTCCTCATCCGACACAAAAGCGATCAGCAGCCTGGAGACCAGAGTGGCCCATGAGACCCCCACCCTACTGAGACAGACCCAAGCAGGATGCTCCAAACCAACACAGGGAGAGCATCTTCACGAGAGTAGTGACAGAGACCTTGCCCAGACAGCTGGCTCTACACTCAGCAAGCTGGGAACCCCCCACCCCACTATTTCACATACAGCAGCAGGTCACTTGTGTCAGATCACCTACAGAGACGGGGCGGCTCCGCAAAACAAATGGGGGCAGGTCCTGCTGGGCTGAGCTGCCCTGACTCATGAAGGGCCCCAAAGAAGAGCCAGGAATGTCTCCAGGGAGAAAGCAGGAGTGCATAACAAAGGATGTAAGGAGCAGGGAGCAAGATATCACCCATAAGAGCTGTCAGCCAGCTCAGATCAGTTCTTCATTAAACTGTAACCCAACACATTCTCACATTCCTGGTGACGGCACAAAAAGTCCCTAGTGTGTGGGGCTGGGAGAGGTACACATGTGAGGATGGTGGGGTTGGATGTAAAGCACATAGGGAGGTGGTGGGGCTGGGTACAAAGCCAGAACAGGGCAGGGACAGAGAGAAAGGACTCACTTCAGCAGCTGGGGGCTGACAAACACAAGTGCATCATGCACCAGCTTGAAAGCCACTGATAGCAGGAGGTTCTGCCAGAAGGTCTTGCACAGGGTTTTCACCAACCAGCCCCTGGGGAAATCCTTGCTAGAACCAGAGCCCCCTTTGTCCTCCTTCTTCTTCTTCTTCTTCTTCGGCTGCTTCTCCTCCTAGAGGGAAGCCCACACAGAAGTAAAGGAGCTGGTTGTGCAGGCTCCTTGCACCTGGAAGGATGCTTCCAGGACAGTGCCACAGCCCCCAGGTATCCTGAATGAAACCTTAGCTTCACCTCTTGTCATGTTCCCTCTCACTGATCTCTGCTCATGTCATACACCCCCAATACTAACACCTCTCTTGTGCACATGTGCAAAGACAACTAATGCAAACCGCAGCCCAGTCTGAATCCCTCAGGCCAAAAATCCAGGAAGAACCTGAGGCCATGGGTGATCATGGAGTGATGCTCCCTCTGACTTGGTTGCTGGGAGGTTTCAGGGTCAGGGAAAGAGATAAGGGAGCTGCTTGTACTGCAGACCTGAGGGTGGTTCCTGTCCTTCTATAAGGCAGAAGGACAGAGACTTTCTTGGTCTCTCAAAACCTAGGGATCTGCTGAGGACAAGGAAGACCTTGTCATGTGTTCCCCCATTCTTGGCCATAGCCCTGCAGAATCAAAGAGGGGGAAACTCAGCAAAGGGGGCTGCAGGGAGGTGAGGTGACCCTACTCCCCAAGGCTGGGCCTGGAACTCACATTCCCCTGTAAGGCCAGGAGTGGAAAGGGATTTACCAGCACCAGGATGTCTTGGCTCTGGGCCTTGCTTAAGTTGTTCCCATGGTCTAGGTCACCTTCCCGGCGTCTTCTCTTGCGTTTCCGTTTTTCCAGTTCTGCTTGGGCCTTCCTCACCGCAGTCTTCATGTTCTTCTCCAAAGCAGTGTAAATAGCCTGTGTCTTGTCTTTAGCTTTCAATTCCCAGATATCCTCTATCTCCAAAGGCTTGCGATAGCCCTTGAAAACCGTGCTGTGGGGCAGAGAAATCTCCCTTCAGCAAGTCTCCCACACTACACCTCAGGGAGAGGCCTTGCTGCATGTGCAGAGCCTTCACACCCAGCCTGGTCCTGAGCTCAGGCTGCGCAGACTGTACCAAATGTCGTGTCTCTCACGACTAACTCCAAGCAGCCTGTGCTGCAGGCTCCCCGAAAGACCACTGGTCCAGCCCTAAAGGACCCCCACATTTCACCAGCCCGACCTCCCGCAGAGCCCAGCTCACCTGGTGTACCATTCAAAGGTGATGCTGCTCAGGAAGGAGGCTGTCACCTCTGGGTTCTAGGGTATAAAGCGAAGAGATCATTGATGCCGAAGGATGGTGTTGACAAGAGTTGACTCAGCACCCCCAGCCATTAAGGAACCCCAGAGGTTTCAGATCATCCCAGCTGCAACCCCAGGAACCGCATCTCACAGCCAGAAGCAGCCCCTCCTTGGACACACATGCAGATGCCCCAGGCTGCAGGCTCCAGCTCTTGCTGTGCCCCTTGCTGAACTCCCCAGACCTGCCCTCCCACAGGACCAGGAGGAGTCTCTGCATGGAGCCCACCCTGCCCCACGCAACGCCAGCCAGGATGTGGTACCCCACGCCCACTCTCACATGGACCTCGCACCTTCTTTGTGATTTCCTTTGTTTCTGGGGCGATGTCTGAGAAGCCTGAGACAAGGAAGAGCAGCAGCTGGAGCCCATAGGAGATGAAGAAAAAGACAAACCGTGGCACATCGGAGATTGGTGCCTGCAGGAATGGAATGGCCAGGGTGACTGTTGAGGCTTGTCTGAAGGCCACTTGGCCTTCAGAGACAAGATCCATCCCCAGGACAGGGAACATGGCTGAGCCTAACAGGGCAATGCAAAACTCGCTCTGGGTCCTGCCTCAGCTTCCCTTCGCCACCCATCCCTGCTTCTTCCTGACCTTCTCCCATAAGTCCCTAGAGGGAGAAACTGGAGCTTATGCCTCCCTGAAAACACAAGGTGAATTCAAAGAGCCATTCCTTCTCAGGTCTCTTCTAGTTCTCCAAGGTCCCTAGGGCAGCTGGTTCCTCAGTGATACCACTGAGAGCTTGTCAAGAGATGAAGTCTGAAGGGACTTTCTTTGGGGACAGAACAAGACCATGGAGAAGTGCAGAGCTTCTTGCCAAACCCAACCTGCAGGGCTCTCCGGAGGAGTGACTGGAATGGCAATATCCCACAGAGCAGGGACAGTGTCCAGAAGCAGAAAAGTACCCCCGAGTCTCTGCACAAACAGAAGCGTCTCGCATAATGGATCAGCAGGACCAGGATCTGGAGGAAGGAAAACCAGTCAGAGGTTCAGGTAGGGCTGCAGGACAGGGTCTGGGCTCTAAATATGCCTTTGGAGCATGTGTCCTGGGATGCCAGCACACATGATCTGTTGGGATTCTCTGCCTTGAAGATGCTGAGCTCCCAGCACCTGAGGTCACTGCCAACCCTATATAAGCTTCAGAGTTAATTGCACAGGGCAAAGGTTTATTTCAGGAAGACCTCCTCACAGGAATATAAAGGTCTGAAAACACCCTGACATTACAGCAGGGCACTGTTTCTCTTTTTAGCTGTTCCCACCCCAGATGCTCAGACACGCCCAGCAGTGAGGAGTCACTCCCTGTCTCCTGCATATTGCCTCCAGACCTAGAATTAAAGCCAGATCAGAGACCCAGCAGTGCAGCCTCTCTGGGCAGTCTCCTTGGCTTATAATCTCCCACGAACTCCGCATGTGAAACTAAATGAAGTGACAAAATACAAAAGACAGCAAACAGGCATATTGCTTTCACTTTTTAGCGTAGCTCCTGAGCTTTATGGCTTTGTTAAGACTGTTAGAATGTATCTGCAACTTCCCTCAAGCTAATAGCCCGCACGTCCTCAGCTTTGTCTTCTGCGTGGGTATCCTGTAGCACTTCTCAACTCTTCACACAAAACTGAGCAGCAACCCATGGGAAGCTGTGAAACATCAGAGCAGCAAGCGATGGTCTGACGTTCATGCTGTGCAACCAGTCCTGTGAAACCCTTACTGCTGCTACTAAGCTTCTGCCAGAAAGCCAGCTACGCTCACAGGCATAGCATCTATCCCAGCTTTAAGGATAAAAGGACGGAGCACCATACAACCAGACACCATCACCCTCGTGCACCACCCACACATCTTCAGGGCTAGTCCCTCCCCACCCTCCAAGCTATGCTTCCCTCATGGACACAGTCTCCAGCCGATCTCCATGCTATGGGAAGTTTTCTGCTGCTTGGCCCCACAGCCTCACACCCTGTCTGTTTGGTGACACACAGCACATTTATCAGCTGATCCCTTACCCAGGTGGCGAGGTACAGGCTGGGGTTTGTGTACCGGACAGCTGGCAAGGAATTCTGCTTCGTGTCCTCTGCAAATGTCAGGGTCAACTCCGCCATTGCCATCATTATCAGCAAGGTAGTCAGCACCTGCGGGGAGAGGGGAGCCATGAGGGGAGACCCAGCCCATCGCGGGCACTGGGAACTGCTGGGAGACAACGTGGTTGAGAGTAAAAGCACTGTGCTTCATACTCTGTCACACCCTTTCCAACCCAAACCTGGCCTGGAAGAGCTTTGTAGGGTCCTGTGAAGCTGCAGCACTTCCACAGGAGCACTGCCAACATTTTAAGCTTGGAGGATAACAGCTCACAAGATGAGAGGCCCCAGTACCCACCTCAGCCCTCCCTCCCAGTGCCTCCCAGCCCTGTTATCCCCTCTGTCCCAGATATGCCTCATTCTGGGCTCCCCTTTACATTTCTGTCCCAGATGGTGTCCTAGACCACTGCTCCTTCTCTCCTGCACTTCTCATTTCTCCATCCCACACCTGACTCCAGTCCAGAGACTTTCCACTCACCACCTCTCCATCCAAAGCTGCTCCTGCCTGCCCTCTGTGCCCCCTCAGCCCCACTCTACCTGTTTGATGTTGTACAGACTTGTCACAGATGATTTCTTGGCTCTGGATTTCCACATGGGCAGGAGCTGTGATGGAGCCAAAATCCAGAAGAAGCCAAGGGGAATCCAGACCAGCACAGTCTGCTGGAAGCACACAGGCAGGTCGGCATCCGGACGACTGAGGAAGGACGCATTCTAGGGGCAGCAAGGACAGACAGCCAAGTCACTTGAGGTGGCCTGACTCTCATCTGGCTCACAGCACAAAAGCCAGCACTCCCACAGCTCCTGCCCACCCTGCACCTCCCCAACGCACCCCTCTCCTCAACACCCACCTGGCTGAGCATTGCAGCACTCATCCAATGTCTCAGGTGATGTCCCCCTACCCATCTACCTGCCCGAACCTGGGAGGGCCTCCCCCACAACCACCCCTTGCTGGAGCCAAGCCAGCTGCTGCAGCCGGACACAAATCATTCCCCGAGAGGTCCACGCAGGGTGTCCTCTGTTCCCAGCTGGGCTGCGGGGCTAAAACAGTACAAGGCTCACTCAGGGAACTATCATTTGCATCCTTGTCTTGTGAAGAGCACCCAGGCAGTGCACAGCGCTCAGTGCCATGGCAGCCCTGGATAAAATACCAGAACCTCAGCCGCCAGCTGGCAGTTGGTCCCACTGGCTGAACGTGCCATGAGCCTTGGGATTTACTGTTCTCCCCTTTCACTGAACGTCCTACCCCAAGAACAGGTAATGGGGATGATGCGGCCACTCACCCAAAAGACGGAGCCACAGAACTCCTCCAGAGCTGCTGACATGGCTCAAGCGAGAAGAGACATCAGCTCCTTCCCCTCGGTCTGCTTGGCTGCAAGAGTCCTGGGTGGATGCTTGGGATAAAAGTCCCCACGCACCCTCAAGTGGTGCTGGGACAAAATTCCTGATGACACACAGTTAATTGTTAACTTGATGCTATTGCACAACACTTCAGACGAAAGCAGTGACCAAAAGGGCTTTGGAAACTGCATGGGCTCTGGTGAAAAGAGGACAGGAAGGCCCAAGAAAGAGATGGAAGGGGAGATGCAGGGAAGCTGCTGTCACAGTCACTGCAGGACACCACAGCTATTGCTCAGAAACCACAGCCTTCACCAGTGCACATCAAGCAAGACAAGCTCGTACGGACCCACTAAAGACAACCTGTTTTGGTGCAATGGACCTTTCACAACGGGACAAGCCTGTTGAATGATGCCAGGAAGTCCAGCAAAGGCTGGTCCCTCAGGAGCCAAGGAAGACACAGCACCCTTTTCTTATGTACCACCCAGCAAGGAGGCCCAGGACAGCAGTACTCCAGGCCTGGGAACTTGCGTCTGGCAGCTGAGCTGACTGCATGACGCAGCAGTCTTTCTAGGTCCCTGGGATCCAGGTTCCTTTTACCGACTTCTTCCGGCCTGCACAGCCTGAAGACTTTCCCAGCTCTTTCTTTTGCTTCTCCTTTTCCCTGTATTGTCTGCATGTTACAGCAGCTGGCTGACCACAAAACCCAGAAGGGACTTTGAATCCTTGTTCTAAGGCAACCCCCAACATCTGAGACAGCCAGAGGACCACCCTCAAGGAGGATGACTGCCACTAAATCATCACCCTGCTGCTTAGAAAGGTGGAGGCATGGGTAGAAATGGTGCTACTCTAAGGCTGGAACCGAATCTCCTTTATCACGCATGCTCTTGGGGGGCAGCAGGTGAAAGAGGACGGTAGAGTGACTGCAAGGATTTTGCCATCTCATTGTTAATGGAGTTAGTAGCTCAGAAGTCAAGGGTGACACAATGAGTAATTGCTCAGGAACAACCCCCTTGCCATCAATAGCAGAGGAAGGTTCAATGTCCAACTCATTGGTTAATTATTATTGGCTTGTCTGATTAAACCCACTTGTTTTCGTAAATAAAATTACCCCTAGTGATAGATCCTCCAGGTCGGAACCAATACACTGCTGCTGAGATCAGCAATTTGATGCAATGGATAAAAAAACAAGTGAATGGAGCAGTCACTCCCTCAGCCCTTCTCCATCCAGAGTGCTCACATGATTCTTCTTTCTGCTCGCTGGCACAGGCATCCTCTGGCCTTGATGTACCCACCAGGAACACTGCTGCCAAGGGAAGCACTTGCTCGTGACATCTTCCTATTTAATGCTCTGTCCCATCGCTCATCTGGGTTTTCGGTACGTCACCCTGTTTTTGATCTCTCACTCAGAGCTGAAGTGCTTTGCTCAGCACAGGATGCCGGACATTTTTAAAGTTCAAAACAAGCACACCCCCACTTTCTCTATCCTCATGCCTGGGACACCCTCCTCCTAAAAACCCACAAAGCCACCTCACTGTCCTTCAGCTCATTCTTAAAGCTTCCTTCACTACAATACCCAGAAAATGTTCACTGGGACCAAGCTAATCAAAGTGGTGAGATCTCTTTGGCCAACGATACCACACCATCTCCCTGTGCTCCCCTGCCTTTACCCATCTGTTGTCCACCATCTTATAACCCAAGTTTTCAAAATTAGGCATTGCTTCATGCCCATCTCACATAGTGTCTGGTCCAGGACAGGGGCTTCTGCAAGGTAATCCAAAAATTAGAGCAGCTCTCACTGTTCATCTGTTTCTGAAGGGTTTGTTTCTCTGCTTTTAACACTGTAACCCCACGAGTTTGAAAGTCTTTTTTTCTTTAATTTTTTTTTTAAACTTTACAGAAAATGAAAGAATCAAACTCTGTGTTTATGATGATGGCTGTGTCAGCAGAATATTTGTATCAGCAGAATATTTGTGTTAATTGAATTACCAGTATCTTAATCTTCACCATGAGTCATGAAATCTCAGCATAAGCCATGAACTTCTAAATCAGGTGTCCTGAACTATACTGGATATAACCACAAATTAAGTAATTTCTTCTTCTGAGTGGATCCTTCCTACTGCCTGCACATCTGACAGTCCTGAAGCAAGCTCTGACATGAGCACTAAGCAGCCACTCCCTTCCCAGCTCCCGTGTTGGAACTACCACATATGTTCCCAAGGTGTGTTTTGGGAGACACGGATACATCTGACAGACCCCTGTGAAAAGGTGGATGTACCTTTTGAGCTGAAGGTACATAGTTAGTCTTGGTTATAGGTTTTCCGTGACCAGATTCTGTTTAAGATGACAAAAGGTGCTGTCCCCTTATCAAATATTACATTCTCCTGTACATCTTCACAGGCTGTATGCCATTACCAAGATGGGCAGAGGAATCTGAACCCTGCTTTTTGCTTCCTAAGAAGGTCCACTATCTCTGCTGTCAGGGGGATTCTCTTCAGCTTTGTGGATCTTTTAGAGAAGAGCAGACAGCAAGAATAAAGGTGCTTTATCTCTGGGTTTCTACCCTTTTAATGGCTCACTCTGACATTGTTCAGACCATTCGTTGGGTATTTTGCAGGGTAACTGAAATGAATCTAAGGCTTCAGTTCTCATTAGGCAGCTGGCACATTGCCCCAAGCACTGTCTGGAGAACAAGCAGATCGTTTGTCCTTCAAGTTAGGAAAAGGATCTGGAAAGTCCCTGAGAAAAAGCACCTTGTCCTCCCCAAGGAATCTCACCACATGTCCATTCCACCTCAAGCACTCAAGTCCCACAGCCCAGCACACCTCAGAACCAGCTTACCTAATCAGTCAGGCAGTTAGAAGCTCCTTCTCGTTAGAAGCCAGTGTGTTCACGCCCTCTACCTGTCAATGTGCTTCTCTCTACCTAGCAGCTGCTGCGTTGCTAATCCCCAGCATTCCTACTGGCTGACCACAGCAGGCCTTGTTTTCCAGCTGTGGCTACGATGTTTCCCTCCCTGGCTCTCTGGATGTGATTGTTTTCTCCTCTGGTGCAGTAGGGGCCTGACCAGTTCAGGCTCTTGCCTCTCAGACCTAGCAGGCAGCTCTCAAACCTCTCTCCTGACACCAGAGTTTGAGCAATGTACTTAGCCCAATGCTTATGTGCTATGACTTTGTTCTTAGGAAGTGTTTCTGCCTCCTGTGCAAACTGCCTCGTGGCACACAGACGAGCCCATCTGGACTTCCCTGTTCACAGTATGTGTCTCGAACTGCCACCAAAGCACACTGTACAGAGCTATGCACTATACATCACAGTCTTATCTGTAAAAGAAAAGCAAATTTAAAAAAGCACAGCAAGAAGGGGGGCAGCTGCAGTGTTTATTTGACAATCACATGCAGTGCTACACAATTCAATCCCCCTGCTTGCTCAGCTCCATTTCTCCCAAATACTGCCGAACAGCTTGTTGCTGCAACATCTGGGAATGAGTCCTTTTTATTTAAAATGGCCAAGATAAGTTTCCAGGCCAGGGACTGGTCATTCAGGGGAAGCCAAGGGAAGAGATGTCAGGCTTCGTCACCTAGTTCACATCCTCTGCAGCCTGAGGACGGAAGCAGTACCCATCTGTCCACGTGGCAGGGAAGACCCCGGAGTCTCAGCGCTCTCATCCCAGCACGGTGCCTTCCACTACAGAATGTTCTTTGCAATCGCGTTCAGGGTCCTCACTTTGGCCACATCTGCCACCTTTATGGAGTATTCGGGGGCCGAGAAGGACGCTCCCATGGCAACGTTTGGATTTCTGTCAGGAAAACGACTGGTTACTATACGCAGGCGATACAGATGAGTAAGACATGCTAAGGAAAACCCACTATCTCCCCTAGTCTCAGCAGTGGCCAGAGAACCTGCTGGTGCCAGCCCAGACCAAAGATGAGACAGCAACAGAAAGAAGAATAATCCAAAGGCAAGAAACAATAGCATCAACAGAAACCCAGTGCAGACCTGTGGACAAACATAAGGCACTCCTCACTCATTTCTCAGAGGCACATCCCACTGGCCTCCCAAATCCTACGCACTCCAGTGCAAAAGGTCTTAAGGGAACACCAGAACCTGCCTTCCTAAGTGCACACAACTGCACTCACAAGCCCTGGGGCAGCAGTAGCAGAAATGCCCCAAGGATCCGGCGGAGCTTGTGTCCAGATGAGCACCGCTGGATTCCTGCACTGCAGAATACAGAGCCAGGCATCAAGATCCCAACCATACGAGCACAATTAGCACCGAGGAAACTGTTTGAAATTTATGCCTGTTCTACAAACTCAGTTCACATTAATCAAGCTTTTCCCTTGTAGTTTTGCTAAAAAAAAAAATAATTATTAAAAAAAAAAAAAAATCCATTACCTGAACTTCATTCCCGAGTCTCGGGCTGAGCGAGCAGAGCAGTGAAACTCAGAAGCAGTGGAGCCTTCCAGAATCCTCTGCAGGTTGCGCTCTGTGATGCCACCCCCTGGTGGGAAGAATCCCGATGTCACATACAGCGCAGATGGCACTGTCCCTGACCTGACATCACCCCGGGGACCTACTCCCTACGGGACAAGCACCAACTACACGGAGGGGAAAAGACGGCCCTTGGACAACAGAGATCTGAGCACATGAGAAGAGACGGGAGAAGCCTCGGCTCACATTCTCCCACAGACCTAGAGCTGTCCCCAGATCCTTCAGTGAGCAGCAGCTGCAGGGCTCTGCCACCCCCAGCTAGCTGCAGGAGCCTTTACTTGCACCAGGGCAGAAGGCTCCTCCCCCCGGGGAGCTGGCCCAAAAAGCCAGATCAGACAGCACATTCCAGGGCAAGAGGCTAGGAAGCAGGAGCTAAGAACTAAGGGACTCGTTACAGGTGACAAAAAAACATTACCTGGCACCACCACAATTCTGCCCTTCGCCTGAAAGAAGAACAATGTGTTAGTGATACTGCTCAGCACTACATCTGCATGTGTGTTTCTGGGGCAGAAAAGAACCTTTCTGTGCAGCACCTTCAGTAAGTTCATGGATGTCACCATGGCTTACAACTTGTGCATGCTCACCCATCTTTTTTTTGTACTGTTCATGTTTTACAAGGAAAAGTGGAGAAGACTTTGCAGTTACAGCTACGACAACTTGCCCCATTTCCTCCTACCTCTCTATCCCACCTGGCTACCCCTCAGGTACATCTGTTGCATTTTCCTAACAGAAGCTGTGAGATCCCATCAGGGACCTCTCTGCTGTTTGCGTGGGCTAATCACATCAGCTGTGGGAGACTTCCCGGTCCAGCTCACGTGGACCTGGGAAAACAGATTAAGGCCAAGACAGACAAGAAGGGCAAGTGCTCCTGGACAGAAGTTCCCTTACAGAAATGAGAGCTACCATAAAGGAGCTGCCTCCAGGCAATGCCCAGGAAGCAGCCAGAGTAACCCAGGGGACTCTCACCTGTTCTGCAAGCCTCTTAATTAAAGACAATCCTTCCAGTGCTGAGCTGTCACAGCCACTTGTCAACACTCGCTCAAACCCCAGAGAAATCAGGGTCTCCAATGCCACCAAAGGGTCGTGCACCATGTCGAAGGCTGAGAGATGAACAGAACAGCTCAGCAATCATTCAGCTCATTGTCCTCAAGCCCTCTCCCCCAGCCAGCTCAGCAGCCCAAGAGACAATGACAGGAAGGATCCTTCTCGCAGCCGGCCACCTCCGCAGGGAGCCACAGCTCCTGACTATAATGTCCCCCCCACAGCAGGGCCAGAGCCACCAGGCTCACCTCCTCAGACACCTCCTCCACACACCGGCAGGGACACAGCCCTGCTCTTGCACAGCACACAGAGCTTTCCCCTCTCCAAAGAACAACCAAAGCACATTAAGCTCGGCTCCCTCCCAGCCCCATCTTCCCCTGGCAGCAGGGCTGCTATCCGCAGGCGACTCACCTCGGTGAAACGTGACTGGCAGGGGACGGCACACCGCTGCAATAAAAAGGCATAGGGTCAGTCAACGTATATCAGGCTAAAGAGGGCAAAGGCTTCTCGAGCCATTCCTGGGGAGCTCAGAAGAGTCCCAGTATTTGCTGGGAACAACGCAACTGCTGCTCTTTGGCTAGGCCCTTTGGTGGGGAATAGTTTTTCTGCCCTTTGAGGAAGCAAGAAACCTTTGTTTTTCTGAACAAAAGCTTTCAGAAAGAAATCCAGCTGCCTCCTGCGCTGGAAACACTGGTTGCAGCAGAGCACCTCATTGCTCTAGTGGAGGCAAATCCTGGCAAGATCCCCCTCTTTAACTGCACTCCCTACAGATCACCTTCACATGAGAACCTCAGCACCACAATACTGGGGAAAGCCTCAGACCTCTTTAGCTTTGGCTGTAGCTCACAAAAAAAAAAAAAAAAAGGTATAGAAACAAATTTTCTTTCTCTCTACACATTACGGGTCTGGACTAACAACTTCCCACT